>RJWH01000353.1:0-600000 GCA_004363575.1 Solenodon paradoxus | reverse complement strand
TCTTATTTAAAGAAAAAATATCCAAGAACTTCTCAAATATGGGGAGAGTTTTGGACATCCAACCTCATAGACCTCCAAACAATTTCTTAGACAAAAGATCTTTTTCATGAGACCTTATAATAAAAAATGTATAAAATCACATGCAAACTTTAAAAAATTTTACGTTAAATGGTACCCTTATAACTCTATGAGTAGATTTCTCAGCAGAAAACATGTAACTAGGAGACAGATGTTATATTCAAATTATTGAAAGAAAAAAATAAGCAAAAATCCATCAAGAATACTTTACCTAAAGAAGTTTTTCTTTAGAAATGTAGGAGAGAAAAGTCTTTTCCTAACAAGCAAAAACTGTAGGAATTATCTCAACTGATGTACTTTATAAGAAATACTGAAATTATTCAGGCTAAAATGAAATGACGCATTAGTACCATGGAAATATATGAAAATATAATACATACAGGTAAAGGTAAATATGACAGAAAAATTCAGAATAGTCTAATATTATAAAATGGGGGTTGTTAACTACTAAAATCTAGTTTAAAGGCCAAGGACAGAATTATCAAAAATGACTATATCTATAGTCAGTAATTTAATTCATATAAAATATGCATTGGGACATATAAAACATTAAATGTTACGATGTAATGTTCCTTTAATGAAATGAGATTTTTTAAAAATTGACAGCGTTAAGGTAGTAAGGCAGAGATTTTTTGATGTGAAGTTATTGTCTTAATATTGACTTATATTTGTATGATGTTTTATGTAGTTTCATAGTAACCACAAAGCAGAAACCTGTAGTAGATTCACAAAAGATAAGGAGAATAAGCATATAACCCTCTGGAAAATCAACAACTGCCAAGGAAGGGCAGCAAGAGGAGGGAAGCAACTAGATAAGTAGAAAGAAAGAAAACAGTTAATACATCAGCATTAGGAAAGCCTTATGTATAAATAATAAAAATAAAATAAATGACCCAATAAAAAGAAATAGAATGACTGAATAGGCTTTTATTTGTTTATGTGTTTATTTTTAACGAGGGACAAATCCAACTATTTCATTGAAATTAGTCTGTAACTGGAATATTAAATTATTAATTTTTATTGATTTTTATCAAAGGAATATCACATTTTAATATCAACTTGGTTTGAAGTATACATGATAGAAACTTCACATCTGTGCATAGTACAATAGGTTTATCAGTATTTCCTTTTACTCCTTCACTTTACAATAAATCCCCTTTACTCCATTTCCTCCCACATTCTCCCATCTCTTCCTACACTCTTTAAATTGCCTTTTTTCTCACTAAAAATCTATTGTTTGGATTACTTCTGTCTTTTTTTTCAAAGTCTATTATAGTTTAATTTAGATCATTAATTTGCTTTCTGTCTCCATAATGCATCATATGAGTGATATACAATGCCTGTCTTACTCCTCCTGCCTTATCTCACTAATCATGATAGACTTCAAGTCCATCGACATTGTTGCAAATGACAGGATTTCTCTCTTTTGATTGTCATGTAGCATTCAACTGCTTATATATACCACATCTCCTTTATCTACTCATCATTGATGGGCATTATCCCCAATCCTCAGGATATACAAATAAAAAGCACAACAAGGTATCAACTCATGCTTGTTAGATGACTATTTAAAAAAAAAACAATAGACAATAAGTGTTGTTAATGATGTAGACAAATGACAACTTTTCTGCTGATAGGAAGGTAACTGGTACTGTGGAAAAATAGAATGGAGGTTCCTAAAATTTTTTTAAACTACCATATATGCTCCAGCAATCCCTCTTCTATATCTGAAAAAAATGAAATAACTGTCTGGAAGAGACGACTGTACTCAATGTTGATTAACAATAGCCAAAATATAAATACAACTTAAGTGTCCATTGTGGACAGATGTATGCATAAAGAATATGTGACATTTGGAATACATGGAACATTATTCAGCTATTAACATTTACTATTACAGCAACATTATTATACCTTTATGGCATTATGCTAAGTGAAATAAGACTGACAGACACCCAGAAATACTGTATGATTTTACTTATATGTGGAATCTCAAAAAGTTGAATGCATAGAAACAGAACAGAGTGATCTTTATCAGGTGCTGGGGTTTGAGTTTCCTGGGAGCAATGCAGGTCGAGGTGTCCAAAGCTCCATTTATAGATGTATGAATCTTGGGGACCTCATGTATAACATGGTGACTACAGTTAACAATACTGTATTATATACTTGAAATTACTTAGAGATGAGATATTAACTGTTCTCACCTCCAAATAATAAAATAATAATAATTATATAGTATGATAGATCTGTTAATTAACCTTAATATAGTAGTTGCTATGCAATATGTAAGTATAAAATTGTCACATTGTATACCTTAAACATATACATTGAAATATCAGTTATATCTTAATAAAACTGGAAAAGGAATAAAAGAATTATAGAACCAATAATGGAATATACAATGAGACAGGTAAATACTTACTTAGTAACTACTTTAGTAGGACCAGTGATTGTCATCCATGAGTTCTGCTAGTGTTAAAGGAAACTCTATTTTACAATTTGCCAAGTTACAAAGGTAAGGTATAGAATAGTACATATATATGTTTTTAATTTTTCTAAAAGATAAATATTTTCTAAAAAATAAAAAGGTGTATTAGGATGAAATTTGAAATAAACGTTTAGTTATAATTTAACATAAAATTATATACAAATCTATGCCAAAAGATTTCAAAAAGGACAGATCATTTCAAAGTAACTAAATTTTCCATTCACAATAGGGTTAGTGAACTTCTATGCGAAGACAATGAATTAGAAATATTATAATATAACTTCAGCAGAACACGTTTATACAGAATAGGATAAAAAGAATATAATGATATTGTTATAAGTTTTTTGTTTTTAGCTCATTTGACAGCCATATCTAAAGTTATAAGTTTATTTTTTTTTACCCCTGAGAATGTTCTTGACTGGCATGCCTTAGGGCAACTTCCTTCCCTAGTTAAGACACAGTGTATTTTTTGTTGTTGTCGTTAATGGCATGAATATAGATAGTAACAGTGCTATAAATTTGGGAGAAAATGAGTATATTATAAATGAAAATATTTTAATTATAGAATCCCCAAGAATTAGCAAGATGAGATTTTTATAAATGTAGATAAGTAGATATTCAAACTATCAGTGTCTAACGCATAAGATGGAAAGAATCTTCATCCCACAGAACTCTGCATTAATGTCCAGAAAAGACTAAATGAATGGAATGAAAGTATTATAAAGTTAACAGAGTATCAAAAACTGGGAAATAAAATGAAATTTTTAATACACTTTTTTTGCAAGCAATGAATGATTCTGCCACAGATTCACAAACATGACAAATGACAAGAAATTTTATGGGTCAGAAGCAAAGGGTGATTTATAGCTTGTTAATAGCAGGGACCAAACTATCACTTGTAAATTCCCTTAACTCTAATTCTGACACACAATGTGTTGCATCATAGGAGAGAAACCTTGAGTTTTTAATAGTCAGTAAGCAAATTTACCCTTTGCTCCAGAGGGAGACATTATTTTTATGATACTGAGCAATAAACAAACCTGCCCTGGCTGTGAGGGAGACACAGTAACTCCCAAGATTATTTGCTATACAAACATCTTTGAAAAGATTGTCTGAGCAAAAAGGGTAGTTACTGCCTCTGCTAGCAAGCCAAGCAGAAATATGTGTCAACCATGGAAAATTTTATGTAAGCAGTAAGGTTCTGAAAAATACTAAAAGAGGATTACCATCCAGATTTCAAACAATTATCATCTGACAAACCATTGTGCTTGTTGAATCAATTGAATTTTTTCAATTTCAAAAAAAAAATGCGTTCAATTTTGAAAACTACATTTTGAGGCACATACAAAAAAGTACAAACTGTCCAATAACATTTTACTCATGAGAATGCCTGATGTGGAAAAAGTTTCGTTTGAGAAATTGTTGAACTGTAGACTATAGAATAAAGAATTAATAGGAATTTTATTGGTGATTTGCAGCAATAAGAGAAGGCAGAGATTAGCCCCTTGGGATCATATACTTTTGATGTGTCAGATATATGATTTGTAGTTATTCTCTGCCATAGTTTTTTGTTGCTGTTGTCGCTGCTGTTTTCCTGTGCTGTGTGGAAGCTAAATAGTTTAAGTCTACTTGTTTATTTTGGGTTTTATTGCCTTTCCTTCGGTGTAAGATCCAAAATATCATTGTTCAGTTATGTCAAGGAATTTACTGCCTATGTTTTCCACTAGGAACTTTATGGCTTCAGATACTGTGTTCCAGTTTTTAGTCAATTGAGTTAATCTTTTGTGTGTTGTGAATAATAATGGCTCAGTTTCATTTTCTTTCTGCATTTGCCTGTTCAGTTTTTCCACACCCTTTATTGAGGAGACTAATTTTTCCTCATGTATATTCTTAGCGCCTATGTCCTAAATTAGTTAATCACATTTATCAGTTTATTTCCTGAGTTTTTTTTCTGTTTCATTGCTCTATGTGTCTGTTTTGATGCCAATACCATACTGTTTAGCTATGTAGAGCTTTATAGCTTTGTAATATAATTTAATATCTGTAGTGTACTATCTATATGAGCATTTTCTGTTTTTAGTTTTGTATGGGCTAGTTTTTGGTCTATGGGCTGCTTTTAAACCTTTTGCTATTATATTTTAACAGTTTAAAAGGAAATGTAAAAAATTGTGTAGATACAATTAAGGGAACATGCTGACAGAATGAATATGAGAACTAAAGAGAATAGTGTTAATGAAGACAGGGATCACTGCAATTAAGAGTTATTTTGGAAGTAATTCATAACTGCTGTTCTATGTGTTTCTTCGATGATTGAATTTGCATCTCAGTCTGTTTGTAACTCAGTATCCTGAAAATTATATAGCAATGTAAACAACAACAAAAAAATACTAAAGAACAAAAAAAACCTCACAAGGTATGTGTTTCTTTTAAAGACTGAATTAGGAGATTTTTATGGAAATACATGTCTTGGCTGAAAACCTATAATGGTGCGTTCACCAATTTTACAAGGCAGTCTATTCAATTTCTAAAAAATTTATTAACAGTGTTTTCCTCATAATAAGCCATATATCTCTGTTTTATAATTTAACATCTTTAGTTACATTTCCATTTATGAGCTCTAAGGAGTATATTATATCTGCTTTTTGATATGTCACTTCTAAAAATCTTTCTAAAAAGTATAAAATTTGCCTACTATCTTCTCTCTTAGAAGGTCTATATCCCTAATTTCTGTAATTGAGTTTCTTTTGAAATTATATATTAATCTATACTGTCAGCCTAGTAGCTGCTTGATAGACTTCCTTAAATTACTCTGCTATTTTGTTTTAAGATGCGTAAGAACAGGAGCTGGTATATTGGGATAGACATAAAACAACATATTAGGAGCATTGGTTAAGTAAAACTTCATTTGGGAATTTTTAAGTTAGTTGTGACTTCTGAAAGAGAAACCATAAAAGAAGGACATTCATATCTCATCATAAGCAACTTATTTGGGTTATTTTTATTTTATTTTAATAAATTAACCAAAATTCAACGCACTTTGGAATTTTGAGATATGTACACTATAGCATTCCAGTAACTTGATCTAATATTCATTAATATTATAAATTGTATACTAGAAAACATGTAAGTATTAACCTCCTCAAAGAGGTTAATAGAGTTTCTGTCATTTTAAACACAACTTTCTAGGTATTTCTAATTATTTCCAAGTTTTTCTAAGTGTGTGATACGTCTGGTGTTGTCTTAAGATAGACTGAAATTCCATGATAATGTGTAAGGTAAATAGTAATATTATCTACATTTTATAAATGATGAGGTGATAAATTAAAATAAACTGAATTTATTGAGAATACAAAATTGCTGAGTGTCACAGATAGAATTCAAACCCTGTTTTCTCTGACAGGACTAATACAGATTTCAACCATTTTAATATGCTATATTCCATGCAAAATCTTGCATAAGACTAGAGACTGCACAAAAATTGTACTATGAAGTAGTACATTATTTGTATATACTTCCCTGTATATGGTGATATATATTTCTATTTTTAAAGTAGAATTATATTAAACAAGGAAATTTTATTTATAAATAAGTGATGCAAATATAAATATTTTAAATCTAAAAAGAAAGTGATTATATGTTAATAATATTCCTGTGAGATATAACTTGAATGTGCTCATATGTTTTATCCAAGAAGGCAGGTATAAGAGTAGTACAGTTTGCTATCTACCTAACAAATCTCATAAAGAATAGCTATAGAGTTAGCAGTTATTTGACTAGTTTAGATAAATACCCTGCCAATAATTGTCTCTTTTGACTGTAAAGGAAAATAATGGATATAATGATGATTTTTAAAGCAGGCAAAGTAGATTATTTTTAAAATTTAGAATAATTTTCTCAGTATGGCAGACTCTAATTTCTATTTAGTTGTCTTTTTAATCCACTTTTTGTGCTTTTTAATTATTTTCTGTTTGTTCAAATCTGGATAATTTTCTTTTTTCTTCATATATTGTGATTTAAAATATTTGTAATTTCCAGAAAGTGTTTCCAATCAATCTAATTAATATCTAATTTATATGTATATTTTTAAAGATAAATTTTTCTTAAAATTGTTTTTATATGGTTTCTTAATATTATATGTATGGATTAATAAATATTTCCACTACTTATCATAACTTCTTTTATATATAAAAAGACTGTTTAATTTTTTCAAGAGAGAATAATTAATGACATGATTATGGAGCCCAATATTCCTTAAAGCAAAATTGTAGTTCATTGGATTTTTCAAACTTCAGTCATTCAGCTCTCTTCAAAACATTTTAGCTGGTTGAAATTATTCAGCCTCACATTTTATATTTAACATCTTTAATTTATCTATGCTCATGTCATAGGATAGTATTTGATAACCTAATCAATTCCCTCTTCACTTCACTCAGCTGATATTGAGGTACTTTGATATGTAACATAATGTAGTTCTTATTTTTTTCACTAATTTCTCCCGAATTGTCATTATTGAGCCTAAAACAAAGTGTTTTACTGTCAGCTATAGTCCTCTTTCTGCAAAATTCCTAAGAGAAATTAAAAGATGAGGTGAAGCCAGCATAGGATTGGAAGAAAAGACCTCCCCAAGATGTTCAGAACATGCCTCTCAAGACATATCACCAAGGCCTGGATTGCTAAGGTCAGTTGAGGTCCTTCAGAATAGAAAAAACTATTCTATTAATTACCTTAACTACATGGAAGAATTGAAACTGGGAAAATTATATATATTTAGGATTATCTCTAGATAAAAGCTCTGTATTTGAGAAGTCTGTATCGCAGGGCAAACAACTAGTTAAAAAAACATCTGCTTTTATCATGACTCACTCTTCTCCTCTCTCCTTGAAGCTGCAAACTCCCATCCCATTTCTTAGCTCAGGACACATCCCCTCAGTTTGTCCAATTTACTTTAGAATTTATAGCCATGTAGCTTGTCTATATATATATATACACACACACACATATATGTATGTGTACATATATCTGTATCTGTATATATGTGTGTTTATATATATTGTGTCTATATAATAGATACTATATATATATATATATATATATAACATTTTTCTTTTTCTTCCACTAATATGAGGTTGTTGTATGAATAACCTGAGAAGAATCCAGAGAGGAAGGGGAAAATTTTTCCTCTGGCCCATTACATTGAAGGCTCTTCATTAAAAGCTAAATATGTCCAATGTGTCTTAGATGAATATCTTAAAATCATGCAGGCTAGGAATCCTAACCAAAACCTTCTATATTCAGTACAAGGAACTGCATTCGTAGATACCATTTCAGTTTATGCATGAATTTTGCTTTAGTTTTGTTGGAAATGTTTTTTAAGAAAGAGTGAGGAAGAAGCATTTTGAAGGAATAAAAGGGAGGAAGGAGCATTTTTAATCTATCTATCTACCTATCTGTCTGTCTACATAGTTCATACTCTACCTGCAGGTGTAGTGCCTAAGTCACCAGGGCACATCTTATAGAAATTCTGAATAGAAATGTTTTATAAACAAGAAACCTAAAAGCAGAAAATATATAGTGAATTAAAACTGTGTTATAGAAATAGAACGTTTTCCACATTGTGGTGCAAAAAATTTAAAATGGTGAAAGAGAAGACATTATCCCTGGAGCCACTCTCTAGTTGGTGACATTCAAAATTGTAAGAAGCCAGGACTTCTACTAATATATGAAGGCATGTAATTTGATAAAAGACATTTATATGTATATATATATATATATATAAAACAGTTGAAAATGGTGTGCATGTGAGGTGAGAGCAAATATATGTATATATATATATATATATATATATATAAAACAGTTGAAAACGGTGTGCATGTGAGGTGAGAGCAAAGAATAGAATGGTAGATGATGATGTCTATTTCAGATAGCTACATTTGAAATAACTATAGGAGATCCATTTGAGTAGCAAATAGTCAGAAGAGAGTGTCTAGGTAAGTGTGTAGTTATGGAAATTTTGAGATCATGTAACAGTTGAAGCTATGTTAGCATAAAATATCATAATGCATGGGGTAAAAAAACATATACATCATGTATAGTAATTTATGACATTCCAATATTCTAATGTAACCAAGAAAATTAATGAAAGTTCATACTGTGATATTTTATTAAAATGTATGTTTATTTATGGTATAAGAGGAAAGTGCATTATAAAATTTATGATTGAATTGTAGACATGGATAAAGATGAGTGATTCGCAAGGGTTAGGAGCAGAGAAGTAGACTGAAGAGATATATGTATGGTTATAAAAAGCTCCACAATATCACAAGTGAGAAATTGACAGATTTAATTGATGTGAATTATGAATAAGTTCTTATTTCTCCAGTTGTAAATTTACCGGTATGTATGTGTATGTATGTATGCATGTATATGCACTTAATTCTAAGTGAATTTACAAAGTGAGTAGATCTATCCATCACCCTAGTTAAATTTCAGACAGTTCCAGCATCATAAGGTGATGAATTTTATAATACTCTGTTCAAATCTCGGGCCATATTAGACTAAGTAAAGAATCTCAGGAAAGAAGTAATATCAGTTTAAGTGTAACAAAGAATGTCTTTACCTTCTACAGCTTTGGTTCATTGAGTCATCTTTGTTTCCACTGCTCTCTGATGTCTTTTAAAAAGTATTCTATGATTTTTCAAGGGTATTTATATTTATTGTAAAATATGATTTATACTTTATTTAATAATGTCATTTGCAATTTTAACAACCATAATCAAATACAATATATATTCATCTTCCCAGAAAGTTCCCTGTGCCCCTGTGTAGTTAATTTCTTCTGCTCACTGCTCACCCCCACATAATGATTTAATTTCCAACTATTAATTAGGAGTCATCTAGAGTAATCATCTTTACACTTTTTTATGGGTTCTTTCTTTGAGGGTAGTTTTCCTGTACCGGTGACATTTTTAACTTAGTCAAACATTCATTGAATTAAAGATTTAATAAGTTTTAATCACCTCATGTAATTATGAGGTACCGATTGATTTAAAAAATGAAGTCTGATTTTTATGTTAAAAACAGAGATATAGTTTACATTATAACTAAATCTCATAGGAAGCTGACTAGGGAGAATATGAGCTATAAGGCTAGAGAGGTATCAACCCATCACTGTGAATGCTGAATATTCTATATCCGTTTGACTGAGTTAATTAACCTTTTCAAGAATGTTTGCTAGCTTTAAATAAGTGATTCTGATAATGCTAGCTTAAAGGCTAATTATGAAAATTAAGAAGTTATTACACTGAAGTGTCCAGGACAATGTTTGGTCTATATTAAGCACCATATAAATATTACTGATTTCTTACAGCTTCTCAGAAAATCACACATTATAAAATAACCAGATAAAATAATGCCTACGTGATATTTATATTAAATATAGGTAACAGAGTATTCTTACAACTCTAACATGTAATTACACATATTTATGAAATAATTCACATGTAAGTCCATAAGTTCAATAGCA
Organism: Solenodon paradoxus; assembly: GCA_004363575.1. Lineage (NCBI taxonomy): Eukaryota > Metazoa > Chordata > Mammalia > Eulipotyphla > Solenodontidae > Solenodon > Solenodon paradoxus. Next base: position 589,912 of record RJWH01000353.1, on the reverse strand, counting down.
AATATCTCAGGGAAGGATTTAGGACTGTAGGACAGGTTTGAATGCAAAGGATGGAATTATTTGAGGGTATTGGTATCAATCTTGATCTTCTCTATGGTCTAGTTAAAAGAATCTATGCATGTATAAAAATTCATGCATATGTGCACTCAAAATATTGAATTTTGTCCTATGTAAAGTTTTTAAGCAAAAATGAATAAATATATTAAAACAAATTAGTCAAATTAAGTTGGTATTTTAGTCATACAGAAAATCATTTCAAGTGATTATAAAACCTAGGGTTTAGATTGCACTCTTTTCTTGGTATTTATTTTAAGACCAAAAAAGAAATAAAAAATTTAGACTTCAGTAGTTTTTTTTTCAAAGTAATATTGCTATTTTTAAATTCATCTAGCTATCATTTATCTCTTTACAGTAGGTATGGCAAACAAGTAATTAGTATAATGCTTATGCTATTAGGACCCAATTTTTTAACATGAAAAATAGATACAAATATAAAATCGTCCAAGTTAAATAAACTCTCTAAATGTTAATTTTGATCAGGGAAATCACTATAAACAGTTTTTTCCCTTAAAAGTATACATCTGTTCTCTTTATTGGCTAGAAGCTGTGACAACTCATTAGTCATAAGAACATGTAGCAACTTGATTCTAATCTTTATGTAGAATTTCCCAATAAAACAAATCAGATTCCTTGGAAAAATATTTGATCTCAGGTCTATGATTGGAATGAGATAAAGGAGTCATGAAATTTGAACCAGCAAGCAAAGAATCTAACAAAAACTACTGGAGTATGTCAAACAGGTAGTTCACCAACTTGAATGCCTCCACTGGCCAAAAATGGGACAATTTTATCAATAATTCCTCGTGTTTGTGTGTGTGTGTGTATATATATATATATATGTATATATTTCATTAATTCATGATACTCAAAAACTAAATTTTAAATTGGAAAATTGGAAAAGGGAACTCATTGATAATTTTTCATTGCTGTTGCATAATAACTCATTCTGAAAAATGTATTGATATGGAAAAATACACTTTAATCCTTTTTTTTCCTATGTGAACTTACTTTGGGGTAACGAAATATGTGATGAAGTAAAGTTCTTTATAGAAGGGTTTCAGTCACTAAATGTCAACATTATGAAAGGTCTGACATTTTACCTTACTAGCAAGGTTAAAAGTTATCCTGCCACAGTTTTGGGAATGCTGACAGAAGACATAAGACTTCTGGGAACAGCAAAAGGACAGTCTGTTATTCAAATTAACAGCAGTAGACATTTAATTGCACTCGTTCCCCAACTTCACTTCCCACAGAGTAGTGTGATTAAGATCAGAGAATGTTGACATATATGATGGATTGGGTTAAGAGAAAGGAACCCTGAGCTTCAGAAATGATTATCATTTAGAATGGACTTTTTAAACAAATTTATTCAACTTTTTCTCCAGAGACACAGAAAACTGGACAGTAAACAAACCCACCCTCTGTTCCAGAAGGAGTTGCCATCTCTATCTTCTGAACCTATTAATTATACATATATCCTTCAAAAGATATTCTGCCAGAAAAATCATCAGTGCCATTGTTCTCAAGATGTGGAACAATGCAAGAGAACTATAAATTGCTTTCTAACAATCAATACAGAATGGGTATGAAATTAGAAAATCTGCCCTTTGCAATTCTTGCTAAAATGTTTAGGCAGTGATAATCAGAGGCTGTAAAAATTATCAGTGTAATGGTTGATGATGGTAAACAGAAAATAAATGAATAAACTTGAGAATAACTAAAAGCACTCATTGACCAAGTCAAAATCCCTAAAAGTGAAATAACCAGACATACTGTTGTATGATGCAATAGGAAGCACAGTCACATCATACTGTATTCTTGTAAAAACAATTTATCCTAAATATTAGTAGGTGTGTAGATCTAACTACATGGTGGTATGAGTTAGGGAGAATAGAGGGATATATTAAAAACAAACAAAACACCATGTGAGGCAGTCTTCATTAAGTGGAAAGTTTTGTGGATCAAAGGTCCCAGTTCCCTCAGCTTCACCAATGTATAGAAAACAATGTTTGTGGTAGAAAATTAAAAAAAAATTTAGTCAGTATAGTAACCTAATGTAATGTGTATATTATAGAATGTTTTTTTAAATATTTATATGAACAGATAGATAAAAGACTTTGAGATAATTGAAATTTGATAATAAAGAATTAGGTTCTAAGGAATTATGATTTATTACATTAGCTATGGTCATGATATTGATTTTAAGGTCTTTATTTTTAAAACAATATCCTTGAATAATTTATGTATAATAAGACTTCTGAGATTTACTTTTAAATATTTCATAAAAGAAAGTGAAGGAACGGAAGGAAAGAAGGATGAGGGTGGGAGAGAGGAAGGGAAGGACAGATGATGGATAAATGCAAAATTGATCATTGCATGATGATTAGCATGGTATTTGATATACTATTTTATTTAATTCTCTGTATGAAATTTACATTGAACAAGTTATCCATAAAAACTATCAGACATTACTGAAGCAAAAACTTACTTATTATTATATATCCTGAAAGTATTTCTAGGAGGAAGAATTGATCTATTATGGTATGAAATGCAACTTAATTTTTAAAAAATTTAAGTGGAAAGATTTGGTGATAGAGTATCACAATCTTTAGGATATAAAGATCTATAATATTTAGTACTACATCCAAACTTGGTATGATTTATAGCGTTTCCATGTATCACACTACAAAGAAAAATGTGAAAGACACAGAAGAGGAAAACAGACAAGTTTTATTAGGATTTAACAAAATAATAACACAATTGTATGGGAATTAAATAAGAAAAAAGAAAAAAAATCCTAGAACCATTTTGTAAAACATGTAAGCATGGTTAGTTTCCATCAGTTCTAAGGAAGTGATACCAATTTCAAAGAGAGAGCTATGCTCTGAAGCTCTATGATTATTACTTTTCCAGATTTTGCACACATTGTGTATGAAATTTTGTTTTATAAATTAAAGAAAAGGTTGACATTGCTTTACAAACTAGTAGAAAAATGAAAGGAAAAATGACAGTGACCTGAGGTTTGGGTTAATTCATATAGGCAACAAAATCCTTCGTTGAGAGATCTAAGATTAGATAAGGCATTCTTTGAGGTTCTGGAGTCAACACAGAGCCATAGAATCTTAGAGAATTGTGTTAAATGTTTTGTTCTTTTGTTATTTACCACTGAAGCCCTCTGAGGAAACACTTGTCCTCTTTCTGAGCTCATGAGAGCTCTTGTCTTTATGGGCAAGCACACTCAATTTTATTTATCATAATTTGCTTATTTCTTCACAGAAGGGAGGATTGACCAAATACTCTTTTGATTCTGGCCAAAAGATTTTTTAGGCTTGAAGCGATCACCTCTTGGCCTAGCTTCTATTTTCTGGCAGGATTGCTCTTCATTTATTCCGAATATATGGATTTACTGCTCATTCAGTTGAGCATTCCTTGTAGTCTCTAACTGGTCCAGCTCTGAAAATCACAGTGTTTACAGGTAGCTTAATAAGCTGTACTTCTCTTGTGTACTGAATTTTAGATTCAGTGTGATTCAGTTGATTAAAGTGCCCCATCCATCACTGGAGATTTTACTTTTCTCTATAAATTCTTATTTACTGCTTTGTTTGATCTGGTCTTGCAAATGAATCTATACATTTACATTAGGTCTCTACGAGATGAATTAATTCTCTTAAGCATTTAAAAACTTTGGAAAGGTAGTCAGTTCTATGGTTAAACCATAAAACAGTCTTTTTCCCTCTCTTTTTACCCACTTCTGCATTCCTCAACATTCTTTCCCTGTAACCTCGCCTCTTTATTTCTTCCTCCCTAACCCAATTATAGATCCTTTTATACCTTTTTCTTTATTGCATGTTCATAGTGTAATAGACAGTACACTAAATACTACAGATAAAATAGTGAATAATTCACAAGCATATTAGACTTGCATTTTTAATCAGGAACCAATTAAGCTTGCCCTTTTTTTTTCTTAAATAGGAAGGAAGCAGGCAAAATGAAGACAATTAGCAGGCAGGCAAGAAGAGAGAAGAATTTAGTATTTTTTATTTATTTAGTTATTTATCTTGGTTGTTTGCTTGGCCACATGTCTGGGTTCCTGGTCTTTTTGTGAACTACACCATAGGCACAGACTTAATAGTTGAGCCACCAGGGCTCATTTAATCTTGTTCTTACTTTCTGTGTCCAAGGAATTTGCAGTATGGAAGAAGAAAGTGATTTTAAAGAAAGATCAGCATGTTCTAAGCTATCAGGATGGGAATGAGAATTAGAAGGCAATAAGACTACAAGAATTCATTTATATTATTTTATCATTAAAAATTCAGTATGTGTCTTTTTACACATCTCCTATGCTGTAACCTCATCATAATGATTGTACCTTCTTGAATAGATGGCACATAGTTTTATGTCCCAGTATATAAATTCTATCATTTATGTCATCTCTCTCTTTGTTTCTGTTAGTTGATTTTGTTCCCTCCTCATTATAGGTTGTATTTTCCTACTTCTTTTAATGGTAGGTCATTTTTGATCGGTTATCCCTTATACTTTTGAATTCTGGGTAATTTTATATTCCTTTAATTGTGAGCTTTGAACTGTTCTGCAATTAATGTAGTTGGAAACAGTTCAATCATTTTAAGTCTTGCTTTTAAACTTTTTTTTTTTACATGTAAATAGAACATTTTTATATCTAGGGTTAATTTGGCTCCATTGAAATAGAAAAAAACAACTGATTGCTCTATCCAACAGTCTATATATTATGAAGTTTTCCATATTGCGTAGTGGGAATCCTAACTATTCTCATTCCTTTGTTAGCTCTGAGGTCTTTTGTCTTCTACCCTTTCCAGTGGTACTTTCCTAACATTTACTGATGGTAAGGGGAACCCTCTGGAAATCTCCAGAGCATTCTCTCTTTGCAACTCTCTCTTTGAAACATCATCTTATTCATGTGTCTCTCTCCTCTTCATTCAGCAGTCTCCTCTTTGAGGTATATTATTCAAGTTCTGCCCATCTTATTCTTCTGAGTTCTCAACTGTATCCCTTCAACTGAGGGAGTCTGCTGAGTTCTGTTTGAGTTAGCTCTTGATGTTGTGTGACCTAGACATTTTCTTCCTTCCTTCCACCCTTCCTCCCTTCCTTTCTTCCTTCCTTCCTCCCTCCCTCCCTCCCTCTTTTCTACCTCCCTTCCTCTCTCTCCCTCTCTCTTTTTCTCCTTTCCTTTTTATTCTTCCTTTTTATTATATTTTTTCTTTTATTTAAAATGTTATTAAAAGATAATTGCATCATACCATTATATAGGCTTCACTCATACATCATCACAAGTCAGCACATGTATATATTAAACATTAAGTTTAACACCAACAGTCCAATTTGATCCCTCACCATATAATTGACACCTGATTTGCCCACCTTCCTCTCTTCCCCTATACTAATCTCTGATTGGATACTATATTTTGTCTTCAGACTATAAATTGGAGCAATTTTTGCATCATCTGGCTTGTTTCCTTTGTACCGAAACTATTGTGTCATATAATTTTGCCTATTTTTAATTATTTAAAGCAAGAAGAGATATCCAAACCTTGTTATTCTGTAGTGATCATTCTGTCCACTTGTGTTATTCCATTCCTCATAGCAAGGAGCTATGTTTATATTCATTTTTTATAAATAGATCCGAAACTCATCTGGGATCAGTTTTACTCAAGTTATATAGTAGTTATCCAAGCAGAATTACTAGGCAAACACTGATTTCTGTTGCAGAAGTCTGTATTTGTTCCACCTTTTATTTGCACACGTAGTTTTGATCTTACAAAATATCTTTTAAAAAATGGTGTGCTAGAAGTCAGCTGATTCTAAGAACATAGAAATAGGTGGTGGGAACTGAAGGGGTTAAATGTAGACATTTACTTTCTTAAGTTTTTTGGTCAGGAAGGAAGACAAAAAGACAATCTGAAAGATTTTGTGTTAAAACTGAGGGAAAGTTCCTGAAATACTTGAAGTAGATATAGAAGAATAAAAGGCATCAGAGAATTGATTACAGTGGGAGGTGCCTTGGTAAGAATGAAAATATGTAATTTATGTTTGTAGGGTAGTGAGAATGCAGGTAGATCAAAGAGTACTGATAATTCTCTTATTACCTAGATTTCATTTCATGAAACATACCCATAAGATGAACAGTCTGAGGCCAGGCATGACAGACCACCATGACTCATTGACTTTTATAACTTACTTTCCTCATACACACACTATTATCCAATATGATTTACTACTCTATCTTTGAAAAGACACTTGGAAGTTTTGGTTGAGAACCTTTAATAATATAGGCTAATCAATATGTATTGATAATTTTGTCTATGAATAATGAGTTCTGTTTCTCTATACCACAAGAATCTGAAGGAGAACACTTCATCCTGGCCTCTTTTCTTTATTATTCTCAGATGTGGTTCATTTTGCTATCCCTGTGCAGATTTATATCAGTCGCCCTTCTGCCAGACACTCATTTTTACTTTTCTGTGGAAAAATAGAGGGTTTCTGAATTGTAGATAAAGAAGAGGGCTGAATTCATTTTGTTCTTTTGAACTTTTATTGAAAATCTAATTTATAGCAACTTGTTATTAGCATGTGTGCATATACCTCCCCCACACCACTGGGTAATCACTATATAATTGATATGTGACAATGCATGTGACTCTAAGAATAGGTTTTCCTTGAAGAAAAAGAAATGAAAAATAGTCCACTCAAAGGAATTGTAGTCTATTTTTTGTTTGTCTATTTTTAAAAAATTTTTGTTTGTCTGTTTTTTTTAAATTCGTACGTGTAATTGATTAATTTGATATTTTGGAGGGAGAGTATTTCAACCAGGACTCCTGAGAAATAGGAGAAATAGTCGAGGGTTAGTAAGCAAATTTTCTTGGTTTAGGAAAATGAATTAATATTTCTAGGCTGAGAATTATTCATCTATAAAGCAGGAATAAATTACATGCTTTATTTGCCATATAAACTTCCAGGTCCTTCTTTTATGAGAAGGCCACGCAAGGCCTTTATGAGAAGGTTGCAAAGGAATCATTATGGTCATAGCTAAGGAAAAGGAGTGAAGGAAGGGGAGGGGAAGACCACCTAGGTGGAGAGGCGGTATATAATGGTATGATCACAAACCTTATAAAACATTGTGTTGAGAGAAATAAAAGCATAACAAGATAGTCACACCTGAGGGAACTCAGTACTAACATTGATTGGTGTTATAATGAGTGTTCATTTTCTATAAAGGCAGGTTTCACTGCACAGGATTTTTTTTCTGACTTTGTAAATATGTTCAAGCTATGTATGGATTATGTGATACAATTATCACACACTTGAATAAAGTTACCTTTCAGTCATATAACACAGAGGTTAAGTTTAAGTGTTGAATATTTGCTAAAATTTCAAAGGCCTCCAAATAAGTAGAATACCAATGTCTCATGCCAATAATAAATACCATATCCTCACATTCAGCTCTGCCTCTCTTCTCTATGGTTGTAGATATAAAAATAGCTTTGTGTAGAGCTAGGTACAGTGAAACTTGCAGAGAGCACCAGATTCTCAAAGCAGAAAGTGTTTGTTTCATTGTGGCAAAAGGAACCTCTCTTCTGTATGGTTGTAGATATAAAAATAGCTTTGTGTAGAGCTAGGTACAGTGAAACTTGCAGAGAGCACCAGATTCTCAAAGCAGAAAGTGTTTGTTTCATTGTGGCAAAAGGAACAATACCCAAGTCTATCCATGTAGAGTATTTAACATTTAGCACCTTGCAGAGAGACTCCTATTTAGTGTGATAAACCAATAATGTTATTAAGAGAGATAAGCTAACTGAAGTTTCAGCAAGGGTGTGAGAAAGGATTGCACACTTGAAGAGTGGACAGTAGCCAGATATTTTTCATTCATGACATGAAGTAAGACATGATATATAAAAGGGTCCCAAAGTCATATATAAGTTATTACCCAAGAAATTAACTGAGTATAGTGTATTTTGTCTTTTGAGAGAGTATAATTCTAATTTCTATAGAAATCAACTCAAGGAACAAGTTCATAATAAAAGAAAGACCAGTTCCACCCCAAATCAGCAACTCTACCAGTCAAATATTTTGATGTATGCCTCTTTCCTATAAAACTTGTTTTCATTCCTCTTTCGCCTTATCGGATGCTAAAGTATAATATTACCAAAAGAACAATTTCAGATATAGTTAAGGTAGAGGGGGTTAAACCATGTTAGGTAGAACTGCTTCAAGATTTTGATATTCATTCTTATATAAATATATAGATATATATGTATCTATATATACAAATCTGTGTATCTATACATAAACACACACACGTATATACAGTGTATACATGCTTTAAACACACTAAATAGGAAAGGGAGAAATAAGTTAGAAATAGTCATAGATTTTTTAAGGCCCATACTTCATCTATCACTTACTGCATACCAAACTAGCCCTAAATGGAGTGGCAACAATGATTTATTTTGCACCCAAATTTACAATGTATGAGGGGTGTGATAGAAAGGACTCACCTCTATTCCATATGATGGATCAGTTGGGAAATTTGAATGGAAATGGATAATTTACTTTCAAGATGATCTGTATCACATGGATGGCATTTTGGTGCTTACTGAGAGGTTCAACCAGGGAAACAGATGAAGAATTTAAGTTCAATTCCATATGGATTTCTTTATGAGACTGCTTGGGCTTCCTTAAAGCATGGCAGCTGGATTGTAAGAGTGAGTGTTAAAAAAAAAAAAAAAAAAAAAAAGGAAGAATAAATTAGCAGTTTAAAATCTTCACCCAAAACCTAGCAGAGGCACTCTTACAGTGTTGTTCAAAGCAGTTACAGGGCTTTCTCACACTTAAGGGAGGGATATAAACCCTACATTTCCATCAAAGGAGAGATTCTTCTTATTTCTTCCTCAGCCTGTAGCCACTGAAATCTCAGAGAGCATCAGAAACAATATCTTAGTTAAATATATAGTGGTCTGAATACTAGAAAGTATGTCTTGGGGCCAAACATAGACTTTTTTATTACTTAGAAGTATAGAATATGTGAAGGTAGTAGAGTATCTTCAAAACAGAAATGGATAATTATCTATGTTCAGAGTTTAGGGATGTTTGGGGGGCACAATTTGTGTGCTAAGAAGTTACTGGATGGAATTATAATCATGTCATACTTAATTGGTTCTACCAGTCTATCAGTCTATCTTGATCAAAAATCTGATTGATTTGACCAGTCCAGGTAAACTTTTTCTATAATTATGAATTTTAGAAATACATATCCTCATAAACAATAAATCTTGGTATAATATGTAACACTGGAAAGAGAGCAATAATAATACTTCCGAAGTCATCCAAACTCTGTGTGATGGTTGCAAGAAAATAAATGGAGTTAATACTAAATGAGAAAAAAGTAAATACCTTTTGACTAAATGCTTTATGATTAAGCCACAATTACTGTTAGGCTGAAGCATGAGCAAGACATATAAAAATGGAAAATCTTGGAATTTGTCCACAAGGAATTTTTCTAGAAGTCTTAGAGATTATATAACATTTTATCTAATGACTAATATACATGTGCATCTAAAGTACTGTATATAGTGTACAAATGTATGACTGAAAATTCTGGGGGGTAGGGTCAATACAAACAAATACATAACCTTGAAAATGGTGGAGAACACTAATATTAAAGTTGTAGTAGTAAATATTATGGAAAAGAATATTCAGTGAATATTCTAGTGGAGGATAAACTTGCATAAGATTTTTTAAAAGGAACAGGAAAGAAAGGAAACCTAAGCAGTATTTAGTTACCAAATGGAGGTATTTTAGAACTGATAAATACCATACTATCAAAACCATTGTTCATGTTTTCTTTAATATTCTCACTAAAAAATAAGATACTTTCAACTTCTCATTTTATTTTGAGTAAGAAGAGGCAAAGAAATCCAAGCTGATAAGAACCTATTAGCAGCACAGAATTCAATGAAATGTATAATAATTGCTGACAAGTTTAAGTCATTAAAGAGACAATTCACAAAGGTAGTTCAATTTTATTTCAACTGACAGATAAATTCTGTTTAAAAATAGTTTTTGTGATCTGAAAAATGATCAGAAGAAATTTCAGAATACACAAACAACCATAATAAATCATCTGCATATGAAGAAACAATGTATCATGTAATGCCAGTTTAAATATCTCATGAGGAATTTAGTTGAGATCAGCAGCCAGGATCTTAATAAAATTTAAAGAATAAGAAAAATAGCAGACTGGTTATTAATGCCTGTTTCCTCTTGCAGTGACAAAGCACCTTGGTTTGTTACCCAAGACAAAAGAGTAAGAGTGCTCATCTTACTTTTTAACCTTATTAGTTATGTAAACACGGAAAGAAATGAGAATGGCTTACAACTGCCTCTACATTTGTCCAAACGACTCAACAAAGATAGATGCTGTCATAAAGGTTTGAGTTTCCAATGTCATTTTACAAAAAAGTTATTGCTGGCATGTCCTGGTGGAGCAGCGGTTAGGTCAGTCACCTCCAAAGGAGCAACTCACATACCTCTGGGTTTGAGTCCTGGTCCTGAGGAGAAGCAATCAATGCGAACAACTCAATAAAAATAAAATAAAGATGCTTCTTCCTCTCTACTCTCTTCCTGTCTTCCTGCCTGCTAACCTTCATTCTTGCCTGCATCTTTCCTTTAAATACATAAAAATAAAAGTAAAAATCTGTTGCTTCGTATATGTAATTTATAAATAATTACAGAACTTTAGAAAAAAATTTTTTTCTAGAAACACCCAGTAGATAGTGTGTATACATTTAAATAACCATGCAGTTCAATTTACTTTTTACTCTGTGTGTAGTTTTATTGAATTGATTTTTAAAAAAAATACGTCTATGATTTTGACATATGTAGAGATTCATACCATTATCAATCATAAAACACAGAACATTTTTTCCCTCAAACATATACCCTCATGATTTCGATATATGTTCTCCACATCCTAAATCTGACAATCTGTTCCCTGTCACTAAAACTTTTGTTCTCTAGTGCCATATAAAAATATACTAGTATAGCATGTAACCTTTGAAACTAACTTTTGTAGATTGACTTCTTTAATTCAGTATGTCAAAGAGAGTCATCCAAGTTGCTGTATCAATAATTTGCTCTCTTATATTTTTATTTCTGAATGATATTCCACAGTATGGCTCTACCATAGTTTGTTTATTCATTTAGCTGCCAAAGGATATTTCAGTTGTATTCAGGTTCAGGAATTATTAATACAGCTGCTATAAAGATGCATACCTTTTTGTGAATCTAGTTTTCTCTTCAAAAAATCGATAAAAGGGTATGGGATATAAACAGTACTTCCCATATATACTCTACCTTTCCTTATCAGAAAACAATTCCACTTTTTTCACCTGGAATTTTAAAGTTGTATTTGTGATTATAAAATTAAAGTGGCATGATCGTGTCAAAAGGTCTATGCTTGATGTCCTCAGTTCTTAATTCTACTACTGCCTTAACTAGTAATTTGCTCAGATGATTAGTTGACTCTGTGCCTAAGTTTCCTGAGCTGAAAACTGATGTTTCTTGAGGAAATACTGTGAACTCAGAAATTAACCACCACACCACTATGCTGCTCTTCCCTCAACACACAAGTATACTGAACTCCTAAGGAGCAGGAACCTTGGTGGGGTCCAAAGGAAAGGAATTATCACTTTCTTTGTATCTGAAACAGTTTACAAATATCACTGCTCTATGAAATGCTGTTTAATATCCTCTTAAGATTCCCTACACTTTTCGTAATCACAAAAAATACTGATACTCTTTTGATTCACTTATTCTTGGTGGAATATGACAAGATTGTCATTGTCTCTCATTTGAGGTCACTGCCTCCATGCAGACAAGGACTAGGGAGTTTAGGAAAATCCTGTCATTGGATTTGCATTTAAATGTTATAATTTCTGAAGTTCTATTGGAATAGAAAGTGAATTGTCTATAAGCTCAGTGTGTAGATCGAGTAAAGAGACCAAGGAGTTCCTAACCAAAGTCTAATCTTACCTTAAACCAGAGGAGAAAATAAAATCTCTGCTTGACTTAAACTAGAACAACACTCCTTTATGTAACTCCTCATCTTCATTCTCTTGATGATTCTCTCAAAACTTCCACATTTTCTCCAATAATCAAACTCTGTCACCTGCATATGTGACCCTTCCTATGCAATCACTGTGTAGGTCATTGGCTCAATCATATGGAAGAACAGATTAGTCTAAAGGAATATCATCTACATTCTCTCACTGAAAAGAATAATTTTTGCAGTAAATTGAGGAAATTTTGTATAATCTTTAAATGTGCACATTTCTTAAATATATAAGAAATACATGGTGCTCTAACAAAGAAAATAAAATGCCATAATAAGAGAGTTTAAAATTTTTGGTTGCAATATTGGTGAAGAGATTTTCAGAGTGGGGAGAGAAATTGGAAAACATATTGGAGGAGACCAAAGGACTGCCAGTGTTGTGGTGTATCTATCCATTGGTCTCACCTATTGGTTAAGATTTTCTAATCAAGATTTGCAGGACATAAAAATACAGTTGTTTTATATCATATTTTTAAGATAACAGGATTTCAAAGAGATAACCTGTGCTTTATTTTGAAAGCATCGATGTTCATGTCTAAAGCACTTTAATAGCGTGGTGATTTCAAAGAATATAAGATAACAGTTTGTATCTTTAATAGGTTTAGACTTTGTGTAAGAAGATCGATGATCAAGTAAGTGCAGTGGAATGTACTTCTAATATAGTAGGTAAATACCTGATATAAAATGAATTTTTGTTTAATAATGAATTGATCAGTTTATTTGAGTATTTGTGAAACAAATTGAATGGGATGAAGTTTAGGAAGTGCTTGTTAGAGGAAGTTAGTCTAGAAAAAATGGTGGTGATTGTCATGATAAGCACAGAGACTAAAACTGCAGGCATAGGACGCTGTGACCAGTCTAAGGATCAACTCTAGAACTGTAGCACATGTAGTAAAGAACCTACCCAAGAGGATGTTTGGACTTTGCATATGTTTCAGGGCACATCCTGGTAACTCGCTACCTTGACCAAGATTAGAAGTATTTGTAACCAGTTTCCTATGGAAACTACCTTAGTTCCCCACATGTTGGAAATGTGCCTACTGAATTTTTAGAAAGCTATTTGTTTATCATGAAGTCATACATTGCTGCATTCAGTCCTATCTGTTGAGTGAAGATGTATGTGAGAATCTGTTATTAAGTCTGTATATAAGATTTTGCATTTCAAAATGTTTCCTGGGAAAAGCAGCTTTTGTATAGCCTTGGAGCTTGTTAGAAATGTAGATTATAAGGGCCAGTCTCAGACCTTCTGAATTAGAATCTGAAAATGTATCTTAGTCTATCTGAGGGATATAAAGAAAGCATGCTTACAGCTTTTCAGGACTTCCCAGGTCAACATGGGAGGGAACTACACCTACAAGCAATTGTACTGTAATACCAGCACCCACATGACAGTGTCGTTGTGTGTGGACACAGCTTAGCACAGTTTTGGAAGTCAAGCTAACCTAATTTAAATAAAGACATCTCAAAGGCCTGTTTACCCTGTGAAATTGCCCAAGTTGTTATTCCTTCTCTGACTCAGTGTATTTACTTGTGGGGTATTAATGAATAACTTAACAGGCTGCTTAATAATTAGGAACGACTCATCTAAGTGCTTACAGGTAAATATACTGTTATAGTTAAAAGTTCATGAAGAAGTGATAATTCCTCAGTATCTTAAAGATAAATTTTTAATATAGGGCATTAAGAGTGCAGCACAAGGAAGCATGTCCTCAGCTCTCTAATCACGATTTTCAGCTCCCGGAAGGGATATTTGTTAGTATAGCTGCTACTCGAGAGGCTATGACTTTCTGCGCTGTAACCGAACACCCATCATGCTATTAGACCTGAGCATCGATTTAGACCAATCATCTATCGCAAATTCAATAATATTGCAGAAACTCAGAAAGTTGCTCAAATACACTACTAATTTGATTGTTTCAAAATGTTTTTAAAACAAAACCCTCTTAAATATAAGTAAGGAGCCTATAACAGTTTATTTAGCTTAGAATTAAATAAAATGGCTTGACCTTTTTACTGTTGGAAGCACTGTGAGACTATAAAAATCATGAAATTCAACTGGATGTTCGCACTGAATGACAACACACATCACATACCATGGAATTTGTCACTTTAGAGATTTTTCTTAATAAAATATAAACTTCCATACTTTATGCACCACTTGATTGAAGGAGTTGTAGCTGAGAAAATGATTCCACCTTCTCACCAGACTTGTCAAAGCCAGCACGGATACTAATAAACTGCGGGGCAGGAACAGCCAGGTCTCACCGTGCAGTGAGGAGTGTCTACATTCAGCTGAGGTAATGGCTAATCCAAGCACTTCATTGTTTCATTAAGGTCTGGCTAGATTTTTAGTTAAAAGTGCCATTGTTAGTTCTCATTGCGGAATTGTCCAAATTATAAAACAATGAGAATGTTATCCAGGGGGAAATGTTAGTATTGTTATTTACTGTTCCGGTCTTTCCTTCCTTTCCCAACGCCCTGCTCAATTTAAATGAAAGTGTCTTCAGAGGGCAATAGGACACCCAGGAGCCAAGAGATGAGATGCAGGTGTAGAAAACAGGATTAAAGCTTTCTTAACCAAATAATCCTGTGCCTCCAGGGTTTATGCTTTTTTATCTGACTCAAATTACTCTTTTTAACAAAATGGTCATTCTCCTTTTTTTCCCCTTTCTGTGGAGGCCTTTAGGAGGGAATAATAAGGACTTCCATCTGCCTTCTACCTGGTTGCTCAAGACAATGGAATTTTTGCTACAAAGATAGACCAGTTCTTACAGCTGCTGAAATCTTTTAGTTGGGGGTTTGCTGAAGACCATAAAGCAAGAATTTCCACTTTGCATTCAATGGGATGTTCCAGTGCCATATGTGTGTGTGTATATATATATATATATATATATATATATATACACACACACACACATATATGCCATACATATATACATATATACACACATATATACATATATATCCTTTATCAATAAATATATATAATATATAATAAATTACTAAAATAACATGACAATAGCAATTTATGTCTATATAGATGCATATATAAGCATAATATATGAATATATTAAATATACAAATTCTCTAGTATATATTTACTATATACATATGTGCTATTTGAATGTATATATACTTATATATAATATATAGAACAAATGCTCTACAAGCAGTTTGGTCATTTTGAAATAATTAATCCTCAGTTATATCACAAAATTTATTATATACAAGATATTTTTTTTACCAAAATGCCATACTATCAAAAGTTTTAAAATGTTATCATTTTTTTGAAGTTTGTTTCAGATAATTTTCAGTTTATAGATTGTTCTTTGTTTCATCTAAAGTATTTTCCTACTTTTCTGTTTTAGAGTAAAAGTGAATGTGGCAATGAGGGTGAGTAGCAAGCAGGTAGGAAGGGAGAGGAGGAAGAAGTCTTTCATTTTATTTGTATTTGGTTGTTCTTGGCTGTTCTCCCTGGCCCCAGAATGTGCGGATGGAAGGTGGTGGACTGACTGCTACTCCACCAGGGCATGCCCATGTTTTCCTTTATTTTGAGAGATATTGTCTTCATTGCTAAACTGGTACTTTCAATGTCATTGTTTTTTAACCTAAAGTGTAATAAGAGGTCTGGTGCTCAAAAATGATACCTTAAAGCAGTAATAATAAGCATAATGAAAACTCACATATCCTATTAATCCAAAAAGAGAACATGAATCTTTTAGTGTTCAAAATAGTTAATTTCTAAGTGGGGTAAATTTACACAGAAATCTAAAACAAAAGTAAATGAAATGTATAATATAGATATCTGAAAATAGGACTTTTTTTGTCTAGTCAAATATATTGTCCCTAGTCCCCACTGTTTTGACTCTTAAAAGTTTTGCCAACAAGTCTTGAATCCATAGATTCTTTCACTGACTTGTCAAATAAAACATAGTAACCAGCCTGTTGTGCCAATAGATTTTCCTGAACAAATACCAACTATTGTTATCCAGGATGATTTTGAAAGACACAGCAACTGATGCTAGAGCAGATAATTATGTGAAGGCCTCATCTGAAGTTATTTTCCTGATAACAAAAATTAGTCAATTTGCTTGCACAGTAGCTTCTCAAATAGTCATTTTTGTATACTTGTAGAGAAACAGTATTCTTAATGAAATGACAACTTTGAAAATCAAATATTCAGAGATTTTATTAAAATATGCCTGTACTATCTTGTAGGCAGGCTTGCAGATATTTAAATTTACATTTTTCTGAAATTGCAGTATATGAATAAACTCTTGGTACAGATATTCTGAGACTGTAGTTGTTATTATGAAGCCTTTATGTAGCTGTGTGCAGTTTTATTGGAACCCCAGCTGAGGGAGCAGTGATGCAGAGGCTACTGTGTTGCATAAAAGTTTGTACCCGAAGTCTATGTACCCCTTTGCATCCATCAAAGAAAACAGTTGGAAGAGAACAGAATACTCGAATTTTGGTTCTGTATTTAAGAAAACAGTACACATTCTAAATAGCCAAATCACAGACAGCATGGTCATCATTTTCAGCATACTTTTTGAGTAACTGGCAGCAAAAGACTGCTTTTCCATTTTTTTAATTGAAGTAATTGAAGTAATTGATTTATAACATTATATGGGTTCCTGGTCTACAGTCATATAAATCAAATCAATTATATATACTACATTCACCACCAAAATTCCATTTTTTCAACCATCACCATACATATAGTTCACCCTTTTTAGCATTTTTAGCCACTCTGCTTTCTCTTCCCTTCTGATGACTGCTGATTTTGTTCTGAGTTTGTTGTTTTGTTTAACTTGTTCATTTGTTTTATTTCTTTTTTTGCTACATATACATGAAATCATATGTAGTTTGTCTTTCTCTGCTGACTTATTTTACTTAGCATAAGACCCTCTAAGTCCCTTCACATTGTTGCAAGTGACAGAATTTCATGGCTGAATAGTATTACCTTGTGTATATATAGCACATCTCTTTAGCTTTTTAATGGACATGTAGGTTTTGTCCAATTTTTAGATCTTATGTATAATGCTCTTATAAACATGGTGGTGAAAATACCTCCTTGTATTAAGATAAATAGAATTGGAATAGCTGAATCATATTTATATTTTTAGTCTTAATTTTTTGAGGACTATACTGTTTTTTAGAACAAAAGTTTGCATCCTCAAAAATAATGTTCAAGATTTTTTTTAATGTCCAAATGCTTGTCAACACTTGCTATTTCTTATCACTTGGATAACAGCCATTTTTACAGTTGTAAGGTGATATTCTATTGCTTTTTGATTTGTATTTCTCTAACAGTTAGAAATGGTGAACATCTCTTCATGTGCCTGTTGGTCATTATATATTTTGTTTGGAATAGTGGTTTTTCAGATCTCCACTCAGTTTTCTATCAGGATGTTGTTTAATAGTTTTAGAGATTTATGTATTATTTACAATTTGGATATGTTCCACTTGTCTGGCATATGATCTTCTTTCAAACATCTTCTCTCATTCAGTTGGTTATCTTTTTATTGTAATTACAGTTCCTTTTCCCTGTGTAAAATCTTTTTAGTTTGATGTAGTCCATATGCTTACTTTTGCTTGTTTCTCTTGCCTTTGGAGATATAGTCATACAGGCATCACTAAGAACAAAATCAAAGTCCTTAACACTAAGGCCAACATCAAAGAGCTTTCACCTGTATTTTCTTCTATTTTATGGTTTTAGGTCTTATATTTAATTGAAGTCTGTAGTCTGTTTTGTGTATGATATTTGATAGTTTTCTATTTTCATTCTTCTGTAGGTGACTTTCCAGCTTTTCCAGCACTATTTATTAAAGAGATTCTCCTACTCCATGCACTTAGATCCTTTATCATAAATTAGTTGTCCATATGAAGTAGGTTTATTATGGGTTTTCAATTCTCTTTCATTGATCTGTGTGTCTGTTTTTATTCTAGTACCATTCTATTTGATTACTATCATTCTGTATTATAGTTTGAAATTGAGAGTATCTTGCTTCATTTTGTTCTTTATTTTTCTGAGGGTTGTTTTTTGTTACTTGGTATCCTTTGTAGTTCCAAATTTATTTTATAATCATCTGTTCTCTGTTTGTGAACAAAGGGGTCTAGTATTCAAATGAGCACTGTCAATCTTAGGTAAGATACAAATTTCATAATGATATTAATAATGTTGCTAAATACCATTTACATAATTTCTAATACATTGCTCAAATAGAAAATTTTAATGATGTAACTGATTTCTTGAAGAGTTTTGACCTATTATTGCAAAACCGAAAGATGATTTTAGTGTGATAGAAAAAATATTCTGGCTTGATTGTCAGATAGAAAGTTAATGCCAGTGATTCAATTTCTGAAAACATTTTTTTTATAGAATATTATAGTTGTTTTCATTCATTTGCACATCACATTTGAGTGTTGAGACAGAATATGATTACACCCTTTCTAGGAATAGAAGCAACAAATAAAAAGATTAGGAATCTTTTCATCTCTATTTCCCAAGATGAAACATTTTAATTTTCCATTTTTTGAGTATAATATGCTTGTCATTTGAGCTTATTATGGAGCCCATGAAAAGAGTTTTTTATATATGTGAATATTTTAATGATTTTATGATAGATCCTAATATAGATAACCATCTAATGTGGTCATTAGAGTATAGGTCATTATAGGCCATATATATTCAGGGACTAGAGTAGTATAATTTAGCCAAAGAAACTAACACACAAAATTTACTAATCATGAAATTAGATAAAGGGATTTTATAGAAAGATTCAAAATTATATCCTCTCTCTAAGATAGAAAAATCATCATAATTATTTATTTGTGTCCTTATATACATGATTCTTGCTTCAATCTAGATGGATTGCTGTCACACTATTGCCAAACTGATAGTCTCTCCATTGATTCCCTGTCTTCTAGGCTGTGTGCCTTTGGTTTCCTTTTCTTATTTCCTTATATTATTAGAGATATCCTCTAGTCATCTCCTAAGAAAGGATATGATTTGGTAAAAGTAACATTTTGAGAACTTAAGACACCTGAAAATGTTTATATTTTGCTTGTACTCTCAATAATTATTTGGATAGAAGTAGAATTCTAGGATGAAAAATATCTTTAAAATATTAAATATTGTCTGATGTTTTCCAAATTCCATTATAACTGTTGGTATATTAGAAATCATTCTCCTTTTCAGTCCTTTTTAGAAGATCTGCTTTACTCATCCAAAACTTTTATATCCAAGGGGTATATATAATCTACCTTATTTTGCATTTATTTCCCATATTGTGTAGGGTCCTATGGAACGCATTCAGTTTGGAAGCTAATCTTCAATTTGGGGAAAGATTTTTCAATTAAACATTTATTTTTAAAACAGATGTATTGATATGTATTTCACATACCATATAATTTACTCATTTAATGTGTACTATGGAGTTTCTTTTAGTATGTTCAAATAATGGAGAATCCATTTCCCCAATTGTCACTCAGCCCCTATCCCACCCAGTAGTAACAATTAATCTACTTCCTTTCTGAAATAACTTGTACTACTGGACATATTTTATGAATACATGGTCCTTTGAGTGTTTTGTTCACTTGACATAATGTTTTCAAAGTTCATAATGCTGAAGCATGTATCAGTCCTTCACTTTTTATTGCAGAATAATATACATTTAGATATACCACATTTCATTTATGCATCCATCAACTGATGGCTGCTGTGTTGTTTGTATTTTGTGGCTGTTTTGAACAATGCTTCTGAGAAAATTTTTGTTAATGTTTTAGTGTGGACTTCAATTGTCTTGGATATAAACCTACAAATGGAATTATTGAGTCACATGGTAACTCAATATTCAGAGAATTTTTTCCATAGTAGCTTTACCATTTTAAATATCCAGCATTGTCTGAGATGCCAGTAACCTGATATTCTCACCTACAAGTAGTATTTTATGCCTTTTTGACTATAGATATACTAGTGGATATAAAGTATCTCCTGTTGTTTATTTGCATTTCTTTCATGGCCAATGATATAAGTATCTACTTATTTGCTTTGGAGATATATGTGTGCGTGCATATGTATATATGTATATATATGTGTGTGTGTATGGAAAACTGCCTATTCATATCTTTTGATCATATTAAAAGTTGAGGCTATTAAAGTTATTGAACTAGTGATAGTTTTTATATATTTTAAATACAGATCAATTATTAGATATTTTATTTATAAATAATTTATCCCATATTTATATAATCTTTTCACTTTTTTAATGCTGTACATTGAGACACAAACAATTTTTCTTTTTTTGTTTATGCTTTAGCTTGCAAAACCATTATCCAATGCAAGATAAAGATGTATACCTATACTTTTGCCTAATAGTTTTAGTTGTTGCTCTTACAAATTGTTTATTCAATCTATTTTAATTTTTATGATATAGAGTAGGGGTTGATATTCTTTCTTTTCTTATTAATTTGCAGCTTTCCCATCACAATTTATTGGCAAGACTATTGATTCACTATTAAATTTTCTTATGATAATAGTTGGTTAAAAATTGGATTTATTTCTGTACACTCAATTCTATTACATTGACCTATACGTCAAGTGAGATCTGTTGACCATTTTTCATTCCTAACATTACATTGCTTGTGTTTTAGTTTATTTATATAGATTTTGAAATTGAGAAGTGTGAGTCCTTTCTTCTTTTCAAGTTGTGTTGATATTCGTGGTTTTCTTGAGAATCCATATTCATCTTGTTAATTTATGCATAGAAATAAGCTGGAATTTTGATAAGTAGTGTGTTGAATCTGTTGATCATTTGGGAATAATTGACTTCCTAACAATATTTGTAAATATATTTCTATTTATATAGTTACTTAATTATATTTAAACAATGATTTGTGGCATTCAGATATAAGATTTGGATTTCTTTGTTTTAATTTAATCCTACCAGTTTCGTTCTTTCTGATGATATTATAAATGTGATTATTTTCATAGTTTTATTTTTCGTTTGCTCATTGTTCCTTTAGAGAACTATAATTGATTTTTAGATATGATGCTGTATTCTGTAACTTTGTTTAACTTGTACTAATAGTTTTTTTAGTGGATTCTGTAGGGTTTTCCACATATGATATCTTATAAGGAAATTTAGAGAATGTTATGTCTTCCTTTCTAATCTGAGGCCTTTTGTTTACTTTTTTCTTGACTTATTGTCTTGACTAGAATTCATAGTACACTATTGAATAAATGTTAAAATAGTGGGCATCCTTCTCTTGTTTCTGAAATTATGGAAGGAAATTTCAATCTTTAACAATTAAGTGTGATGTTATCTTTTGGTATTTTGTAGAGGCCATAATTTGGTTGAGAAAGTTTCCATTTCCTGTTTGTTGAGTGTTCTGTAATTAAGAGGTGTTGAACTTTGTTAAATGAAATATTGGGATGATAATGTGTTATTTATCCTTTATTCTATTTTTGTGAAATATTACAGTATTAATTTTTTAGATGTTAAACTAACTAAACTTGTATCAATGGGATAAATTTATTCTTCATGCCTTACAATTACTAGATTTAAATTGTGAGTATTTTGTTGAGAATCTTTTCATTTATATTTATAAGAAGTGTCCTTTAGTTTTGGTATTGTTTCTTTTCTTTTTCTGTGATGACTGACTAATGCTATCTTCATACAATATGGTAGGAAGTGTTTCCTTTTTTTCCATTTTTTGAAGAATGTGTGAAATATTTATTTTCTTTCTTCTTTAAATATTCTTGTAAATTCACCAGGAAAAATAATCTAGTTCTGGATTGTCCCTTTTGGTCAAATGTTAGATAATTAATTTTATCCATTTTGTTTTTAAAAATCTATTCATTTTCTACTGCCTCTGAAATCACTTTTGGTTGTGCTTTTTAGGAACTTTTCCATTTTATCCAAATTTAAAATTTTTTTACATTCAGTCATTTATGACATTCTCTTTTTATTTCTCTAACTTTGGTAGTGATTTTATAATTATAATATTTTTAGCTCTCTACTTTTAAGATTCTCTCCTTGTCTTTTAACATCTACATTATATTGTATCTCAATATGGATCTTGAATTTACTCTATGTGGATTTTTTTATTATTATTTTTGCATTTGTAGGATATTTGGATTCATGTCTTTCATCAAATTTGGATATATTCTTTTTTTTTAATTTCCATTATTTCTTCAAATATATTCTCTGCTCTGGGAAGAAAGTTAGCTGTGCTTTTCTCAGTTGGTTTTTCTTTACTTACTTGTTTTGTTTACTATTTTATTGATACTTAGACATTCTGATTACTGGGATGTGATAAATCTGGAAATTAGATATTCTTCCTTCCACCAGATATGTTCTAACTTGATGTGGTTTGTAGTTGTTTATTCAATGATTTCAAAGCTGTTTTTGTCAAGACTGTTGTCAAGACTATTATGTATGTGTGTTTTCTGAAGTATCGGTTCTGTTAGCTTAAGAATTGGTAGAGATTTCTTTAAATACTAAGAACCACAAGAAAAGAAAAAGGAGGAGGAATAAGAGGGGGAGGAAGATTAATAAGAGGAATGGAAAAGAAGGGAAGTAAAGGACTGTCTTGGTTCTTTGTAGTTGTATCTGTTTTGGGCTTTCTTTCAAACCATAGTCAGGCTATCTACAACTTAAATAATCTTTGCATCCTGATGATAGTTAGATAAAAGTTTAGTTAGAGATAAATGTTTAGAATCTTCCACATCCTTTCTGACCATGTTTCTTGTTGTTGGCAGGAAAATGACTTTCTGGATTTTTCAGGATATATGGGGTCTCATCACAACTTTTATTTTTCGAAAGTATTTCAGTCTCTAGCTTTTCACTTCAGGTTTTTTGTGTGTTTGTACTTTGAATATTATTTATTTATTCATTTATTTGTATCCTAAGCAGGAGTAGCTTGCTTATTTATTTACCTTTTAATATTTTAGCAGGATTCTCTCACAAAGCCATTCTTCTACTCTGAGAGACTTCCAAGTTAGGTAAAGCAAAGTCATACCCTTGGGTTGCTCCTCCAGGAATCCCCTGCATAAGCCAAACTGATAGAAATCATTCTTTGAAAAGATATCTGTTTTGCTTCTTCCTCAACCAGGTATCTGATGGCGTACATGAATTGTGGTCTTCAAGTCTAAATAGCAATACCACAAAGCTTTCCTACTTGTTTCACTGGCCTTTATCCAGATTATTCTACGTTTGGGAGGAGGGGTTAACTCTCACATTTCCCCATGTTCCATTTTCACTGATATCATCTATATGCTGATTATCCCATTGCTGCTGACATGGTTTAAGGATTTTATTCTTAGGAATTATTTTGATTTTTAAGTTCTATTTATGGCTAAGATTGATGAATACTTTCATACTCAGTAATCTCCTTATCTGCTTTTGATATCAAGTGTCTGCTCTGACTGCCAAAAATGTACTAAATCTGATATAATCTGATATCCAAAGTGCTATGATAATTATTTCTTGAATTTCACATAATAATTTGTATCTGTTCTATTTATCTAAGCCATATTAATAATATCTAACAAACCAACAGAAGAAAAATACTCAATAATATAAAATAAAGCATTTATTTACTTACTGATCTGTAATTTGTTCAGATGATTCTTTTAATTTGAATTAGTCTTATTTACATAAATGATTTCAATTGATTGATGGTGAATGCTGAGTGACCTTAACAACTGAGAAGACATAAATTTGCTCCATTTGTTTGGCATTCTCCAGCTGGCTGTCCTGGTCATAATCATACAGTGACCCCTGATGTGGAATAGGCAAGGAAACATGTATAAGCATGTTAGCGCTTTCATCACATCTACCAACATACCATTGGTTGAATAAGTCACAAGGCGAAGCCCAGATTCAAGGAATGAAGGCATAGATTTTTGAGGAATTAAAAAAGTCACATGGCAAAAAAACCCCCAAAAAACAAAACAACGTATTTATCTGCTACATAGTTCAGATAAAGAATTATTCTCACAAATTAAATAAAATAAAAGTTGTAATTGATCTATATTTGAGAGGAAAGTCACATGGATACATACTGATACTAAGATCTTTCCTAAGGTCAGCTTTTGGTGGGATTGGTAATAAAATAGGAGGGCAAAGAATATGCTAAGAAGATGATGGTCTTTGTAATTGGGGAATCCTTTCAAAGGAAGTAATATGGGAGAAAAGGAAACATTTTATATGTTGATCATTTTATCAAAGATCATTTATAATGTCAGATTCAATGTATATTCTGGTAAATCAGGAAACTCATGAGTTTTTGGAATATTTTATTTATTCATCTGGAGTCATACAATTCAGCTGACATGGTAGATTCACAGATAAGTATACTTCAAACAGATAATCCAAACTCAAGTTAAATGATTCCAAGTGTCTTTCCTTCATCTCAGGATAAGTCACATCTTAGGGAGCAGCTTAAAATAGAATTTTAAGGATAGCTTCAGTTCTAAGAGATATGTATCCATTTACTAATACCTACATAAAGTAAGTCCTCTGCCTGATAATTTCTTTTGGAATGATCACGTTTCTTCTCCATATGATTTATATTTACATCATAGGTGAGTATTATTATTTAAAGTAAGGCAAACTGCTATTGTAAACTATGATCTTTGGGGTTATCTGTCTCTCTCCACACTTTTAAAAATAATGTTTTATTGGATCAAGAAAGAAAGATCACGTTCAATAGTTTATCTTCTGTCTATCTCTGCCTGAGGTAAGCAGCCACAGAGTTGAGCTGCAGTGATAGACTGTAGAACCCAGACACCGAAAATTTGTATTTTTTATATTGCACTTCATAGACCGTGGGAGTAGGACATAAGGTGTTTAAAGCCAAAGATTTGATGTTGTTATTTTTTTCCCAAATACTTGATGAATGAGTTGTCTTGGGTTTAATACCACTTGATATTTTTATAGTGAGTTTATTCAGCCATCTATAATTGCCTGTAAGATACTTTGACCAGGAATGTCACTCATATTTAAACTATCTTCCGTCAAGTCAAGACAAAGTTGGAAATTACGAGCAGTTATGCATGAATCAGAGGTGCTATCCTATATACTGCTGGTTTGCAAAAGTAAGGCTGTTAAGTTCTCATGGAGCTAAAGCACCACATTTTGACAATTTCCAATTAGCAACTTCAAACTGATTTTTCAAAATAAAACTACAGCTCTTCAAATGACCCGTGTTCTCCCCAGGCAGAATTGAGTTACTATAAATTATAGTGACACAGTGCACTCACCCATAAGACCTAATATAAGGGTAATCTCCTAAAGCAAATTCCAATTCAGCCTTATCATAAAAAAGCACCTTGGGGCACACTGAAAACTCTATGACCACTTCAGTCTTTTTTATCAGTTATAAGTGAATGATTTTTAAGTGCAAAAACCTTCGCGTTGAGAGAAGTGAAACCTGCATGTTTTAGGACAGTTTAAGATTAATAGCTTGTAGTTGATGCAGACTGAGTTTAAGACCATTACGTTTTCAGTAACATTACAGGCTAATCTGTAAGATTAAAGTCAGCCTGTTTTAAATTCTTATAGCACCTCCTCATACAAGTGTGGAAACAAAGGAATATTTTTCTTCGTTTGATTATTGGAATAGCATGGTTGTTTCAGTCACGGGGCATGAAATGTTTTCTTACTTTCATACGTATCAAAAGTATATTTATGAAACATGAAATACTTTTGGAAAAGATATTGAATACCTAGATATTTTAAAAATTCAGTCTATAACTAATATGTAAATATAGTTCTAGAGATAGGTAAGGTTTTAAGGGAAATCTGGTCAAAAATATTCATTTTAAACATGGGGAAAGAGAAGTCAGTGATTAGTTCAAAGTCAAATAGCTCATCAGAGAAAAGAATAGGATGAGATACTTTATCCCAATTTCTGACCCTACAGCTACACAACTCTGTCTTTACAGGGTGTTAATTCTCAAAGATTTCAGTCTTTTCACACCTCTTGAGAAGAACTGAATGAGATTTCACTGAGTCTGACTGAAAGAGATAGGCACCATTATTCACACAAGGCAGCTAGTAAAACTATGAGAGGTGAGAAGCGAGTTGCCCAAAGTCATGTAGCAGATAAATGCTTAAGCATCTTCTCTATTATTGTCTTCAGTGGACGCCCACTGAGGTTGCTAGTTTCTGCATGAAAGCTTATGTCAACAGTTTTCATTCCACAGACAATCAAATGATGTATTTTGTAACTGTGTGGCCACAGGATATGATTAATTGCAGTATGCATTCATTTAGATATTATAGAAATTAAGAGATAATTATGTGTCACTAAAATTATCTGCACACATCACCAATTATCTTAGACTACTTAGTGTTGGCAACAACACTGCCCTGCAGAAAACCCTCTGTGAGAAATCCATTTCTCTAAAATAACATTTCATTTTCTCCTACCACCTCATCTGTGGTATTCTTGACTTGTGGTATTGTACTCTTCCTCTTGATGTAGAAAAGTCCTCAGGTAGTATTACAAAGTTACAGTCTGCTTTTCTTTTTATTTTAATTTCCTGCAAGGTGTTGTTATTAGTCTTCATAAAAAAACCACAAAAACTTTGAAAACCCTTTGTTGAGTAGTAGGAGTTATAAAACAGGAAAATATGTATCTAACGAATTGTAAATAAGTACAGATAAGCCTAAAGCCTGCTATCTCAGAGTAATAAGATCTCTTCTAAAAACCACCTGGAATTCTGGAATTGTACAAAAAGTAAATTTCTGCATCATTTTTCTGAATCACCCCTTTTTCTATGCCTGTATTGATGTGTTCCTCCTAGATTTGAAACAATGGAAAGGAAGTCTGGGGAAATACGGAAGCAAAATTTTGATGACCATAGATTTTAAGAATCAACTAAATTAAGAAAATTAGTTAAAATGTATCTTATATCTTAACTGTGACTATTTTTAAAATGAAGATCAATTTACATGTTGTATTGCAGAGATTTTTCTAGACTTTATACTTCTAGTTATTATAGTATTATGTTTTATTTTTAAATGAGTGCTAAGAAGTTTAAGGGGCATTGGTGAATGGTGTGTGTGGGTGTTAGAGATGGATGACCACTGTGAATCAACCTAATTTAATGCTTATAATAAAATTAAATGTTTTTGTACTTAGACCTTTCAGCATTTATCATCAAATCATAGTGCACAGATTTGTTTGTTTTCATTTTTTTTTATATTTAAGATGGTTGTAATTCTTTTTTCTGCATAACATCAGCAATGAGGCAGAAGAAAGTTAGAGTTGAGTTTTATTCTAAATGTAAAATATTAATATTGTAGTCAGCTCATATATATTCTTTGAGAAATGCATATATTATTTTTAATCCAAGGAATAGTATATTTATTTTAGTCAATGGAGAATAGTTTTTGAAATTCTGGGTGTTTAGCCACACCTGACACCTACTTTTGAGGATATTAGTCACAGGAAGTTATTTCTGTATACATATCTATTATGTTTTCTGTATTTTTCTCTTAGTCATGATAGATTGTATCTTGAGCAAGAGGTTGTTATGGCTTAATTGTTAATTAAAGAAATCAGCTACCCAGTGGTTATTTTATTTGATGATTTTAAGACCTCCCAGTAATGATGCACTATACTGGATAGTTAAAAACTATGTCAGGAAACACTGAAATGAGGTTCACATAGAAAACAGGAAACTAAGTCCTCTTCTGAAAAGATTTAAAGATCATTAGAGATGTTAATATACCATGAAGAACAATAAGAAACTTTTCCTGATATTCTTCAAATTCTAATATTTTAGAGTCTCTAAATTTCTGAGACCCCAATGGAAATAATGTCATGTATGTTATAGTCTTCTGGTTCCTAATCTCCTTATAATTCCTTATAATATCAAAGAAACCCAGCAATGGAAAAAACTGAAAAGTATAAAAAATTCCAGTTACTACTCTTCAGAAGAAGACTGTGAAATTGAAAACAAGCATAGAAATCATCAACCATAATGTGCTTATCATCTTTCCTTAGTAGTAAAAGAAACTCTAGAATCTGTTATCAGTAGTTACTTTTTCTATACAAGCTCACTATCCAGAACCTCTAACACGCCACACTTTTCATTTTTCTTTCCAAATTAACCCCTGAATAATTCTTCTAAAGGTAACAACTCAGGTTACACAGTCAAATATTTTTGCTCCAGCCTTTTCCTATCATCTTTTCTTCCTCATCACTGACAAAATCATACTCATCTCTTAAGATCTGACCAGAAAGCCTTATTCACAAATAATCATCCACAATGCATGGCCACACCTCTCTCTCCACAACTGTACATCTCTTTAATGATACTCTGTCTCATATTTCAGTAGCTTCAGTCCTTGTCTGCCTCTCTCCAGTGATTATCAGCTTATAAGGGAAGAGACACTAATAACTAGCTACTTCTCTGTTCCTCATGGACTAGAACAAAGCTCATCATATTATTGACATTTTGAAAGATGATGAGTTGAACAGAGGTGAAGTGACTCTCATTCCTTCTGGCAGGTTGTATTGTTTCCCCTTTTAGCAGTAAAGGGGGGAAGATAATGAGCTTCATCTCTTTTTTTGTAAGCTTTCCCTTGTGCTCCTGATATCATGGGTGCCTCCGCCTCTTCCCAGAGTCATTTGTGCTTTGGGGATTGTCTGCCTGTTTTGTGACACTACTTCGCTTGAAATCAGGTACCACATTTCACCAACATGTGTGTCTTCTATGTCTGCCAGAAACCTATTGAGAAGTCAGTATTTCTGGTGGAAGCATGAAACGACTTGTTTCAAACATACAAGGTATGTATTTATTTAAAACCTAACTCTTTCCAATGATTGTTTAATGAATTCCACTCAGTGTTTTGTTTAAATACAAGTTGACTTAAGCCATAAATGATATTTTCAGATATTCACTAGTCTTTCATCAAGTACTAAATTACCTTAATCTTTTTTGTTTTTTTGTTCTCGCTCTAATCCCCTCTTTGAGAAAACCACACCCAATTTAGCAACCCAAGCAAAATGATAAAACTAAATAATTACCAGTTCTTCATTTTACTCTTAAAGTCCCTGCAAAATAGTTAAGGAAAGGCTATGTGATTCTAGAGCACACAAAACCTTGTTTCTAAAGAATATATTTATTCTAGCCATATTCACAAAAACAATGTATTCTTCCAAAATTTTATGCTTTTTAATATAATACATTCATTCAATAGCTTTTGGATGAAATCATGTATGAAATTAAGCACATTCTGAATATTTTAATTTAATTATACTAATAAGCTTAAATTAAGCATTTATTTCTAAATATGTTTTGTGCTTTCATGATTGTTAAAATGTTGTTTATCATTTTTAGAAAATGACTAGATGTAAAAACAATCATTTTTGACTAAAAGAGAAACATGGGAAACACCAAGGGGAGATAAATTTGAATACTTTCTGCAATTGAGGTTCTGTGCTCCAAGTCTAAACCTCTCAGAGATGCTCTCAGAGATGGAATTAGAAGATGGTAATACCTGACAGTAAAAGCACTGTTATGTGAAAAAAGGAAATATGTCACATTTTTCAACTAAGCACAAAAAATGAATAGCTCTTTAATTTAACTTCTTGCACCTTTCCTTTGATTTGAGGGTTATGAGTTCCATCTCTTCCATGTTTCATTAAGTGAAGATATATCATGAAGGCACTTTATAGTTTTTGTATGCTCTGTTTACTACAGTAATATCTAGAAAATAACTTTTGCATAGTAGGTGAAATCATAATAAATTGAATGAAGGTTGATAAAGGAATGATTTCATTATATTATTTGAGTTAAAAGATCACATTTTATGTCATTTCTCCTGTTTCATTTTATGTGGCTTCATCTTCATTAACCTCTTAAAAGAAGATAATATACAAAGGTAGTTGTCCTATGCTCAAGATAACTTATTTTCATAATTTGAATAATCTCCATTGTAAATAGTTTCCTCCTCTTCATCGTCTATGAAACTTCAGTGATATTCCACGAACATCATGTCTAAAATTTGAGTCGAATTTTAGGTTCTCCAGTTTCAACAGACCACAGTTGGAATCCAGTCATTTTGGCCTCTAAATTGAACTTTATCTGCATTTCCAGTTTGACTAATGACTTAGCAGATATTCCACCAGTACTTCTGGAACTTCTTTTGATACTTTTCTTTGGTCTTTTCTACATGCAGTAACTCACCTTATACTACTCAGTTTTATTTAATATCTCTAATCTCAGTGCCCTTATATTCTCCATAACTGTCTCAGGCCCTAACCATTTTTATTGAGCTCTGTTATAATTGTCTCTAAAATTAATTACTTATAAACTATCTTTGCCTTGCTAAAATAAAAGGTAGATAATATTGCTTACTTCCTTGAGATTATTCAATGTCAATTCATTGTCTATGGAATAAAATATATTTTATTTTGACTGATCTTAATTCTCTATAAATCTAGTCAGTTTACCTACCTTACTTCATCAAATCCATGCTTAAAAAATATTGAGTATTTTCCTTCAATATCCTTAGAAGCCATGCTGTAATATCTCAGAATCAGCTACTTATTCAAGTATGATACCATTTTTTTAATCCATGACCCTCTCTATTAATTTTGATATTTCTCAATTACAGAAAAATTTAATTCTTTCCAGCACAGTTAGTTATGTTATATGCCTCTCTCTGTATTGCCTGAAAGCCTTCTGGGAAAAGGAATTGTGTCTTATTTTGCTTTGCACCTTTCACAAAGTGTAGAGTGCTGTGCATCTAGTATGCTTTGAGAATGTGTTTGCATTTTCCCCCACAGAGACTAGCATGGTAGATGTTAAATACACCGATGAGCTATTTGAGGATCTGTAGCTATTATCTGTCTTGTATATCTCTGCAAGTCTGCTACTCTTTGCATTAGATAATCTGTTAAAACACATGGCATAGTTAAAATCAAGTTAAAACACTGGAGACCACTGTAATTTCCTCATCATAACAGCATCTAGAAACAAATTCTGTTTGTGAAATGAAATAAGTATTCTGAAATATAACCAAAATCTTAGCATGTAACAATGCCATCTAAATAATTGTGTACAAGGGGCCTCCAGCCACCTCTGTTATTATGAATGTTCTAAGCCTGTGAACCTAATTATCTAGTTTTTAGTGGCCATACATAAATATTGTGCCTCAGTCTGTATGTGCTATGAGTATAATGTATTTAATATATATAAGTATTTAACAGTGACTATGAAAAGATTATCCCAGGGAAAACACTTGTGGTGTCAGATCTTGATTTTGACTGAATAAAGTAAATTATGTGCAAATGCAAACAATATATGTTAGTCTAAGGTTTAAAGTAGATATAAGCAAAGACTTCACTTAAAGGTAATCTATAGAGGTTTGAAACAGTTTAATTAATTGTAAAGTCAACCATAGTAGCACAAAAAGAAAAACAAAATAACTCAAGTAAGATCTCTAAATGGATGAGGGTTTCAATTGAGATCTTCTGAAAACAGAGTCAAAGGGAAAAAATGTTTAGAAATTGAATGCCTTTTCCAGGAACCTAGAAATTTCAAATAAAGGATATAGAAGGAAAAAAATGTTCATGTAAAAGACCCTGAAAGTGAAATTAGTCAACACCTCCCTATCTACTGAGTTCATTAACCCCATAGAGTACATTGAATGGAAAACAAATATTCTCAAAAAGCTGATAAAGTATTTTGAAGATTGAAATATCAGCATAAGCCTTTGACACATTCGTTGTGTGAAAATTCTCTTCTTTTCCAGATAGATTTTGTCCAGGCTTCTCAATGCTATGGGAAAGCCTTTCATATTATCATATAAATATTTCTTTACCTGTCTTATCCACTAGAATACAAAACATTTTATTCAACTATTTCTTTTTTATTATGGTAATTATTCTACACATTAAAATAATTACCTATTTATAGATTCCCCATTTCTTAGATGCATTTCAACAAATCTTGCCCTCCACTAAATCACTAGGTGTTCTTCTCCATTGTCCAGTGGGCTCCACCATTTCCCCCGCCCGTCCCATTCCCTTTCAGTAACTTCAGTTCTGTTGCAAATGTTTCAGGTTGGTTATGTTTCCGCTGTTCCTTTGCTTTGTCTATTCATATTCCACCTATAAGTGAGGTTATCTAGTATCTGTCATTCTTCTTTTGACTTGTTTCACTTAGCATAATCCCCTCTAGTTCCAACCATGTTGATTCAAATGACAGGGTTTCATTTCTTCTAAGGGCTGTGTAGTATTCCATTGTTATATGTACCACATCTTCTTTATCCATTCATCTGATGTTGAGCACTTAGATAATTTCCAGTTCTTAGCTATTGTGAATAAGGGCACAATAAGCATGGGGATATATACATTTCTGCATATGGGTGCTTT
Source organism: Solenodon paradoxus (assembly GCA_004363575.1). Taxonomy (NCBI): domain Eukaryota; kingdom Metazoa; phylum Chordata; class Mammalia; order Eulipotyphla; family Solenodontidae; genus Solenodon; species Solenodon paradoxus. Next base: position 557,301 of record RJWH01000353.1, on the reverse strand, counting down.
TGTTATCTTTTGGGTAGATACCCAGAAGTGGAATGATGGGATCATAGGGGATTCCCATCTTCAGTTTTTTGAAGAATCTTCACAAATTGTTTTCCATAGAGGTTGTACCAATTCGCACAACCACCAATAGTGTATAAATGTTCCCTTTTCTCCACATCCTTGCCAGCATTTGTTGTTTCCAGACTTTTGGATAATAGCCAGTCTTTCAGGTTTAAGGTGATATCTCATTGTTTTAATTTGCATTTCCTTGATAGCCAGCCAGTAGAAACATAGCTTCATGTGCCTGTTGGCCATCTGTATATCCTCTTCAGAAAAGTGTCTCTCCAATTCCTCCTCCCATTTTTTGATTGGATTGCCTGTTTTTCTGTTGTTGAGTTTTACGAGTTCTTTGTATATTTTTGATATTAAATCTTTGTCAGAATATCAAATGCAAATATCTTCTCCAAGGTAGCAGGTTTCCTCTCTGTTTTGGTGATGTTTTCTTTTGTTGTGAAGAAGCTCCTTAGTCTGATGTAGTTTTTTTGTTGAGAATTTTTGCATCTATGTTCATCAGAGATACTGGTCATGATTTTCTTTCTTGGTGATATCTCTGTCAGCTTTTGGTATCAGTGTAGTGTTAGCCTCATAAAAAGTATTTGGGAGAGTTCCCTCTTCAATATTTTGGAAGAGCTTGAGAAGAATAGGTGCTAATTATTCTCTAAGGGTTTGGTAGAATTCACTGGAGAAGCCATCTGGTCCTAGACTTTTAATTAGGCAGAGGCCCTTGATTACTTGTTCAATTTATTTCCTTGTGATTGTTCTGCTCAGGTTTTCTAATTCTTCCGGGTTCAGGTTTGGTAGACTATACTTTTCTAGAAATTTGTACATGTCCTCAAGATTATCCATTTTGGTGGTGTAGAACTGTTCATAGTAGTCGTGTATGAGGTTTTGAATGTCTGTGGTATCTATTGTAACTTCTCCCCTTTCATTTACGATTTTAGTTATATGAGTTTTCTCCCATTTGTTCTTTGTGAGTCTAGCCAATGACTTGTCGATTATGTAATTTTTTTTCCAAAGAACCAACTTTTGGTTTCATTAATCATCTGGATTGTCTTTTTGTTTTCTATTTTGTTTATTTCTGTTTGAATTTTGATTATTTCCTCTCTTTTGCTGTTTTTTTGATTTAGTTGTTCTTTCTCTAGTTATTTTAAATGTAGAGTTTCAAGTGGTTTATTTGAGATTTTTCTTGTTTCTTGTGGTAGGCCTGGATTGCGATGAACTTTCCACTTGGTCTGATTTTGCTGCATTCCACAGATTCTGGTAGCTTATGAACTCATGCTCTTTTGTCTCTAAGTATTTTTTTAAGTTCCTCTTTGATTTCCTCTTTTACCCAAGAGTGCTTCAGGAACATATTGTTGAGTTTCCATTTGGTTTGGGGTCTTCCAGCTTTCTTTTGGGGGTTTATGTCCAGTTTTAGGCTGTGTGGTACGAGAAGGTGCTTTGTATGACTTCAATATTTGTAAATTTGATGAGAAATGTTTTGTGTCCCAGCATATGATCTGTCATTGAGAATGAGTGCTTGAGAAGAAAGTGGAATCTGTAGTTGTTGAGTGAAGTGATCAGTGTATATCTCTTAAACTTATCTGTTCCAGGTGGTCATTTTAAAGTAGTTGTTCTCTGTTAACATTTCTGCCTGGTTGATCTGTCCAGTGTTGTAAGTGAGGTGTTGAAGACCCCACTATTATTGTGTTGTTGTCAGTGTCTCTCTTCAGGTCTATTAATACCTGCTTGATATATTTTGATGCTCCTTCACTTGGCGAAGATATATTAGTAAGTGTTATGTCTTCCTGCTGGATTGATCCTTTAATCATTATATAGTGTCCAACTCTGTCTTTTTTTAATGCTTTTTAGGTGGAAGTCTGTTTTATCTATAGGAGTATAACTGTTTCTGCTCTTTTGTGGTTGCCATTCCACTGTAGGATTGTTTTCAAGTCATTGACTTTGAGCCTTAGTTTATCTTTTGGAAGAAGGTGGGATTCCTAGATGCAGCAGACGATTCAGTTATTCTTTCTAACCCATCAGTCACTCTGCATCATTTTACTGGTATGTTCGGTTCATTAACATTTAGGGTGATTGTTGCTCAATAGGTGCTTAGTGTCATTTTATAATGTGTTTTTTGTATGTTGCTCTAGATGATTTGTTCTCTCTCTCTTTTTAGGTTGGATGGGTGCTTATGTTTTGATTAATTTCACCTTTTGTTTTTCTCTTTGCTTTCTCACTGGGGATGTATATTGAGGTTGCCCTGAAGTTAGCATTCACAGTTTTGTGTTTACTACCCAGTTTTATTTGCAAGGATATTAGTCTTCCATTCATTCTAACTATCCACATTTTTGTTCTCTTCTTTTCCTCCCCACTTTTAATATTTGCTGTCTGACTTTTTCTTTGTGGTTTCTTTACACTTTATAGAGCATCCTTTAATATTTTTTGCAAAGCTGGTTTTGTGATGATAAACTCCTTTAACTTTTGCTTGTCAGAAAGATTTTTTTTTATCATTTTTCAGTTCCGAATGATAATCTTGCTGGATATAGTATCCTAGGTTAAAAATCTGTTTCTTTCAGCACTTTAATATATTATGCCATTCCCTTCTGACCTTTTTAGTTTCATTTGAGACGTCCTCTGATGGTCTTATGGGTGCACCTCTGTATGTGACACCTTTATCTCTGGCTGATTTTTTAAAATCTTGTCTTTAGACTTCCTTTATCTTGTATTTTTGTCATTTTGATGATGATGTGTCTTGGGCTTCTTTTATTAGGGACTCTGAGCTTTCTGGATCTGGAGGCTTGCTTCTTTCTTCAGACTGGGGAAGTTCTCATGTATTTTTTCTTCAAATATAGTTTCTGCCCCGTTTTCTCTCTCTTCCTCTGGGACCCCTATGATGCGAATGTTGTTCCTTTTGATATTATCCCAGAGGTCTCGAAGCTGTCTTTGGTTCTTTGAATTTTTGTGTCTCTTTGCTGGTTTGCTGGATTGAGTTCCTCTGTCCTATCTTCCAGATCGCTGATTCGTTGGAAGCATCATCCATTCTATTGTTCTATTGTTGATTCCCTCTATTGAATTCTTTAATTCAGCCATCATGTCTCTTACCTGTTTGATATCTTGTTTTAATTCTTCTCTTTGCTTCATGACATTCTCATTTACTGCCTCTACCGATTTCTGGATTCCCATGTATATGTTAATAGCGGTTACTCTAAATTTCTCTTCAGGTAATTTACACACATCTTCTGTATTCAGATTTTCTCCTGGGTTTTTGATTGGATCCATCATTTCATGTATATATCTCTGTACCTTTGCTCTATTCAGCATTCTGTTTATATTTCTGAGGGTGCAGTTTCCCTGGAGTTGTATAGATTCAACTTACCCAGGTTTGGCAATCAGGCTGAAGTTTTGTCTCTACCCACAACGTGGCGCTGGTGGGTAATATCGAGGTTGGGTCCCATATGGATCTGCCTTCTCACTGTAATACTAGGGTCGTGTTATCAGGTGGGCTGGATATGCGGTGGGTAGTATATCCAGTGGGTTGACTATGCAGGGTGGGATTTCTGGTCAGTGGACACCAGACTCTGGCGTGAAATGGTTGTGGAAGGAGTTCAAGCTGGGAATTTCTTTGGCTGATTTCTATTTATGGCTGTGCCCAGCACAATTTCACTGTGTGGGTTCCAGCTCAGCTCCAGGTGCATTGGCTCTATTTCCACACCCTCCCAAGTCATCTGCACCTCAGCCCTATTGGTCCCTCCTTTCTCTGCCTTCCCAACTGATCCCACAATAGCCTCCGCTTCACCACATGTCCGGAGATTCCAGAACTCCTTCCCAAATCCAAATCAGTGTCCTCCCTGAGATTCCTGCTGAGTGCCCTCACCCACCATTAGCCATCAACTGAGCCATCTCCAGCTGAAGTGCCTGTTGTTTCTTGGTGTTTGTCTCAGGAAAATAGGTGATTTTTGTTTGTTTGTTTTTGGTGTCTGTGGGGAGTGACCCAAATGTGCATCCTATTGAGTAGCCATCTAGGAGTCCTCTCAACTATTTTTTGACATTACGTGACTGGATTAGATGAGAGAATGAATTATTTCATGTGGTAGAAGGAATCTAAATTACAATGTGCTTATTAGTGTCATTCCACTATGCATTATCAATTCCTATATGCGTAAGCATTTATAATAATTATTTATAAAAGCAAGCAAGTGCTAAATGATAGCAATCTAATCAGCACCAAACATATGAATCTGTGTAAGAAAATTCTAAGACTTGATGAAGTTTACCATGTAAATGAAATAGGAGTTTTCATAGAATTAAAAGAAAACTTCCATACTTTACTAAAAGCTGGAGTGTTGTTTTATATGAGGTTAGTTAATCCTCATTTACTTCTATTATTACAAAATATAACTTGGAGATATCCTATGCTAATATTGGAATCTAGCTTTTGGTAGAGAAAAATTATTAATTTTAGTTATTCATTAGCTTTTTACAAAGTAAAACACTTATAGATTTTTAATGAACATTGTTTTTCGGTTGAGAGCAAAGGGCAATAAATATCTAAGTGTCTAGACTCTAGTTATATTGAAACCATAGCCCCATTGCATGTATGATACTAAGCAGAGGATACTATATTTAACAAGGCACTTTCTTCTTTTGACTGTCTCTGAAAATTAATGTGATCAGTCTTTGAGGGGTGTGTGTGCATGAACCTGTGTGTGTGTTTGTGTGTATATTTATTTTAAACATGCTATGGTTTCCAGTTGGATGGTTGAGAAGCATATACAATCCTCCTGACAGTGAGACAATGTCTCAAGTAACAATGCTGGCATTGAACTGTTTTTCACGCTTTCTCCACTAATAATCTGGACTGAACAGTTTAAGTTGGCAAAATGTATTGCTAATGACTACTGCATTTAACATGACGTAAACACTAAAAGAAATGATGGATCATTTTCATGAACGGCATTTAAAGTGGGATGTGAGAGTTTCTAAAAGATGTTGATCCTTGTCTAGTAGAGGTTGAAGAAGATTCTCTTTCATTGCAATAAAAATCTCTTGAGAGCACTGAGTATTCCGGAAGTATGTATGAACAGACTTCCCCTGCACAAAGTTAGTTTGTGTACATATGTTTTTATCTACTCTGTGACAACTATATTGTGAGTCACACAGTTACTTATTTGGTGACTTCCCTTAATTTACTCTTAACTCTCAGTTTTAGTGCTTAAGGATCAAAGACCAATACTGGAACTAAGGTCAGTCGGTAAAGTAACTGGCAAATGTTGAAGTTAAAAGTAGACCAGAATTGAGCTGTGAACAGTGGGAAAGGGAAAAATGACTGAATAATATATGTATGTACATATTCTTTCTTGAATACACTGGGATAGTCCTGGCTAGACTAAGGATAATTGGGGTAGAAAGGGAAGAATGCTGATTTTGAGTTACATATACAATGAATGAGAGCTCTACAATGCACTAAACCAAGATACCAGAGGTGACATAAGGAGGACTTATGTATAAGTGTGCTGATTGGGGACAATTTCATGGTGGCCATGTGACTAGATATGTATAAGCAAATTTACATACTACAGTGAGATGATCGCCTTCTTTTGTACCAGACTTCCTATTAATCTTGGCCACCCATGACTTACTGCTGAGTCAGAAAGAATTTATAGATGTGTTTCTCAAACTAACCCCATGTTAGATCAAATTATCATAATAAATGAGAAATGTCTAGTTAACATCTATAGAGGTTTCGTCTATTATGTACTAAATGCTCATATTATGTTCGTTCTATTGGGGAAAATACAATATATAAAAATAATACCAGAGGGCTTATTATGTTTTTTTCCTATTCAGTCTCCCTTGACAGTAAATCAAGATACAAGCAGAATTCACCTTCAGTGCAAAATTTTCTAATACTATTCTCTTTTTAAAATTTAGACCAAGAATTGCTATAATATACATCATTACTGATCAAATGATACAATATATCCATGATGAGTCTACTACCTACTCTTGAAATTTATCTCTTTATAAGCTTTATATTAAATATAAATTGGGCTTTCAAGCGACACTATTTTCTTTGCAGCATTTTTGCCTGAGGCCTTCTCTAAATCTAAAGTCTCTACAGAGGCTTATGGAGGCTTCATTTGAAAATACCATCTGCTTTAATATGATATTTAGATTTTCTTCCTAAATGAAAACATTTTACATTTATATGCAAGTCGAAAGTTTAAAAATTATCATAATTGCACATTGCTAAGGTGCATTATGATGAAAATTCATTTTATTAAACAATATTTTTTCTCAATGCTAAAGATGACACATATATTTCAAACCTGAAAGTTTACAGTAGTCCCTCTCACAAGAGAATTGAAGCTAGCAAAGATTAAAAGGAGGCAATCTAACTTAATGGTTTTCAATTATAGTTGATGAAGAAATGTGTTAATCAGGAAGAAATAACTCAAATGACATCTCATTGGGAAAAAAATGAAATCGATGAAAATAAAATGAAAATTCTTGCTTTCAATGTATTCATTCCCATGTTGAAAATGTAACAGAGCTATAAGCTAGATGTATGTTAAGGAGAATATCAGACAAATAGAGCTCCATTATAAAAGTGCACATAGTTTGCTTGAAAGCATGTCTTTGTAAAAGGAACAGCGCTTTAAGTGAAACTTCTAGGCTAATGTGAATACAAGCTAAATGTGGTATCATAGGTCATGAAAATAGAAATAAAATAATCCTTTAAATAAAATTTATCAATATATACCAAAAAGTGTATTTTATGTCAAGTTCCCAACAGTGTGTTCTCTTGGATTATGAAGATCATGGTAGGATTTTTTCACGCTATGAAATAATATGCATTTCAAAATATGAAATGCTGTTGTAAAAGATGTCATCTATCTATGACTTTTAGCTTCATTATGACAATAAAATAATATTTCATAGATATAGTAGTGAAATTTTATGTAGGTTGAATATGGAGAGTTAAAGGATTTTTGACCATCCATTGTGTTCATAAATTGTTTTCAGGTAATGAATGCAGCTCATTCATATACAGTGTAATAATGCATCTTGAAAATGTATTAGCTCAAATTCTCAAAGAGATAAGACACACTTTTCTCACTAAATCAAAAGTCTGTAGGAAATGGAAGTGAAAATTATTTGGGCTAACAAGGAACATGGCAAACCACTGATCAGGACAAATGTAGAGTGTTTTGTGGGTTGTCAAAATGACAGTGGACACTAGTTAAAGGGAATGAGGAGGAATTTAAGAAAATCTTTCTGTGCTTCATACTAAATGATTTTGAAGTCATCACAATAAAGAATGAAAGTGATATTCAGTACTTTCATTTTGCTGTAGAACTTCATCTGACCTATAATTCTAGCCCCAAGTTAGAAAGGACTATTTTCACATTGATAGCCTCTGAATTTAAGTGGAAAGGTGTTGTTATCTGAAGACAATACTAATGGTATAATTAGACTGGATCATCACTTTTCAGGTCACACTTGTGGCCCTAGAATATTTTATTAAGAATGATGCTGACTTCTCAAGTGTCTTTCAATTTGGAAAATAAGGGCATTATACATTTAGGAACATGGAGACTGGCATTTCCAAATACAGGCCACATATACCTTTCCCCCATAGTTTATCTATATTCTGTTTCTTACTCTGTTTGTACCTAGGTCCATTTGTCTTCAAGAGATGTATATTCCATATTTGTTAAATGACAACTACATTCAATTAAAAGTGTTTAATTCAGTATAATGAGGAAAGACTTTAGTTTATTTTTAAAATTTTAATAAAGGATTATGGTATCATAACATTACATAGATTTACAGTGGTGTGTATCATTGTAAATCACATCTATATATAATACATTGAAGAACCTACAGTCTGATTCTGTCCTTCACCAAATATTTGACCCCATTTGCCCACCTCTCTCCCCATTTCCTGTTTTAACCTTTAGTTTGAGTCTGTAGAAAACATCTATTTTTTATTTGGTTCATTTGTTTTGTTTTCCTACGTACCACTACAAGTTTAAATCATGCGATGTTGGTCACTCTCCTTCTAAAGCATCCAAGTATAATCCCCTTTATTACAAAATTATTTATTCTTCTAAAAATCCCATGTTAATTTTTATTCTTGTTTTTAGTGATAATAGATTATGGTTTTTATTTATAACAAATGCAGGCTAACTTTCCACAATATATAAAAAAATAAAGACCTTTTATAATTATACCCAAATATTTTTCCATTTTCCAGATAAGAAAAATAAAAATATTTGAATAATAGAATAATATGTATGTTCATGTATGTATTATTTTTAGCTCATACACTGTTAAAAATGATTTGAATGATTGATGTGGAGGCCATACTCCACTACTGTTCATGTGACTCCCTCACCCCTTTATATGTAGCCAGTGAAGACATTCATATTATCTGCTCCATAAATATTTATGACAAATTACAAATGCTTAGTATTTAAAGTATTTATAACAATTCAGTATAATAAAAGAATAACAATGTCAGGTTAGAGTCTGAATTTCGGGTTAGTCTTCACTATTGCTTACTTTTTTGACTATTGATGTCATAATCTGGTCAGTATGATAGAGTACCATCAACTGAGTGACTCAAACAATTGACATTTATTTCTCATTGTTGTCAGCCTTGGAGAGGAGGAAATCTAAGATCAAGTTGCCCATTGATTTGTTTCCTGGTGAGGGCCCTCTTCCTAGGTTGCAGAGGGCCCCCTTTTCACTGTATCATCAATGACAGAAGGTTCCCTGAAACTTCTTTTATAAGGCACTGAATTTACTAATGAGTGTTGCACTCTTGTGATTTAAGTGGTTTTCAGTAGGACCTACTATTAGTACTTCAAGGGATTATGATTCCAATATAAGACTTTTAAGGGGACATAAATGTTGACTAAAACAGGCAATAATTTCAGTCATGAGATCTCTGTCCTCATTACCTATATACCTCACAAAGACCTCACTTCAAAACACCACCACCTTAGGAATTAGGCCTCAACATGGAGTATATGAGGGAACTCAAGCATTGGGTCATAGCAATGGGAATGCAATACCTGTGTTCTGTAAAATAATAATAATATCTACCTTTTCCAATCCATCCATTTTATTGGAATGTGGTGATAAAACCCTACAAAAATCATAGATACCAGCCTATTCTCACACAATTCTAGAAAGATTTCTATATAATAAAATGCAAATAGAGTGAAGTTTCCAACTTTCCATATCAATTCTCAGTCTGACGTTTGGTGACCAAGCAAGGATATGGAAAAATACAGAATAAATCCACTAGTTTTTTTTTTTCCCCTCTAAAGCGACTCATTTTGTTTATACTAGGATTTTGGCCACCCATTCCATTTTAAAGTCAGACTGTTTTCACATCATTTGAGTTAAAGATGAATTGGTATGTGTCCTAGAACTGTCTCATTGAAGAGGTAATATATGCAACATAAGTTCTTTCCAAGGATATGTATCTGTAATTCCTAGAATGAGAGGTTTTAACTCCTCTGTCCCTTCTATCTTCAACATGCTGATGTAGCATTAGGTATCTGCCTCTTACATCCTTCTAAGTCCAGGGGCTTGAATGCACTCTTTAGCGTATTCTCTCATTTGTTCTTTTGATCATTTCTGCTCACATAGATATAGGTAGAAAAGGCTTGAACGAGCATTATTTGGAATGAGAAGGGTGAAAGAAACTCAAAGGTTTTAAAGAACACCTCAATAGGGTTTTCTCCCTTTTGTTGTATTTCACCTAGCAGTTGAACTGGCATTTTCTGTCTACCATTGAGTCTATGAAATCTCACAGCTTTCTCTGGGCATCTGAGAAATGAGTCCAGGATAATGCCTCACTCTAGCTAGATACTTCACACCATGGTCATTGGCACAGCTCCCTGCTTTTCATCTCTATGAATAGAACGGGGCAGCTCTTTTTCAGTTAAACTCTCCTGATTGAATGCCACAGTACACTTTCCCAAGGATGTTCAGAGGGGAATTGGAAGAACTCAGAGTAGGAAAAGGCAAATAAAATAAAAAAAGTGACAGGCAAGTGGTTTTAAGTCTAATTTCCCATATTTAAATGTTGAAATGTAAAAATTCTCAATTCTGCGATAATGTTGTTACTTTCTCTAAGTCCCATAGATCCAGAGACAATGATGAAACTGAATCTAAATGTCACAGTGTGACATTTGAAATTTGAAAACTCACCTTTTCTTTATTTGGGATACAAATTTGATTGTCATTTAAAAATTATTTATGTTCATCACTGCTGGTTAATCAAAATGTGCAAGACGTGAATTATCTCACACAGTTGGCACATTTTGTACTAGTTTGTTCTTTTTTTGACATTTATTAATGTTAATTGCCTGTTGATCTAGTTCATTTAATCATTTCAAATATTATATGCTAGTTTCTGTGTGATTATAGCATGTTTTAACTATCTGTTTCACAATGAATATACGCTTAGGGGGTTTCCACAATTCTATAAACTAACAATGATGCAGTTATGATTGTTGTTCAAGTCTCCTAGACATGAAATTTCTGGATTGGCAGAAATATTTTCAATTTTACTCAAAATTCAGATACTCCCTTTAAAATATTTGTAGTAAACAATATTTTTCCCATCATCTTATGAAAATTCTTCTTTTCTCACACCATCACCAATAATTGGTAATTTATAAAGTTTTCAGTTGTATGGATCTGGAAAAACTCCTCCCTGTAGTCTGATGAATATAAACTAACATCTTTTATTTATTAATTTTCCAAATGCCTCTCCTCTTCTATGAAACGCTATTTTAATACACTTCTTATTAGGTCCTATGATATTTTCTTACTGATTCAGAGAAGGAATGTTGGCGGTTTGAAACTTTCATAGCGATAAGCAATTTAAATATCTTGCCATGTCTGATTTGTTTGATATTTGAATGTAGAAATTTTAGTACTGATTTATTTTAATTTTTGTTGTCAAGTTTAGTATTATGTACTTTATATGTACTAACTTATGTGAATGTGATTATAAAATTACTGTTCTCCAAAATCATAAAAGCTATTCATATGTATTATTTGTTTTATGTTTTTTCTTCGGCAGTTGAACCTCTATTTTAAATGACGATTATTCTCTCTTTTTATATGGACAAAAATGTTCCGAATGATTATGTATACAATCACTTTTTAAATACAGACTTATATTACCTTGAGTGTTCTTTCTTTTAGGCCTAATATTCTGTTTCAACTTTGATGTAGTGTTTTAATATTCTAATGCTCTTAGTGTATGTCCCAGCTTTCTATATTTGAGTTCGTCAAATAGAACTTTCCAGATTAAGTGTGTAGTAAATTTACTGCTTCTTTACTTCAAATATTATATTTCTCTTAATGCAGCAAAAATCCCAGTATATTTTGGTAACCATGCTACATATTTGAGTCCTTTTGTATTACTGACAATTAAAACATTTTTGTTATGTTTACACTATACATAGGCCACTACTAATAACACCTTCTTCCAATATTTGTGAAGTTTGCTGACATTTAATGAAGTATATTTATTTGATTAATAGATTAAACTTAATTTTAAATTATGAAACACGTGAAATCAATTCAATCTGATATATATTAGCTAAATTCTGATGATATCTAATATTTGTCCCATTCTACAAATTGTGAGTGTGTGTGTGTGTGTGTGTGTGTGTATGTGTGTGTGTGTGAATTGCTTTTAATTGGGAAGCAGATGATATTGGTCTTTTGTATCTCTTCACTTCACTTTATGTACTCTAGCTATCCTCAGAACAGTGCAAAGACACTGTTAGGGTTTTCAGTGATTTTTGTTTTGCTATTTAAACATTCCTTGCTACAGAGATTTTTCTTTCTCCTTCCCATGAAAACTGACTTGTCATTGTACTCATGCCCTTATAATTCCTGCTAAATCAACCTCTTCTTTTAAACCAGATCAAAACATAAGGGAAAGATAATAGCTATTATTATTATGCAATTTACCAAAAGCTAATGATTATTTAGTAAGTAAATACTTTCTCCATAAAACATTTTCAAGTAAGAGAGACATAATAGGTTAAATAAATGTGAATATTTAAGGAGATATGTGTATACATCTTAATATATGTTTATATACAAATGCTCATATAGGTATGTATGTATGCCTATGTGTGTATATATTGTTGATTTTTAAGAAGTGGTAAGAAGCTAAAATTTCAGTACTGCTTCTAAAATAAACCTTAATAGACAGTTTACATTCTGACTATGTTAATGTCCCAGTAAATAAATAGATATAGATTTTCTAAGCCTGGTTGTGATTTTAATTTATTATTCGATAAAACTAGCACTATACTTGTCTCATAGTTTCAGGCTGTATACTGGGATGATTTACACATAGCTGTTGAACCCATTTCTCCCTCTCTTCCCCCCAAAATAAAAGAACAAGGGCATTTTCATCTCCAAAGTTTGGAATAACTAGAAAATAAATGAATTCTTGGGAATCTGGGCAATTTGAATAACCTAGAGACCTCCTACCATCCCTTGGGAGATCTTGGTATCTTTAGGACTAATTGGCATCTCATCTCTTAGGAATTGTTTTTGAATTTTATACTCTGATGATACATTTGAACAGTGTTGGAACCAGTTTTTGAAAGAGAGCTTTAATCTCATGAAGGTGATGAAATACTGTCATCCTTTGACAAAGTACTGTCACAGAAGGTTCAGAAGAGAACAGCAAAGGAGTCAGGGGCCAGTGAGGAGTGGCCTTTGGGTTTCCCTTTGTATTTTTGAGGTGTTCTGTTCCTGTCTTCATGCAATAGAGTGGCAGTTTATTTACTTTTTAGTGTTTGTAAAAATCTTGATTAAAAATATCATATGTATGCCAACATATCCATAACAAGCACTGTAAATTGAATTCATTCCTGAATTAATATTAATTCCTTAATTATTCTCAGATCTTGACTTCCTTAGAGCACATAGAATTCTGAATTTTTCTCTAGATATTGAAAAGTTTCTCAAATGCCTGATTTCACTTTAAGATCAGTGTCTTTATCATACCTGATTTTTTTGTTTTCAGCATTAGAATTGATTCTTTAATTGATACCTACTGTCTTGTCTAAAGTGTGTTAATATATCAAAAATGTTAACATGCCCCTGTGGAACAGTGGTTGGGTCAATTCTTTCTGTTGGAACAGGCCACATACCCCTGGGTCAAATCCTGGGCCCAGAGGGAACAACCACTAGTGAAAAACTAAATAAAAATAAAATAAAGATTCTTCTCCTCATCTCTCTGCTTGCCTGCCTGCTTGCTCACCTTCATTCCTGCCTGCACATTTCCTCCAAAAAAAAATGTTCTGGGAGAACTGAGATGAGGCTATGTCTCTGGTTTTGTAGTAACCAGAGTCATTTTAGCTTACTCTGATTTCCAGTGTTTCATTTCCTCTTTTTACTTTTTAATACTTCTTCATTGTGTAAACAGACCCTTTGTGATTAGTAAACTGAAGAGATAATTAAATCATCTTGGCAGAAACCATTAATGCCAGCACAGTTGCTGGAGTCACTTATTAGCGCACTCATTCAACACATATATTGAGAATTAGATGACCCAAGCACAATGGTATGCATCAAGATTGATACAAAAATGTGTGTGATATAAATCTTAAAATCAAATCAATGACCCTTTGGAATGCACACACACAAACACACACACACATATTAAAATACATGCCCACATGCACATGTAAAGCTACATGGCTTTATTATAACCACACTATAGATGACGATTTTTGTGCCAGCATTTTCTCAGAGGGATGTAAACAGCTTCTAAGCTGAGGGAATGAGAGGAGAATCTGATGATCAAAATGACATTTAACTTGTACACTGATGCATACTGAGTAGAAGTGGCAGAAAGTGGGTGTGAGAAAAAGAGGGTATGGCATGATCAAAGACATTGTGTGTGAAAGATCAAGGCATTTTCAGGGACTGCTAAGCACTTCAATTTCAGAACTATAATTTGGTTGATTTGCAGAAGGGAAAAATACAGGTTGAGTACATACGGGAAGGCTTTGTACACTAGATTAAAAAGTTCAGACTTTATGAAAGATTGAGGAGAACTCTGAAAGGTTTTGGAGTAGAGAAGATGTGATTCTTAAAAGATCACCTTGGTTGCTTGGTGTGAAGGTGATTGTGGGAGGGACAATGAAGGTGAGAAGAGATCGAGTAGACAGTCCGGCAACTCTCTGAAGGAGAGGTTCTGGATCAAGGTGTGTACTGGAGACATTACATAGTCTGAAAAAAGAACAATACTGCATAAAGCAGAATTAAATATCACTTTAAGGCTACAAGTCTTGATTTTTGTGAGCCAAACTACATGAATTTAAATATCTACCACTCTATTTGCTTACTAGGGATACTTGGGCGTGTTACAGCTCTCTGTATTGCAACTACCTCATCTGTAAAGTGGTGATGAGAGTAAGAGTATTTATATCGTAGGTTTTTGAGGATAAAATAAGTTGGTACATTTGAAGCTCTTAGAGTGCATAGTAGGAGAAATAATGGGCACATTAATTGTGGTCTCTGTTTCGTTAGTATCAGTGACAGAGGACGACAACTTTATGCTTAAAGAGGAAGCAGCTTTCTGGACTTTAGTAATACAGTGTAATTTGTAAGACACTTTGTAAAATTCTGTACAAATTATATTATCTTTTAGATTAGCAAAGGCTCATTGGAGCTCTACGATTTATCTGAGATTTTACATACTGAAAAGTAGCTATGAACCTGAACTATTCCTAATACAGAGGCCCACAAGGTTTATTCTGACTTTCAGACCTTCATTTGAAGGCTATAGAATTGTTGAGCAATTAATAGAAATATACTTTTTTAGCTTGTAATCAGAAGATCAGGAGTCAAGTCCAATATCTATCATTCAAACCCTATCAGACAAATCATAATTGGTCAGTAATACAATAAGGACTAGGAAACTAGCACTTTCTGACTCTGGCATAAGGCTGTTTTCAGTACACCCTGTCTTTAATATGTGTGTGTTTTCCTGTAGAGAAAATTCAACATACATGTAATGTACACACACATACACACATACATACTCATGTGCACAAATATACACAAAGTCTTAAGAACTAATATCTTTGCCATCTGTAAGCACACATTCAGATGCATTACCTTGTTGGAGAGTTTGTGTTTCAAAATAAATTGAAGCAGGATGGTAAAGTTAGGAGATTCCTAGGTAGATCATTTATTTTGTAAAAAAAATAATTGGAATCACACCATAATTTTTGAGTAAGGAAAACAATGATAGGTATTGTGTTTCATATGATTCTATGATCAAGTAAGAGGGAGAACATATATTCTGGAACTCAAACCTATTCAATTATGTAAATAACACATAGCAATTAGAATTAGAAAACCATTCAGCCATGTCAGATTCCAGGGACCTATATAGACAACATTCTTGGAGAATGGCAGCCTTTCTACCTATCTTTTACCACATAGCCATGCCTGTATTCAAGATGGTAATTAGCGTCATCAGAAATGTTCTCAGCCAAGAGTAATGTATTCTTCGATTGCTTAAATATAACTTCCTTTGGGGCCTTTTCTGAGTGAATGACAAAGTTCTAGTATTACTGTTTTTGATACATTAGGTTTGGGACTTTATTTCTCTAGGGAAATTCATACAAATAGTTTAAGTGTGATTGTTTAATTTCTGTATTAAAATTTTGCTGACAAAGTGGAGACAAAACCACTGAAAGCTTTTTGTGGCTTTTTGGTTTAAGAAGCTGAGTACTTATACTTGCCTCTTTCTTTTTTTCCTCCCTTCCTTCCTCCCTTTATTCTTTTTCTCTTCCTTCTCCTCTCTTTCAGTCTCATTCTCTATCTCTATCCTCTCTCTCTCTCTTTCAGATATTTCTGAATGTTATTTTAAATCAGTTTAGAGTGGTGACTGTTGTTATTAACCAGAATCAAAGATCTGAAACCCATTACAGAGATTTTTTTTTACTTGATTTGAGAAAACTTTTGCCAACTTGGATCAGTAACCTTTAATAATCCTGAATGTATGTGTTATTCATAAAATTATCAGAAAATAATTGAATTTTTAAAATTCATATGCACAATAAACACATACACAATAATATCTCCCTAAAGGTATATTTATGTCATTTATTTTGTCTTTCACAATGGAAAATCATTTTTCATGAGCTTTATATGTCACCCTGTGAAGGGACTCCCACTGTATCAACAAATGCACAATTAATATCAAAAGTAGTCACTATAATTCAATCCATGTATACCCATAAATATGTGTTGGAAATATATTTATATATTTGTGTATGTATACTTATATAGCTTAAATACATATATATATATATGATGTTCACAAAAATAATATATCTAGTAAAAGAATTGTGATAATCTGGTAAATAATATAAAATCAAATTACTGGTTATCAGAGGGAAGGGTTAAATATGAGTAAATTTGTTAAAAGATGCATTATACATATATATAGATAGATTTTAATTTATGATGATGCATACCTTAAACCTATATAATATTATTCAGTATTCCTTCAATAAAATTTAAAAAAAAATTAATATTAGAAGTGGAAAATTTTGAAGTAGCTATGTATTCAGTAAATGTTTATTGAGTGCCTAAAAATAATTTTTAGAAAAACAACATGCAGCCTATAAAAATAGAAACATTAATAAATAGACTAGGGACTAATTGTTCCCATCAGTTAAGCAACACATTTCCAATAATATACTTCATCACCAGTTGGTCAATGTTACACTAAATATTAGAAAATATTCTGTACTAATTCCTTTATCAGGTGCCACTAAACTTGGGTCAGAAGACAGTAGAGATATGTAAGCTGCTGTTGCTTGATAATCTGGAGACTTACTTTGATAATTGAGTAGAGTTAACTTTAATTTCAAACTGATTAATTAATCAGCTTGGGATTTCTCTGTATCAATGGCTTTCCATCTGGTCTTCATTTAGAGACCTGGGTCTTGGCTAGTATAGCCTCAGAGGGGGCTTTAGCTTGAAAGGAATCAGTGGCAGTGCTTTCCAGTTTAAATCGAAGCACCTTGAATTTGACCTGTTTTATGCACCGTGATTTCACATAAGGTTTTATTTGAAATAGATGTCTTTACTTCCAAAACGGTGTTGAAAACCAGTGATCCAAATACGAACTATATTGACTTTTCCTTAAAAAATCCTCTAAATGCTCTGTATTTCTGAGTAAAGTCTGAACCCTTTATTGAGGTTTCAGGACCTCATTTGTTCTCTCCTCTGCCTGCATAATAAGCTCCCAAAAGATTTAAGTAAAGCATGTGTCATTCCTCAGTGACCTCTTGGGATTTCAAATTTTAATACATTGTTTTCTTTTCTTGGACTGATCATACCTCTGACTTTTCCCATGACTACCTCCTTTTCCTCCAATTTTTATTTTCAATAATAAACACAGAGCATGATCGATGCCTTTTTCAAAAGTCTTTTAAAGCGTTCAGTGTAGTATTTGTTCATTATAAACACAATACTCTTTAGCAGATATCTAGAACTATCTCATCTTGCATGACTGGGACTCTATCCAATGAAGAGCAAATCTTCATTTCATTTTTCTTTCTTCCTAGCCCCTGGTTACCACCATTCTACCTCAGATCCATGAATTCAGTCAGTAGTTGTCCTGTAACTGGCTTCCTTCACTTGTCATTGTGACCTCAAGATTCATCCATGATGTAGCATGAAATGAAATGTCCTTCATTTTATGTCTGAATAGCATTCCTCCACCAGGATTTTCTTAAGTCAGGATTAACACAGCACTTTTATTTTTTTCTTGTTCCTAGTGTTTAAGTATTTATTAATCTTTATTGTTGTTTATTTGCCTGGTTTTCTTCATTTCTAATTTTACAGCTTATTCAGTTATGTCTGTTGATTTTATGATAGTGCTTAGCACACATTAGAGACTCAATAATTGTGTCACAAAAATGACACCATTAGGGATATTTTAGGAAGGGAGTGTGAGAATGGGTCACCTATCTAGAGTTCATGAAAATCTGAAAATCGGGTATTTAAAGAACACCTACTGTGTCTTCACCACTCACTCAGAGGATAATTTATCTGACAGTTCATGACTGTAAATACATCTCTGGAGCAGAAACAAAAGTGAAATGCAAAGTGATTGGTGGAGCCATAGTTAAAAGCTACTGTCTCCTGGTCTCAGATTGATCAACATTTTAAATCCTGCCTACACATTAAAGTCACTAGTAATTTTCAAATACGCTTTATAGTTCTGCACGCTGGACCAATTTATATAACAATTTGGAGGTGGGGGTGTGGAGTCTGAACATACATTTAAAAATATATATTTCAAGATGTCTATTTTAAACCAAAGGTGAAACCATAGAAGCAGTGTTAACCAAATATTAAACATCTCAAATTACTCCTTTCTTGGGAACTAGAAGAGACTCCTTGCCATAAACTAGGGACTAAAGTAGCATTCTTTGCTCCTGAGAATATAAAAACACACATGCAGACACACACACTTAAACAATGACTTACCATTTTGTGGGATCAATGTTTTAAAGACAATTCTCAGCTATAGGGAGGTAGGGTACACCTACATAACCAGTGTTCAGAAATAGAAACATTCTCTGGCAGCAGAGACTATTGCAGTATCAAAAATGGGACAAAAATCCAAATAATCAAGATATGATTTATTTCTGGGATGCTGGCCTGTACACTGGTGGAAGCAATACAACTTTGTTAGAATATGTGGAATGAATATAGAGAAAGCAAGATCAAATACAAAGATGTATATCCTGCTCAACATATCAAAATTGAAAAACATTGTGAAATCTAATACTAACAAATATAATGACATTAAAAAGAAATACAGCTACACATAAAAAGAAAAATTAAGTTATACACAAAATAAAATAATAACAGGAGATAAAATACTCTTAAATAATTAAAAAATAATTTTCAAAGGGATTAAGTTTAGAAATAACACCCTACAAAAATAAAAAATAAATATGTCCTCTAGATATTGGTAGCATAAGAACAATTTGCTATAACTTAAAAAAATGTATAATAGTTTATAGTGAAAAATAATTTCATTTAAATTTTAAATGTCTTGACCTGCCCTGGTGTCTTGGTTAAGTCCATGCCTGGGGGTGCATTCCACACACATCCCAAGAACCCAGTTTTGTGCCCTAGGTTGGGAGAACAACTAAAATGACCAACTAAGTAAATAAAATGATGCTTCCTCCTTTCTCTTCCTCCTTGCCTGCTAACTGCCTGCCTTCATACCCTTCTGTCTTCCTTCATCTTTAAAACAAACAAACAAATATAAATAATCGAAAAGTCTCATGAGATATACTAATTCCAGGCTGGACATGTCAAGGGATATTTGGTTTACTGATTAATTCATTGAGGAAATCACCCAGAATCAAGCATAGAGGGATAAAATTATGTGGAAAATATGAACAAAAAGGTTTAGCTATATGGAGAATAGATATTGAAATATCCTCTATTGATTAAGTGGAAGTTTAAAAAGTAGAAGAGAACCATCATGTGAGAACTGTCTAGAAGGAGGATCAGAATTTTGAAACTGAAACTTATGTCAAATATCCCTCAGGAAAAAAAGAACTACATCCACTTCTAGACTCTTAATAGTGAATATTTAACTTAAAATATGGAGACAGTAAGAAAACTAGACAGAAGAAGAGTCAGCCTATAAATGAAATCAAAACTGGAAACTGAATTCTGATAAATAAAAATAAATATCCTCAAGTATAAAGGTATATCTATCAGTCTAAAATTCTAGTCAGCAAAACTATCTTTAAAGAAAGAAACTTTTAGAATGACAATTTTATACTGGCTAGGAAAACTTATCATTCACAGACCTTAGCTATTCAATTGATTTAAACAGGAAAAAAAGTGCACAGTGAAATGACAAAAAAAGAGATACATAAAACTGAAACAAAAAGTGTATATAATACATATATAAATATACTTTGCATATATATGTATGTGTACACATCATGATAATATATAAATTTGTATATATGCAATAATTTCATATATAGCTTGTTAAGCAGTCTTCTGTACGGATAATGCAAACTTGATACCAAAACAAGAGACCTAATCACATAATGAAAGACTGTAACTTAAATGTTAAAAAAAAACTTAACTTCTGTGAATAAAAATTCTCATTATATATTAGAGCTATCTAGAGTTTATTCCACCAGTTAAAGTGTCATTGCATTAGCGTTTTAAAGATGGAAATAAAATGTCTCAAAATATACAGAAAAATCATCTAATTGAGTTCAATTTTAATTTGCAATAAAGAGAAAACCTCCAGCAAGCTAGAAATAGAAAATTTATTAAGAAATTTTATGAAAAGGATCTGTTGAAATCCAGTAGCAAATATATAAAATGGAAGAACTCTAGAAGAATGGTTAGTATGGTTATCAGAAAGAAGTACAAGATGCCTGCTGTCACTTGTACTCTTTGTACTGGCAAGAGGAGCTTCAGCAATAAGACAGGAAAAGCAAATCAGATTTAAAATAATAACCAATATTCAAAATTGTCTAGACAATTCAGGATAATCCAATAATAAACTTTCAGAAAGTTTAATAAATTAGAAAAATAAAAGCTAGCTTACAAAATTCAAACACATTCCAATACAGTAGTAAATATCATTTAATAAATAACTAGAATGTTCAGTTTATAACTGTTGCAATTATTATAAAAATTCTCATGTGAAGAAAATTAAAAAATTATTAATGAATATATAAAGCACAACCTGGTTCAAAAACTGTGATATATTTTCATGACAAAGATAAGATACATTTCTCTCATCTCAATATATATATTCAATTTTATTCCTAAACAACATCTGTAGTTTGTTTTTGTTTGTTTGTTTTTACTTTGTTCAATTGAACAAGTCAACATGAATTCAATTGAAGAGCAAATGACCAAGGAGACATAATTTTGAGGACAAAACCCAGATATTTCTTATTTATAAAGTTATGTCATTAGTCCAGATAAAGACAAATATAAGCAAACAGCCATTCAAAAATATGCCCACAAAATATAAGATTTATGATATGACAGAAGTGACATTACACATAATTGGAAAATACATTTTCATCAGTATTGGTGCCAGAACAAGTGGTTACTCATGTATAAAATGCAGATTCTTGAATAGCATATGTGAAATATATTTCAGGTAAACAAATTACATCATTGAAAAATTCAAAGCATTGAATATTTCAGTGAAATATAACAAAGCAACTTTAAAACATTTGAATAAGGAATATTTGTTTTAAACGCAACATCAAAGGCACTATTATACAATGCATTGATAAAATTTATATATTTTAATTTATACAATGAGACTTTTTGGTGAAAATATTGTTAATGGTCATAATCAACATAGGAATTATATTCACTCTAGATTGAAATCACCTAGCAATCAGTATAAAAAGGACAAGCAAGTCAATAAAATTCATAATATTAACATATTGGTGTTAAGTTCTTTGCTGAATAAGGAGAGAAAGATCAGTGAGCAGATAAGCAGAGGTTTATTAGGATTCCTGAATACAGGAGGAATGAGATCAGAATGGAGTTGGTACCAAGGGAGGGCTATGGATATATTTCTATGCAAGGGTGGTTGGGAATCAGGAGCCAGGATGCTCCCTATAACTTGCTGGTGCTGATATGGTTGAGCAACTTGTTTTGTTACCCTGAGGATTTTGGGTTCTTCCTCCAGGGTTCTTGTGGGTCCCAGAGAAGATTCTGTGCAATTTACCTGCTCCAGGAACAAAGAAGTTAGCACAGCCATTTGAAAACAAAAGTAAATGAGATTTATTGAAGATAGACCCCTTAAGAGACAGGATAAGGGCGGGCCAGATTCCAAGAGGAGAGTAGACCACTAGGAGCTTCTGGCTGGGTTCTTAAGGAATCTAGTAGCCCTTATATCCACCCAGGAGTATCCTGTGGTGGGTCAAGGGTTTTGATTGAGCCATTAGTGGTTCCCTTTTAAATTGATTGCAGGACTTCAGAGTGGTCCCACTTCACTGTTTGCCTCCCAATTGGAGCGCTTCCTCTGTTCCCTTCTCCCACCTCCCACCCCTATGTCCCCCCAGTGATTGACTCACTAACTTGCAGTAAGGAAATAAAAAAACCTAATAAAAGATCCTCAAGAGCAGTAGTAATTTTTGAAATGCATATTAAATAAACAAGATCTTGATTCATGCCAGTCAATTTGACATTTATTTTACAACTGACTATGCTAACTGTAGACAAGCCATTGGATAAGAAAAAAAATGCCATTTAAGCCAGTAGAATACATTTATAAAAACAACCATCAAGTTTAGTTTGGCATTATAAAGGAAATTAAAATGTGCGTGTTGACCATTGATGATTTAAATTCCTACTTGTCTGTGTACTAGATGAGTTTTTTCAGGTATTATTGTGAAGAATAAGTTGTGAAAACTCATTTCCAAGACTTCCCTCTTGCAGATTCTGATTTAGGAATTCTGAATTCACACCTGATTTCTTTTTTCTTTTTTTTAAATTTCTAACAAGCTCTAGATGATCCTAACGCAACTGTTATAAGTGTGTAAGTGGTACTAGGTAATCTGTGTTTCATAAGCTTTTCGGACTTTTCTTGTATATGATAAAATTTGAGGAAAACAACTCTATAGAAAGCTTTGCATATAGTCACAAGAGATAGGGATACTCATTGCATCAAAAGTGTATAGAAACTAGAACCCATCAGTTAAGACATAAATGAAGTTTTCAGAATTATATTGAAAAACAAAATACTCTTATGGCAGTGAAATGAATAAAACAGAAGTTCATGTAGAACAAATACATCTCAAAAACAACATGGGATTGAATAACCAAAATTTATATATTATTTATCACTTTCTGGTTATTTTTATCTAAAAGCTCATGCATAACACTACATTTTCATGCAAAGATAAGAGTAAAAATTATCCATAAAAAGTGCGTACTCTAATCTGAACAAATTATCTACATTTGCTAACAGAGGGGGTGAATAAGGTTTAGGAAGAGCAATCTCATGGATTTCAAAATGTACTTGCAGTGTTACATTTTTTGAATAAACAAACAAATTATGTTGTTATTTTGATATGTCATAATACTGAATTTTGTTATAGTTGGGTTTGTAGCATGGGTGTTAATCATATTGTTTTATTTATATGTGAATGTTTGAATTATCTAAAAACCAAAATAATAAAGCCAGGAATGTTAAAATTCAATTTCTAAAAAATAATACTAATAAGGATCAGATAACATATTTCTCAATAGTTGTAGACAAAAAATTCACAGATTAACACTTAAACTGTATCTACACTCATGCCTTCTTCTGGGTACTCCTCATTTTTTAGAATGTGTTAGTAATTTTATCAAATACTAGGTGCTCTGACTTTCAGACAGTTTTTCCTTTACCAATTTACAAGTGTCATGAAATACTCATATGCAATTGTCTTCTTAAAGTTAAGAAAAATTACAGACATGCCCATTGGAAGTAAGGATGACAATTAGTCAAAAATGTTGAAAACCAAACCAGAAATTGAAAAGGGATATAAATCCTAATAGTTTCATAAAGAAATACATGTGTGGTCCTTACAGTGAACAGCATTATCTTTTCAAATGATTAAAAGAAAGCACCTATTAGGAAAGGCATATCAACAGAGCCTTAATTGTTTAAGTAGACTTTATAATTTTATCTTCTATTTGATTCTACAGAATCAATGATAATATTTTTGGAATTATAAAGGCACATCATGCCATTATAGAATGCAAAGGGATTTTTAGATCTTGAGCTACAGCTTGAAACAACCTTACTGGACAATATGTACGTATCTGAACGTTAAATTCTTTACCTTTAAACTAAAAATCAAACTTTAAATTATGAGAATTAGTGCTCCTAACATGCATTGTATTCAAAATATTATAAAATCAATTACTGAAGATGTGGAGCAATGATTTTGAAATTTCTTCAAAACGAAGTATGTGTTTCAAGTTGGAAACAATGTTTTGTATTGTGTTTTGAAATTACTATTTTATAAGTATTATAGGTAATACCAATAATAAATTGTAGAACTACCTAAATCCTATCTTATATTAATTAATATAGATCAATAAATAGTATATGGATCCTCTATTTGATTAATGATTATTTAAATATTAGCAGAATGATTTTTCTAGGATTTGTTTATTTCCGAAAGTTCTAAAACTCACATATTGTTTAAGGAGCCAGAGCAAGAAGACTATCTGGCATGGATGTCATTAATACACTAAAAGAAAATTATCTTTTCAAGTGAGCAGCTTACTATTAGGAACTTCATTGAATAGCTAGGTAACTACTGAGCAAAAATTAATACTAAGGATGCTTTACAGCAAAAAGAGAAATAAAATACTTACCTAAGGGACCTTTTTTTATTAGAAAGTTCAAAAGGGAAGTAAAATAGAAGTCTGGAACACTGATGAATTGAATATTTTAGAATCCTTGAAATTTTATTTGATTCCTAGTTGAGAAATACTATTCAAGAATTTAGGAGCTGTCAGTGAACCAAACGTTTTTGAGTTGTCCTCAAATAAACTTGGATTTGTTCTCAAGGAAACTGTATCCTGTGTCTAAGTGCCACATTGTTGATTACCATGTAAACTCAATCTTTGGTATGATTCCTAGTATATTTCTGTGAATATTTTCATATAAAAACTTCACTCTTATTTTTCTTCACAAAAATGATAGAACTAGCAGAGTCTTCTGCTTCTCAAGCTTAGGAAATGACTTCATTTAGGAATATACAAGCATTGTTACTTAAAAAGAATTCTTTTAACGCACTAGTTTTGTTAAATGTACTAGTTTGTTTGTATATTATTTGAGTCATAACTTAAAAATGACTCTGTGTTAACCTGTTATCCTTGCTTGGAGAAAAAACATTAAGAAATTATCTGTTTATTACTGGTAGTTTCACTTCAACACTCAAAAAATAGCCATAGGTTCTTAATGGTATTTTGATATTACTTGTTATAAAAGAGAGAGTGAAAACTACATCACAGTAGAGAATCTTAAAAAACAAAAACTTTCATTTCCATGCTTCCCTTCCCAGTTGTCTTGTATTGTTTGATATTAAACAAAATTATTTTTTAAAAAAGTATATATCTCCTGAGAAATAAATTCACCATTCTTAACAGTTAAAAGAAGACATAATTTAAACACTCACAATTATTTTTTTACTACCCAGTATATATCTACATGAATTAATGTATCTGTATATCTAGAGAGAAATAAAAAGAGAGAAATAGCATTCGGGATTGTATATAATTACACCTATAAGCATCACAATTTGTCAACACTATTAAGGTAAAATAATTAACACCTTCCCTTTTATCTAGAAAAAAATTAAGCATCATATGCCTTTACCTATCCAGCTAGCTAGAATGCAATCTGAATTATTTTGCATACTCTTTTCCTTCTTTGTGGAATTATATAGAAATCTCAACATTACAGGAAATCACAAAACACAACAAATGAATGACACTAGGACAACTCCACCTTTGGTTCTTGGAGGTTTCTTCTCTCGTGTGGGTCCTACCCCTTTGTTGCACACTCAGTCTAGACAAGTTCTCCATATTCCTTTGTGCAGACACTTTTGCCTCTGAAATACAGGAATAAATAAGGCAGAAAAGTCTTGTCTCCACAGCGTTTTTGCTTGTGTAAAGTGGGGATCAGGACAACATGTAAATGCCTGGAAAGATGTTCTGAAGCCCTTACAAGTGCTATAAATCAGGCAACGGGGCAGAGAGTTAAGGAAAGTAACTACTTAGTTATAGTGATCAGGAGAAAAAAAATCTTTCTGAAAGGTCATGTTGAGCAAAACATTGGATGATGAAGAGGGGGAATTAAGTGTGTTTGTGACCCTGAAACAAACTTGTCATGGCAAAGCAGCAGGATTCATTGGATGCATGCAAAATGCAATTATAGCTTCGCTGCCCCCGCCCCCACCTTGGACATTTGCTATGCTGTGCTCTCATTTTGACACTGGATAAAAACTCAGATGGATCTATGATTTCCCTGGCACTTGTGGGAAATGCTAGCGTACTTTATGATTCTCAAGTCAGTAATAATAAGTTTGCTGTCCAAAATATGTGGCAATTTCAATCTCTTCAAAGAGAACCCTCAGAGTAGCCAGGACTAGTTATAGGTACACACATACTCCTGTCATTCATTCAACAACAGAGATGTGTTGCCTTCTTTTTTTTTCTTTTTCCTTCTCATGGTTTTTTTTTTTTTTTTTTTTTCCCTGACTGGGATTGGGATACTGTCTAGATGGGTTTGTCCTCTTTGGGTCAGGCAGGTATTTAAACTGGGGTCTTTCCCTTGGGGGTAGGGAGCTTTCCATTGGTGCTTTTGAGGACTTGCCCTGCGGCATTCAGCTGCATTCCCTGTGTCATGAATAAGGTTTTTTAAACTCTTACTTAGTCTCGTCTTGTCTTGGTTTCATTTTCTTCTTTCCTCATATTTTCTGGTGGGTCAAAGATAGTCTTAAAATTGGTTCTTTGGGCAGGACATAAAATAATTTCAGGAACTCTCCTATAAGTGCTACTTCCATGCTATTAAACAAGTTACCCTCATGTCATCAGAAGTGTAGCTATTTCCCAATACAACAGAATCTCTCTCTCTCTCTCTCTCTCTCTCTCTCTCTCTCTCTCTCTCTCTCTCTCTCTCTCTCTCTCTCTCTCCCTAATCGCTCCTCCCTCCTTTTTCATTGCTAATTTAGGCCAACTGCCATACATTCATACATTTACATATTCTTGTGCCTACATTCCTCAAATCTATGTCGAACTTATGCTCCATATCTTTAAAAGATGTATGTCAAGTTCACTGAGGGGCCTCAGCTATTCTCAGTAAACTTCAGGTAAGCACAGATAATCCATTCTTCTCCTTTAAGGGGAGGAAACACACACATACACACACACACACACACACACACACACAGGACAATGCATTAAGTACAGCTATCATTGGTCTGAAATTTCTCCTGGTAAAAGAGTTCCGTTTTTAAATATCTACTTTGATGAAGAAAAATGTAAAAAGAAAAACTGGGTTATTAGGCAAGAGTTAATTGTAAGTAATACATTTTAGTCTTTCCTGTTTCTCCTGATTCCTTCTTCTTCAAGGCGCCCCTTAAATAAAGAGCCACCTTGAAAAAGACAAATTGAAAGAGAAGGACATCGTTTATCAGGAAAGAGCATTTCTGCCTAATGGCCCCT
Organism: Solenodon paradoxus; assembly: GCA_004363575.1. NCBI lineage: Eukaryota > Metazoa > Chordata > Mammalia > Eulipotyphla > Solenodontidae > Solenodon > Solenodon paradoxus. The sequence continues at coordinate 529,941 of RJWH01000353.1, read as the reverse complement.
TGAGTAAAGTGTTTCTTTAGGACATCACAGCTTGTGTGAAGGCAGATTTAAAGGCCAGGGCATCAATTAGAAACCTACAGTCTTGCTGCCTAATCGCTCTTTGTACAGCTTCTTTTAGAAAGATAAAAATACCATCAAAATGGAAAATGAGAGCTGCCAAACAATTTCAGCACATCCCTTAGGCCACAAATGCTCACTACTGTCAGACACAGCATTTCTGAGATTCTGGTAAAGTTGGAAAGGATTATATAACATTTTGTATGGTTTGTGGCTATCTGTAATGCTGATTTAAAGAAATAGACATTAGTAATGATTATTTCAGCATTGAAACACTAGTCAGGCAACAAGTTTTAAGACTCAAGTGACAGATTTGAAATATGCAAATATTGCATTATTAGAACAGAATCAGCACTAAATATAAAATAAAAAGTCAACAAAAGGAATGAATAAAAACTAAACTATACTGTTAATGAAATACCATTAAGGACATTTTTTTAAAAAGCCACACTCCAAACTAGATAGACACAAAGAATGTCATACATAGATACAACCTTGCCTCTTGATAACTGTTGTATCAGCCTTTTTTCACTTGTATAAATAAACAGTAGGAAAAATATAGACAACTAGTCATATTTGTATCATAATTCCCAGGATACAGATTTAAGAACTCACCGTGGTAGCCCATGAATATCTAGAGAGGTAGGTGATTACATAAGAAACTGAGATTAGTTAAAGAGAAATCTTAAACTTTAAAGAAAAATTCATACACAGTATGTGATACAGAATTATAAAAGATATCTTAAAATTGAATATTTAATAATTTAATGAAGTCATGTATATTTTTTAATTTCACAGTTCTCCATATATCACGAAGGTACTGATGGGGGTGGTCTTGAGCATCCCTGTGAGAAGCAGTATTCACATGGATAGAATTCACAGAAAGGCTTATGACCAGGATCACATGGCAAGTTCATTAGAATCAGTAGAAGCAAGTTTAAGCTACCTGGGGGCCAGGAAAGTTACTTTAAGAAAGGTGTGAATACGTGTGTGTGCCTGCCATGTGCATGATTCCACATGGGTAGAGGTGATGTGGTGCCCCATCTGTACCTGGGGGAGAGAACTGCCTTCATGGGAGTAACCAGAGGTAAGGCCATGAGTTAGTCTCAGCCCAACAGAAGTTCTTGAGAGACCAGTAAGTAAAGACAGAATGAAGGGAGTTTCTAAGGGCATGGCTTTGGTTACTAAGGGAGGGGGTCTAGCAAGCCATAGGTTTGGCTGGCTAATTTTCTCATACATCTGCACACCTGCTTTATCAATTTAAAGGTACCCTGTCCCTCTTCAGGTGCTGATACATTTAAGCAATTTAAATTATTATCTCTTCTAAAATTTGGGCTTAAGTAAAATAAAAATCAGGGCACATATAACTTTCATTTTTAAAAATTAATGTTTATTAGTTTTCAACCAATATATTCAGAATTAGAGATTTACATAGCAATAACATATTCTTAACATTATTTTTAAGCATGATTTTGCTACTGATTTCCAATGTGATTTAATTTTCATTGTAACACAGTTACTACAGTGTTTTAAAAACAATATTCTAATCTTGTTTTATATCTTAATCAGATATATATATATATATATATATACATATATATAGAGAGAGGGTATATACTAATATCATGATTAAAATACAATATCATTTGAGATATTAGTTCAGCAGTAAAAAGGGAGATGCAATTTAACTAAAATCACTCACCTTAAAGGAACAGCATTAAAGTTGTGATTAGATTTGATAAGCAAATCTATGTGATCAAACAGCCCAAAGCAATAACACTCAAAAGTATTTAATCTACCAATACTAATTTTCCTTCTGAGAGTAGTTTTAGAACTCACTTTCAGGATGACTTACAATACTAAACACAACATGAATAAAAACCATGTGCCCAAATGAAAATCTAATGGGATCTCAGAAGCTATTCAAAATTCCCTCAGAAAGAAGATTGGAAGCTAAGAGGACAGGAACTCAAGGGACCAGCATTACGTGGCAAAAACACAGAGATGCAAAGGTGAATAGAAATCAAATTCTTTAACGATTGTTGAGAGTAAAGAGTTGAAGTTCATAGTTGAAGAACAGAAAAAAAATCAAGAGACATTATCTGAAAACATGTTGAAATAAAAGAAACCAGATAGAAAGCAAAAACGGTGGAGAGTCAGACTTTTACAACTGCTTAGCATGAAGGATATCACAAGAGCACATCCATACCAACAGAATCACAAAAACTTGCCATATCAGCTACAAGATTTAGAGATTTAGAAAAAAAAATAATCAGAGAGCTGAGGCTCCAAGAAACGTAAGGAAACCGAATTACAAAAAGGAAAATTCTTTCATGGAGAACTGTGATTTCTTCCATCAGTTTCAGAGCACTCTCAAGAAGAAAAATTTACCATAAATGAAACAAAAATCATTGAGTAGTACAATTTAAGATGTGGATATTTTAGTATATGCAAAATTTACCTGAGGAGAAAAATGGGGAAATTTAGAGTAATGCAGTAATAATGCTGAAGGGATTTTCATAGCCATTTTGACATAAAGTGAGCTCTAGGTACATTCCAACTTGGGCTTTTCCACATCTTAATTACTGTATTTCATTTTACACACCAGATTTATAGTGCATACCAATGTATGCATATGTAGAGTCATAGATAATGATGATGTTTTTAAAACTCTATAGAAAAAAGAATCAAATAAAGAAGATGGTTATATGTAAAATAGAATATCTCTTTGCAAGGACAAGGTAAGTATTTTCAAGTAATTGGAGACTAGTCACATAAAGAACTAGATTAATTATGAATGATAAAGACAAAAGTAAATAGGCATCTAAAAGATTAGAAATTTCTATTCTTTATAGAAACATACATTAGATCTATCTTAATTTTTTATTATAGAATGAGACAACACTTTTTTTTCTATCAAAGGACAGGGAAAGAATGTATCTGTAGTTGGGAGTTATAGCTAGATTTAAACTTTGTGGTTGGTAGTAAACTTTTTTCTTTTGAATATGGGTGGTAGTTGTTATACTCTTTTTGGCATTTCCAGACCACTACACTGTGTATTAGAAATCTTAATTCTCTGAGACTAGAACAGGTATGTTAAGATCATGAAAAGCAAATTGTTATACATATACAAGAAATAAAATTTCACTCTCTAAGGGATTCACATTATTTTTAAAGAACATTAATTGAAATTGTTTAGTGTCTAGTGTAACTCTTTTATATATGGATTTCCAGGAATATCAATGATGTTGGAATGTCTATAGTAAGGCTAATTTGGAAACTCATTACTGTCAGGGACTTGGGAAATGGTACTGGAAAGCTGTCCAAATTCTATCTAAAATTTGACAGAATTACTGTATTTTAAATGGTGTTGTTTCTAACTTCCAAATTAATAGACTGCAATTTCTGTAGGAGCACACCTAAGTATATTTTCTGACTCCTGGACAGATTGTCCTTAGGAGTGGTTTACTGAATTTGTCTTCCAGGCTGGGGATGTGCTGCAGGAAATGGAATGAGATTCATCTGCTGATACTGACTCAGCAGACTGTTACTCAGTATCCAATCCAGGATACACATAACATATTGGATGACATTGAAGAGAAAGATATTGGAACAAAATAGCCCAAAGTGGGTGAGAGGAAAATACTTGCATGCATGAAATCAAAGTGAAATCAGTGGGATGAAACATACATCCGGCGAAGTCCAGGTTAGATTATGAGGCAACACCTAGTACCTCCCTGGGGTAAATATTTCATCTTAAATTGTCTTCAGCAGGTGATGTATTTTCTTAATTTTTTTTTTAGAATGTAAATGTTCTAAGACATCAAGCTAGAAGAATTACTGATGTCATTACGGGCTGTTGGCTGATAGAGGTTGTGTTATCTGTCTGTAGTTCCCCATGTTACTTCTGTGTTAGCCATGGCTTCACTGTGTGGAGTACACTCTCCTGCACAGGAACTTTGCACGTAGCCTATGAGTTGCTTTACACAATGTAATGAGGACAAAAATAGCACCTTGAAGATGAAATTTTAGAAGACGTGACAAAATCTCACCACCTTCTTGAGTCGTCTGACTTTGGTCATAGAAATGCGTGCATAGGAAGCCTTTCCTTAGGCATTAGAATGAGGATACTTACTTTAGACTTAAATTTGACTCAAAACCAGTTGTCTATTCTAGCCCAGCAGAGCCAAAATAATACTCCCATAGTAATCAAATTTTAGTTTATTCTAAAATTTATAAGCATGAAATGTTAATTGTTTTGGTATGAAGTGCTGAGACTTTTGGCATTGATTGGTGTACGAATCATCACATCTATGTTATTGAGAGCCTGAGTCTTACCAAAATATTGCTTGTTCAAAATGATTGGAGGCTCAGGAGTGGTTTATGATATCTCAATTAAAGCAAAGATTATTCTTATATTCCTTAATTTTTTCATTGACTACTCTGGGTTAGATAATATGCTCCCAGTTTTGAATAAAAATTGACATAGTCTGTGCTTTCATGTAGCCTACTATCTATTCAGATGTATAGTTTTAATCATACTACTACAAATAGAAATAAAAATTTCCGCATGTTCAAAGGGCTGTTAAGGAGTATAAGTAAGGTTTAAATCTATCTGTGTGTGTAGTACTTAAGTGTGAGTATAATCGATTTCAGGATTTAATTGTTGAAAACAGAGAGAACAGTGTAGAAGTATATACTGCATAGGCCAAAGAATATTATGAAAATACACAGGAAAAAATATAATGCCAAATTTGAGAATATATAGGAAAGTGGATAGAACATTATGTGAATTGAAGCCGATCAAGCATTTCAGATCAACTCAACGCAAAAAGAGCATTTTAATATGAATTTGGGGTTTATTTTTAACTAGGATTACCTGTAAGCCATTGAAATGATAGAAGCAGCATGGTAAGCATAATTTTTCATTTTAAGACTATGCCAATTATTTAAGTGAGAGATTTGGTAATGTGGACTTACATGGTGATGGAGGAGATTAAAAATGAAATGTATTTGTTTGATAAAATACAGAGAAAAATCTGGCAGTTAATTAAAGGAGTCAGGAAAAGGATAGACTCTAGAAGGATGCCTAGGTTTTTGACTTGTGCCATTGGTTGGAAAGGAATAGCTCACTGCAATGTCTCAAAATATAGATCCAAATACAAATTTTGTATATAATATATATTATTTACAAAACCAAGATATATTAATGTCTCTGTTTCATGGTCTCTCTCTACATATGCATATATGTATATGTATATCTATCTGTATCTGTGTATGTATCTACCTTAAAACAACCAGATTTTTAAAAAATTTTATTTTGTAAAGACAGTCTTCATGACTCTGTTTGCAGAACATATTAAATACATTGTGGAAGAACTTCACTTTAAAGAGTTGTACCTGTAATGATTAAGGAAAAGCTCAACTTTAAAAAAGTTCAAACATATAGCAACAACAAAATAAGACAAAGTACGTATCTTAGATTTCCGAAATTGATTTGGATATATGTGGTAGTTTTCTTTTAAGAAACTCAAAAAAGAGCTCAAAAAATGAGTTCAGGGAACAGCCATGAATTATTCATTTCTTAAAGCCCATAGTGTGGTATATAACAAGAATGTTTATTATTGCTTTTAGTTATACAGACTTGCAAAAATGAGTCTCACTGTGAAACATGATGTGATAAAATATCAGAGTAGAAATTTAGAAACTTGAATTTCGATACTGCTTTGTCTGAAAATAGTTGCAATATTTTTTATCCAATCTGACTTTTTTGGTCTCAGTTTCGCACTAATAAAATCAGATGGTTATACTAAATTAATTCTGAAACATGTCCAGAATATCCAACATATTATTAAAGACTGTAACTTTTGATCATATGGTATAGAATTATGTTTCAATATGGCAGAATGATAGTAGGAATAGTTCTTTTAGACAATGAGTGCAGTTAATCCAGTTGGACTGAAGTGATAACTGAAAATGGATCTGGAATTCATTTACTAAGATGCACATAGGCACATTCTAGCTTACAGAGTTTATCTGTTCATTTTCACAAAGTTAATGTTTTTCTTCTAGAGTTTGCCATCTACTCAGCTCTGTTTTCAGTCAATGGTTCCACAAATCTGTGTGTATTTATCATGAATATTCAACCATGTTATATGGTGTAAGCTTTATATATGAAGTACTTTAATAAATTATATCTTTGTGATAATTTATAATACATAATAAATTTGAGTATATCAACTTTCAGACACATTTTTTATTTCAAGTTTGAATATATTCCCTCATTTGTTTATTTACTCATTTCCTTGTCATATATATTTGTAGTCTAAGTCTATATTTAGTATCTGTTTTATGCCTGCAAAGATTATAGACTACTGAAGCAAACACAGTATATGTACATGTGAATGTACAGAGTTACATACAGATACTAATGTATTTTACATTGTGTATGAAGTTGAACAGGTAAGGTGTGGTAAAATAAAAGCATGATGTTTCTGAGTTTGAGGCATAATTATCATGGTTTTTGAAAAGCAAGGTGGTGAGAATAACTATATTAAGGTGAGTGACATGGTAAGTAGGAAATGAGTCAAACAGTGGATGACCTTGTTGACCATCATAAGAATTCTAGCGTCTTTTCTGAATAAGATGTTGTAGTAGATAGGTTGTTGACAAGAAACAGTGTGGTACATCTAACAGAAAATAGAGGAGAATTTATAAACAAATAGATCTAGAGAGTCAAATGGAAAATATCTAGCAAAGGTTAGTGGCAATAGGAGGCTTTGGAATTCATGTAAAACCAATTGTTATATTTGTAGAAGACTCTCACTCTATATTTTTTGTAGTAGTTTGTATATCATGTATATCATTTGTTTTTTATATTGAATATGTATTCTATTTCTAAATTTTTGTTGGATTCATTTACCTACTCATGAAGTTATGTTAAAATTATCTGTTATGCTTATAGTTTTTTTTTTCCTTTAAGTGTATAGAAATTTATATATCTTGTTTTCTGTAAAATATGCTTATTTTGCTGTCAGTATAAGTTAATATAATTATAAATAATATGTTTTGTTTTAGTATTTTTTTATGTTTGTCATTTCCATGCTATACACTCCACATTTTATATCTTTATAGTATAGTATATATCTCTTGTAAGAAGCATGCAGTTGAGATTTGTAGAGATGTTTGGATTTTTTAATTCAATTTGAGTTAAAGAAATTATCAAGTCATAGGTATATTTTGTCATAGATACATTGTAGTTATACACACATATATAATATGCTTATTTTCTTTTAATGCATTCACCTTAAGGACCTTTTTTATTTTCAGTAGAATATTTAAATATTTTAATTATTTCTTTTACCCTTTATTATTTTAAGTAGATGTGATATATTTAATGTTTTAGAGTTCACCTTAATTTATTATCATATAAGAGAATACTATGTTTACATTTTCCCCACTACTTCTAGTGAATACCAGAAAATATTGATTTCATTAGCCCCTTAATTATTTTGCTGCAATGTAATGATTCCATGCATTGTAATTCTACTTACCTCACAGTTGAAAGTTTTTATAAAGTGACTACTGTTAATGTAGACTAATATTTCCCACATCTTTACCATTTTCATTGCTTTTTTATTTCCTAAATTTTAAGTTTTTCTCCAGTATCATTTTCTTCCTGATTAAGGAATATCCGTAGTCGTATTTTAAAGGAAATTTACTGCCAAAAAGACTCCGAGATTTATTTTTTATTTTGACATAATTCAGAGTTGGCTGAAATTTACAAGGATAAATAAAAAAATTCCTGGATGCCTTATTTTTTCTATATTTTATTTCTGTTTCATTTCTCTCTCCTTGCATACTCATATAAATATGCAAACATTACAGAAGCTATATTTAATTACTTGAAAGTAAATTGTATACATGTTATATCATTATTGCTATAATCTTCAATGAAATGTGTATTTCCTAAAAATAAGATAATTTTCTTAGATAACTGCATAACTATCCAAATCACCAAAAGATCCTTATTGAAAAGAAAATTCATGCTTCTTCCTTTAATTCTTTTTTCCCTTGTAATATATAATATTAATTGAGACTTTTCATATTTCATTACATTGACAATATTGAATAGTATGGGCTAGTTATTTTTGTGTATTATCAGTAAATTGACTTTGTGTGGTGTTCTTCATTGAATCAGATTATACACTTTTGGCAAGAGTACCATAAAATATATAACATGTTGTTCTTGGTATGTCATAATGGAAGGAACATGTGCTGTCCATATGACCAATTGCTAATAACTTGATTATTGTTTAAGGTGTAGCCTGTTAATATTCTTCTTTGTACACTTACTGTTTTATCATTCATATGCAATTAGTAACATTTAATAGAATAATTTATAATGCAGTTATTTCATTGCCTCCAAAATTTTCCCACTAGTTTTATAATCTATTAATAACTCTTATCTAAATCAGTTATTTTGATACTTTCCAAATGATACTTAATTCTATTACTTATTCCTAGTTTCTTATTTTCTATCAGAGTGAGCTTATTCTTTCCTATTTTCTACAGTAGATTATAATGAATTAGTTGTCAATTTTTATTCTTTCAAATTATTCTAAATTCAGCTGGCGAGAGTCCTGTTAAATTTACTTCTTTTAGCTGTCTTTTCAACGTGTTTTTATTATTCCTTCAGCATTTCCTTATTTTTCTAAAACATCAAAACATTATGGACTCATACTTTTTCTACATTAGTTACTAATTTAAAGGACCTTGAATATTTTGGAGAATGATGTTTAGGCACCAGTATGTGAATGCTTATTGCTAAATGAGCTAGTAAAATGCATACAATGCATATATATATATATATATATATGTATATATATATATATACAAACAAAAATTTATTTCCTTTATTTATATACATAATCACATGAATATGTCTTATATTTTTCTATCAAAACATGAATTGACACTAGCAGTTTTTAATCGACAATGTATTTTATTGTCATACACTCATTTCATATTTATAACTTGTTTCTCTAATGTGAGAAATCTGTTCTCAGTATTCCAAATATATTTAGGTATTTCTCAATCCTACATGAACAGAAAGTAGTTTTAGATTTGTTGACTCATGTTGCTACAAAAGAAAGTTTACTAACTGTTAGTTTAGTGCTTAACACTTTTCTTTTTATTTTTTATCCTGAAGCACAGAATTCAAATTCTGGTTTGAAACTTTACTTCAGTTGGTTCTCCTCTTTCCCTTCAGTATCTGTGAGTTTTGCAAATCTGTCATCCAAACATTTCTTTTTAATCCTTAAAGACAGTAGCCTTTAAGTGATACCATTCTACAGAGTTTTCAAAAGTGTCTCAGATGAAGTCAGTGCAAGTGCATAACTCTTTTGTAATTACTTAATCTTAGAGTGCAACCCCTTTGGTTCTACTGTATTGATTGCTCTCCATTGCCTTCCTCTCATGACCAGATATTGAAGTCAACTTTAGGCATTTTAGTTTTCTGGTCAACCCAAACTCCATTATCTGCATTAATTGTGACCCCAGTTTCTAATGTTTTTATTTTTGTAGTTTTTGCTAAAGAGTTACATCTTATATCTTGTGAGAACTAACACAATATTCTTGTTTGGGGATGGGGGTATACAAATTAGATAAAAGGAATCAATTATATGGTGCAGGATAATTGTACTTTTGCTTGAAAACTAATATATTATATACAGATGTTGATATAGGATGATGCATACATAAGTATATAATGTTATGATGCAATGCTCCCTCAATGTCATTAAAATAAATAACACAATTATTCAAAGGTTTAAAAAGCATGAATAATAAAACCAGGCTCAAGACAAATTAGAGATTTTAGCCAGAACCAACCTTCCAATGATTCAGAGACTGACAAACTGGTGTAAAATAGAAACCAAAAAGTATTTTTGGAGAGGTCTGAAACACCAAAGGAGCATAGCCATGCACTCACAAATTACAGTATTCTTTACAGTAAAGCTACACAGACCAGTATATTCTACTAATAGTTTTCCACATATTAAAAATCTTTACTTCTAAGTAACTGAGTCTGTTGCCATATTTGCATCCTTCTTTATCTAACATGTCCCCAGGAAAGACAGAGTCGATCTCAAGAGAGGCCATTCCTTACAGGCATATCTAGTGACCTTTTTATTGCTTGCATATGAACTTTTTGAACAGGATCAAGATGATGTTATTATTTTAGAAAGTGAGCTCACCGCTCTTAGTCTACTGAGTCTAAATGGACCTTAATTCAAGTAGGGGTGCACTGTGCTGGGACTGGGTTTTATTTCTGGTGAGACAATTTGCCTCCAGGTTAGCTGCTACTTTTGAGAATTTTCAGCTGAAATTTTGACGTTTTTATTTGGTCTGTTTTTCTGGCAGATCTAGATCTCTTTTCTTTCTCATGCTACTCTCGTCTTTTGTGATAACTGTATGCTTGAGTTTGCATTCTCTAATGCTGTGCATATCCAGAAACTTAAATGCCCCCATTAACAGAATTGCCACATGCTTGTAGTCTTGGTATTTATCAAAAGCTCTGTTTTTTAACCCATGAAACAATATGTACAAACCTGGAAACATCAGCCTCCTTCTCTTCACCAAATAAATAAATAAGCATCTTTTGAAACCACCAGTTAATGTTTGCTCTTCCCCACTGGCTTAGTTCTTCTAGTTCTGTTGACTTTCATTGCTCTGACTGCTTTCATACAACTGATCTGAAATTCTTACAAATTATTTTTCCTGTCATGTTTGAATCTTTGCTTACTGCCTTATCCCATTCAAAAGTCCCAGTTTTCTTGGTTATTAAATGATGCCACAATCCTCAATATTTGAAAGCTTCCAATAATTTAAAAATTAATATAAATCTCAAAGAATATAGTTTTTAAATGAAATACACTTTCTAAAACTGTATAGGAAATAACATCTAATTTTTTAAACATGGATGGCAAGAAATATTTCTGTAGAAATTAAGTTTTGATAGAAAAATTTATGTTAATGTCGAACTCTGAAGTGTTAATAATATGTAAAGATGTCACTTAACCTCTGTGGTATTTCTCCCCTAAACCCATAACTCTGGTCTTATTATGATAAAAAAAAAAGTCAAAAAAATCTCTAATATGTTTTATGATAGTTTATATTACTGTGAATACAACCATCTATACTTACACATGGGCTTTGGGAAGAATATGATTTGCCTTTTTATAAATTTACATTAAAATCTATTTATCTAAGTTGACATGAAGAGTATATAAATTACCAAATCTTTCAGATAATGTGGCACTGTACATAAATAACTCCAAAATACTAAGAAGTGGTTAGTATTGTGGTTACTTTGGCATTGCTGTAAGTCCTGTCCCTCCTAACAGAGAAGAGTAAGCTACTTATCTTTTTATCACTCAAGTATTAGAAGTGGGAGAGGATGGAATCATATGAAAAGAAACAGAGAAATCTTCTTCTTTCCCATCACACCATGTCATGAATGATCCTGGATCACCTAAGACTTCTCAGTTGAGTTAAATTAATACCATAGAAAAGACAAAAACGAAACCAATAACAATTCTCCCATGGGTCCACAACTTGTAAGTGGGTAAAAGCTGAACATTATTTTAACATGATGCGCGTAAGGTAAATTTTGCACTTTTGAAAATAAATTTATCATTATGGTAAGAGGGAAAGTAATAATAGATAAATTCTGGATCTTTATTTATAGATGACAGATCAAACTATGAAAATAAATGTGAGCACCCTAAAAGAAATGTACTGTATCAAGAAAAAAATCTGAAGGTAGAAACACATCTTTTATATTAAAAGGATAATGGTACTATATGTTAAATACTTTTCTCCTTCAAGTTATTCAGAAAGATTATTTTAACAAATATTGAAATCATGTAATTACATCTTTTAACTGAGATTCTCCTTAATCTGTATGTTATCTGAGTTGTCTATCATTTTACTTACTATGCCTTTGAAATATATATTAATAATGAATAGGGTACATTTAGGAAGAATTAGCATACTGTTTTAAATTATGTCAGAATGTATTGCATTTCCATTTAATGCACACATATATACACAGTTTCCATACACAGTTTTATATGAATGTTTCTGAAGTTCGTATTTGTGCCTTTCTGAAATACTTCTATTTCCCTTCATGTTTCTGACTGCTTACTAAATAAATATATGCCACTACAGTTTTCCTCAACTATCTGAAAATAGAATGTTCCTATTCAGTATGATTTGGTAGGGTTTTTGAAGGGGTTTGGGAACAATCAAAATTCATTCTCTATAAATTATAGGAAATACCATTCCCAGACCCCAAAATACCCTGCACAAACATGTCATATAGGTGCAACTTATTTTTAGATAGTGGGGGTGGAATATGGACTATATTTTTTACATATATTTTCTTTGACTTTAGTCGACTCATTATTAAAATATTTTTACTTTTTTATATGTTTTAAAAGCATAGTTAAGACATTACAGATGAGCAAAATTTAGTATCGAGTCGTTGTTAAAACTCTTACTTCTCTTTTGTCTTTTTTGAGCACACTGAATTGCTCAAAAATTTTAATTTGTATAATCAGAGTAAATATTTTTGTTTCTTTTGACCTTAAGTTAGTCTATTATTTTACCATTAAATGTGTTTTGACACATAACCTGAAGCCAAACTTCTTCCACTATTTTTCTTTATTAATATTTTAAGAAAGAAGCAGGCAGAATGAGGGTGAAGAATTAGGCAGTAAAGAAGAGTATGAGAAAGAAACATTTTAATTATTTTTACTTAGTTGTTCATCTTGGTTGTTTCTCCTGGCTCCTTGTCTTGGACCCCATTCCTTGGGATACATAGGGACTGTGTCTGTTGGCCTTGTCTACTAGGCTACCAGTCGATCTCTTTCTAATGCTTGAGGATGTAAACTATGCCCAGAGTTTTCCATATATATATACATACACACATATGTATAATGTATATATATATATATATATATAATGTGTGTATTTTTCAATTCGAATGGGTATTAAAAAGATGTTCTTTACAGTATCATAATCATAAGCTTTTCTCATCTTTTGTTTACATATCAATGCACTTTATACTAATTAGCACATTAATGTACATTGTATCGATACAGTTCATTAATATAATTCATTCATATACTCCTGGCATTTAATTTCACTTTGGTATCAAAGCTTAACTCATAAATATTAAAACCATAGCTAATGAAACTGGTTTTAAATGAAAATTATGATTACAAGCTACAAAAGCACTCTAAGAGGCAATGATTTTATGTTAATGATTTTATGCTAGAGAATGGACCAAGTTTAGGCTCTAAGGTAAAGAACAGTGCCATTGAAGAGGTGAAGAATATGTATGACCTGAAGAATATGTAAGATTTTAGCAAGCTGAAAATTGGGCAAAATAATGCAGATATGGAAACCACATTTTGTGAGTAAGCAGCTGTGTTACATAATTGTGTCTGCGTTCTGCTCTGAAAGTAAAAGAAAGAGAGTAACTAACTGAAATGGAAGGAAAACAAGAGAGTTGCTGCAGTGAGAACTGGCAGAAATAGAAGCAAGATCATCGTGGTTTCATCTGTGAGGCACTATTTGTGGTTAATTACTCAAGTGAAATATAGGGATATTTAAGTTATCAGTATGTATTCAATATTTTCACATTTAACATTGAATTTATGTGCCTCACACATAAAAGTTTTAACCTCATTTGGAGATCAAAGGTTTTAATCTCCCTCTCAATCTTCTCATGAATATCTTGTTTATTTCCATTATGGTCTGTTTACTTGTATGATTTCAAATATCTTAAGTAACCCAAATGTGGTATATGTTGTCAGCTTACCTTCCTTACCTATAATGCACATATTGTTTGGACCCAATAAATCATTAATATATGCTTCTAAGGTTTTCTTTTTTCCTGAAAATATTCTGATAAACTCCATGGTGGAATTGATTTGTGACTTAATTTCAGAAGATTTTTAGCTATTTTTGGGTAGTTGATAGATGTATTCTCTTTAAACCTGAGTAATGCTAGTTAGGTTTTTTTTCAAAAAATAGATCCACCCTGTGTTTTCCAGATACAGGACATTGGTTGCACAAATTTAGAAGAACAGAGGAATCACTTTAAGGACAATGACAAGAAGTTTCCACCTGCAAGTGTAGAAAAACAAAAAGGAAATTATGTGAAAGGAGGGAGTATGACATCTCAGGAACTGTCAGCTGGTGGAAACTGGAAATATATTAATCTCTCCAGGTTCTAATATATTAGTCTCTCCTGGACCTAAGTTGTCAGAGAGTAAAGCTGTCTAGAGGGAGATAGTACCTAGGAGGAGTTTCAGTACTCCAAAGAAAGGATGGGAGAGAAGTATATTGCCTATCCCAATCTCTCAACTTTGTTGTCTGCTGGAAGTTCTCATCAGTTGAAATTCCCTTAAAATCCTGAAGAATAGGGAGTATAGGAAAATAATTTTCTGCGATATGGAACAGGATAAGAAAGGACTGGGCAGAGATCTGAGAGCAAATAGAGACATGACCAAAACATTATGGTTAAATGCTAATACATTTTGTTTCATTACAGAAAAACTTAAGAACTATGGAAGACTAAATATGTCAGAATTTAAAGGGTACATGAATTTATTTCAGTGTGTATTCTACTTTTATTTCAAATTAAGTTAAGTATTACCTTGTTTGAGATTCCAGAAAACTGCATCCTGTTTCTAATTATATGTGAATTTATGATGCTATTCCACTAATCGTACATTAGTTTTGCTTAATATAATAATAGAACTAACTAATGTACTTGTGTAATTTGTTTCTTCTGTCACTAGTGAGAAATGTCAAGTAATATAAATTTAAAATCAGGCACTTGAAATTGTGTGATAAATCACTTGGCATTATAGGTTTGATTTCTTGCTCAAAATGAACATGTAATTGGAGCAACTGAAACCTCAGTAGAAATCATTTTGAGAAGCCAGGCTTGCAATCTAGTGAAGTCACCAAGAAGCATTGCTTATAGTTTTTTGAGCTGCCCCAGGGGTAGCTGGATGAAATAAGTTCACTGTTGAGAGCTACTGTTAACAGAATGGAACTATGATCTGCTTGTCTCAGACACAGACCAGTGATGCCTGTACAGGGTAGCTCTGACATAATGAGTGACAAAAAATCTGTTTGTAAGTCTTAAGCTAGCTTTACTATAACTTGTTCCCCCTCAATTGCTAAATTGTGTGTGCAGTTAAAATATTCCTTTGACTATATAAATGGAGAGTGAAAAATACCTCCATTTAAGAGAAATCTGATTTTTTTTAGTTTACTTTCTAAAACCAGTTATTAAAAATCAGCTCTGCATTATCTTAAATGTCTCATTAATATCAAAACAACAAAAAGAGAAACCTTTCACTTTTCATAAATGTGTATATAGTAATTAAAAATGATAATTGCCTCTGTGGGTAATAACTTTGGGATTTTATTTGGGAGAATTGATAACTATAGTTATAGAAAGTATCTTTTCATAGAAAAAGGGTTAACACACAAAATCAATTTTAATAAGTCTGTTTTTTAATGTTTCTCATTAGAGCTGTTTTCACATACAAGTGAGTCATCAACAGTTTCTGGCCTTAGTTTGGGGAGTTTCCTAGGAGTACCTTGACCTTTGGAGGCTTTATTAATATAGGCTTAAATATTTCCAAGATATATGCCTTCTTTAGAAAGTAGAAAGGAAAAAGAAGAAAATCAATTGCTTCTAGTTGAGTCTTCCGCTGCTTGTTTATAATTTATAAAGTTTATTGATCAGACTTCTTTGTGGGATCATTTTTTAAATTATTTCAAGTATTGTTTTATTTAGTAATAAAAAATCCTTATGAATTAATGCAGTATATATTTTTACCATTCACAATAAAATGGGAGAAAATTTATGATTGGAGAGTTCAGTTAGTTATGTATTGGCATACTGCTAGGATGTTGTGGAGTCTTACGTTAAAACCCATGTTTGTCTGAACTTTAATACTTCATGGTTTACCATATTACCTTTTATTTAAAATTTCTTGTCTGCATTTTCAAGGAAACATATTTAACAAAATTCATTTTTTTTAGAATTAAAATATAGATATTCATTGGAAGAACTGGAATTGAAATTTAGGTAGAGCTGCATGCTATGCCATTCTACTCTTGGGAAAAGAAACAAAGAAAGTAGTTAACCTCCTACTAGAAACAGAAGGATTTCTCTAGTGAAGCCAGTTGGTTTGGGGCTTTTTTTTTCTTTTGTGAGATTTTGATTACTGTTTCATTTTCTGTGCTTGTTATTTGTCTGTTTAAGTTATCTATGTCTTCCTGGTTCAGTTTTGGGAATTTGTATCATTGTAGAAATCTTTCCATTTCCTTGTGATTAAATAATTTGTTGGCGCATAGGTGCTCATAGTAGTCTTATGATATTTTGTTTTTCTGCTATGTCTTTCAGTCTCTTAGTTTCTGATTCTTCTTATTTTTTTTTTTTTCTCTTTAGTTTGTGAAGAGTCTGACTAGGGGTTTATAAATTTTATATAGTTTTTCAAAGAAGCAGTTCTTGGATTCCTGTTATTTTTGATAGTGTTTTTTTTTTTTTTAATTTAAGTTATTTCTACCCTACTTTTGTTATTTCCTTCTTTCCAATGAATTTTTATTTTGATAGTTCTTTATTTTCTAGTTTCTTCAGGTCTGTGGTTAGATATTTAATCTGCAGTCTCTAGTTTTTTTGATGCGCACATATCCTGGTAATTAGAATTTTCATTTGCTTCTAGATAATTCTTAATTTCATGTTTAGTTTCACCAATGATCCAGGACTATTCAGAAGCAAATAGTTCAATTTCCAAGAATATATAATCCCCATCCCCCTAAACCCTCCCACAGAATCAAAGAGGGGAAAAAAAAAAACCTCTAAATATATTCTGTGTGGCTAACATTATTCTGATCCCAAAATTAGACAAAATATAGTACAAAAAGGAAAATTATAGACCAATATCATGAATACAGATGCAAAAATCCTCAACAAAATCATGGCAAACTTAATTCAATAGCACATTTACAAATTATACATCATGATCAAGAAGGATTTATTCCAAGACTCAAGGATGGTTCAAAATATGTAAATTAACTAATGTATTACATCAACATAGGGAAAACAAAAATTATATGATAATATTAATAGATGCAGAAAAATATAATGGGAAAGATTAAACACCTATCCATTATAAAACCCTTACAAAATAGGAATATAGGTAAATTACATCAGCATAATAGAAGCAGTATATGAGAAACTCACAACCGGCATCATACTCAATGGGGAAAAATTGAAAGCCTTTTCCCTAAGATCTGGAACAAGATAAGAAATCCTCTCTCACCACTGCTATTCAGCATAATTCTAGAAGTCTTGACCAGAGCAACAAGATAACAACAAGACATTAAAGGAATCCAAATTGGAAATTAAGAAATAAAACTATTATTATTTGCAGATGACATGTTATTATAGTTAGACTCCATCAAAATACTAGACACAATACGTAAGTACAGAAGAATAGAAGAATATAAAATCAACATACAAAAATCAGTAGCATACCTTTATGTAAACAATGATGTAGAGGAAAAAGAAATGAGGACATAAATTCAATTCACAATAGCACCAGAAATATACAGTACTTGGGAATAAACTTATCAAAGGAAGTGAACAACTTCTACAATGAAAACTATAAGATTTAAACCAAAACAAATAGGAAACACAAAGAGATGAAAATATATTCCTTATGATTTGGAAATATTAACTTACTTAAAATAGCCGTACTACCCAAAACAGTATACACATAAAATTCCCATCAAAATTTTAGAGGCTTTTTCAAGGAAAGTGAACAAACAGTATTGAAGTTTGTTTGGAATTACAAAAGCACTCAAACAGCTAAAGCTATCATCAGAAAAAAAGAACAGTGGAGGAATCACACTTCCTGCTTCACGCTATACTACAGAGTGACCATCATCAAAGCAGTATGACACTGGAACCAAAACAAACACACAGATCAGTGTAATAAAATCAAGAGCTTAGAAACAAAGCTATACCTAGAAGGACAATTAATCTATGATAATGATACCAAGAGCATACAGTAGAGAAAAAAATGTCTGTTCAGCAAATGGTGTTGGGAAAACTGGACAGATACCTACAAAAGAAAAAAGTGAAACAAGTTTCCTCATTAATGCCATAAATTAACTCAAAATGGATTAAAGACCTAGATATAAGACCTGAAACCATAAATGCATAGAGGAAAGGATAAGAAAAATGTTTGCTAACATCCTCCTCAATATGTCTTTAGGGATGGCACATCTCTGGCAAAGAAAACTAAAGTAAAATAAAATAACTGCGACTAAATCAAACTAAAAAAACTCATCTACAATAAAAGAAACCACTACTAAAATAAAAGAAAAGCCCATGGAATGTGAGAAGATAGTCAAACAACATGCATCAAACAAGAGCTTATTCTCCAAAATATATAAATAATTCATACATCTCAATGACAAAATAAGCAAAAAACCCACTCAGGGAAAAATAAGACAAGAAATGGGTAGACACCTACCTAAGAAGAAACATAAGATGCCTACGGACACATGAAAAATTACTCTATATCAGTCATTATCAAAGGAATTTAAGTAAAAACTACGATGGGATGTTACCTTACACCACTGAGAAAGGTCTATATCAAAAAGACTAGAAACGACAGATGTTGGAAAAGGTGTGAAAAAAGGATCCCTCCTACACTATTAGTGAGAGTGTGAATTAGTGCAAGCCTTTGGAAAATAGTATGGAGATGTCCCCAAAATATGAAGATGGATATATCATTTGAATGAATAATCCTGCTTCTAGGCATATGCCCAGGTAATGAAAAAAAATCTGCACCTCTATATTTATAGCAATAGCCAAGATCTAAATATCTGTCAACAATGACAGGATAAGATGCTGTGGTATATATATATTTTTTCCTATGCATCTGTTAAAAAAGATGAACTTGCGCCCTTTGGAATAATTTGGATAGAACTGGAGGGGATCACATTATGAGAAATACACCAGAAAGATGAAGTACAGGATGACTTTACTCATATATGGACTATGAATAAATAAATCAACAGACAGAGACAACGAAATTCACAGGAGGCAAGACTGTGGCTACCAGGAGAGCTGGGGGGCAGGAAATGAAGGAGAGCGCAGGGGCAGGGTGGTGATACAGGGCACTAGAACTCTGTTGGTACTTGGGTGTGGTTTGAAATACAGGCTCTGGTGTACTTTCATTATCCTAAAATGAATAGAGCAATGTAAACAAAAATAATAAGAATACTTACTAAAAATGGAAACAGAAAGGTTTTGAAAGAACTTTGAAAGGAGGGAACCTTGAATAGCCATCATCATCCAGTTAAACCATATTTTGCATCTTCCAAGACAGCGCCAACTGACCTCACTCGTGAATGATTCATTCTAACTGGAGAGAACTGTTCTCAATATGTTGAATACCAAATTTAAATGTTTCAGTGTGCTTAGGTCAGTCTACTTAGTTTATTACATTTCTAGTCTTGAAGTTGAAATACCAAAAAGCAAACATGGAACATATAGTAGTAGAATTAGCAGGAATGTAAGGAAGCAACACAGATTGGAGAGCTGCTATGGGACAGGCACAGTACTTATTGCTGACAAGCATGTGTTGATTTGCTCCTTACAACATTTTTGCAATATGAGAACTTATCAGTCCTGTTTTGTAGTTGACGAATCAAGTTTAAACTTGCTAATTAATGTTTCCAATATCATATATCTAGAAAGTGGCAGAATTGGCAACTGAGTAAAAGTTGTTACAGTGTTCACACTCATAAATACAAGCATTGCTTGTACTTAATATTTTAACAAAATCTCAGCATATGGTTGCATTATATGTAACTTAATTATGAGAGTATATTTATAATTAATATTATACTTATATATAATATTGGAAATTTGTGCATATATAGTACAGCTCTCTGAAATGAAGTGAGAACTATAAAATTATGTAGTGATCACAATTTTTTATCCACTACTCACTGACTAATACCCATAAATATTCAAGCATAAAATCTGTTTGAATATTTATGTAAATACCACAATGACATTGCAAAACTTTATTGTGTTCTTCAAGAGGATTTCCCTCTGTGAAGTTAAGGACTCTTCTTATTTATTCTATAATTGTCATTCAATTTTTTTTTTCTGAACCCTCTGCTTATGTTAGCATTATTTTAAAAGAAAATGATAAGCATGAAATAGTCATACTTTAGTCATGGGGAGATTTTTGATAAGTATCTATATAATATTTTAGTATGGCAAAATACCTTTAAAAGCCAACACAATTTATATGTAACTCATCAACTTTGAAACCAGGCGGTAGAGTATATTGCTGCACAGTGAAATACATTTTTTTTGATCCAATTATCTGCATTTCCTGTGACCATTATACCTGTCAACCATGCTCATACAAAATTGCTGAAGGTCACTGCCTCTGATATTAAGTTCTGTCACACAGAGTCTGAGTTAAGTGACTTTAGAAGAAGTTGACAGACTGTGAATAAGAATAGGTTGCTATTCTGCCAATAAGAGTTGGTATTGACGATTAAAGTAATGTCACTAGTCACTGCTG
Source organism: Solenodon paradoxus (assembly GCA_004363575.1). Taxonomy (NCBI): domain Eukaryota; kingdom Metazoa; phylum Chordata; class Mammalia; order Eulipotyphla; family Solenodontidae; genus Solenodon; species Solenodon paradoxus. Next base: position 509,173 of record RJWH01000353.1, on the reverse strand, counting down.
AGTTAAGGTCATGTTCTAATGACACTCCCCATGACAATCAAAAGGGCCTTCTACTCCAAGTATAACATGTATTAACCTAACTCAAGGGAACTGAAAACAATGGATATGTTTCCAGTGTGTATCAACATTCATGTAATGATGGAAATATTTGCAGGCTGAAAGTGTCACATTCAGCAGGCAGATAATTCTACAGAGGCTTCTCTTTTTCTTTATCATGAAGGCTATTGTATTTTATTAAGTGTGAGATTCTTCCAAATTATTACCATTAGTCTTTGAAATGGCATTTTCTCAAGCCAGCCCTCTTAAACTATTTTGACATTTTGAAGTTCCCTAATCATTTTCTCTCATCTTATTCTATCTATGGATCAGAAAGCAACTTACGCTCTGCCTTGCCAGAGCATATTAGATAGTCATGTGTTTCTAAAAGTTTCTAAAAATCCTGAGGAGCTTTTGTGTTAAAACATGAAGTGTGGTTTACTGCTAAACTTCTTCTATGTTCTGTTTGAATAGTGGTGCTTGGGACAGGGAGTAAAGTGTTGTGTTTTATGATGGTAAATATCAAAGTCGGCAAAATTATTATTATTCATATTATCATTATTATATCATCATAATTATTAAAATAAATCTAATTTTGAGTGACAGGAATAACAAAATGAGTAAACAAATAAACCAATGAGTTCTTTACTTTCTTCCTTTCTATTTGAAGTCTTATATTTTCCAAAATATCCTCTTTGAGGATACGCACCTTTCTCAACCACCATGTCTAATCTCTCACTAATACTTAATAACTACTTTTAAGCATTTTTTGAAATTTATTTTTATTTTAGTTGTTCAACTTGATTGTTGATGTCAGTCCTAGGATGTGGACCTGAGTCCTTGGGATGTATGTGGAGTTTGCGTAGCCAGAGGCTGTGGACCTGACCATTACTCCACCACGGTGTGCCATCAGTAATTACTTTTGAATGATGACTAAATGTATTTCAAGTTATCATATTACACACTAAAACACAGGTTGGTATTTAGCGTCCTGGTTCTGGCCCATATATGTGCAATATTTAAACATTCCTCTTCCCAGGAGATCAAATAAATGTAGTCAGTCAGCATCACACTATGGTATGCTTTTTAGACAAATTGAAAGGATTTCAATAACACTTTGAATCCCTTCTGATTTGCTTCATAAATACCCAAGATATGTCTAATGAAAGAATGGATTGAAAAATAAATTTAACCTACATGGCTTATCATTAGGCCAGTCTCTCTCTCTATGATATTTTGAATCTGGGAGATTAGCTTCTTATTTCCTATCATTTTAGATTGAATGAATAAATTCTTCTGTATTAACTTGGTCTGTGTGAATTTAAATACGGCATTGAAAGAAATAAAACTAAATCTCATGTCTTAAGTTAGATAAAAATTGTTATAACTCTCTTAACTCCTTTTCTTAAAAAAATATATTTTGTCAAGTTGGGCAGGATTATGCTACCAGATTATCAGTGAATTCATATTAAAAAGTATATTTTTTGCTCATATTATATGTACAATATGGTTCTGCAGTTCACTCAGAGGCACACAATCATCACAGCATTGAGAAAGAAATGCAACAAATCCAAATCCAGGACTCAGCTCTGTATGTGGAAATGAGACGCGTGATTTAAACTCCTATTTTGTACTCCAAATTTCAAAATCAATTGAAACATGCAACCTACCATGTGCACTGGAAGGAAGAACACCATAAACGTTATGTGATCAGCCCTAATGACTGTCACCTGTTTTTGTGTCACTAGTCTTTTTTTCCCCCAATAGTGAAGTGGAGATTCTCAAATGCTCCCATCAGAATGTTTGTGGTCAAAGCTGCCTGTGCTAATTGCTTACTACAGAATAAGAATCTTAAGTAAATTCTAACCCTCTTATGATTGTTTTTACATATATAGTTGATGCTGAGAAATGCCCTTTCATCATGGGCAAATTTTCCATTTTTGCAATAGACGATTTTTGAGCACATTTTCTATTCCATTTATTATTTCTTTGTCAACACTCTACCGTTTTAAGTAGGCTGCCTTTATAACAGGTTGTCCTTTCTGGAGAGCAACTAATGTTTGACTTACCTTCAAAATTTTTAAATATTTAGGAAAAGTATTTGACATTGAAGTGAAGCATTGGTTATGCATATTATTCTTGGGTTAGGCACTAAAAGAAAAATTAATGAACAAATGACCACTTTATTTTAGTGTGTCTTTTTACCTACCAGTCCCAGTATAGTCTACAGATTGTTCAGTTCTAAATATTTTGAGTAGCATTATGATGTCTTTATTAATTTATTAACTATTTAACATTTCTTTTAAATATAAAAATAAGATTTTATTATTCACTTTTTATAGATTTCTAATTTTATTGATTTGTATTTATAAGATATATTTCTGCTATTAATTCTTTGGTATTCATTACTTTATGATCCCACACGTAGTTGACTTTTCTTATAACTATGAATATGTCACTGGAGGAATGATTCTACATGTGCACATTTAAAAAAATATGTGTTTCAATGTTTTGTGTCATTACTTTCATCATTGTTTTTGTCAATGAATCATTTACTGCAGCATCTGAAAAGTCTTCCAAGATATGACTGTCTTAGTTTCTTTTTGAAATTTGATAATTTATCTCTGAATATTTTGCAACACTTTTTTCACATACCTACTTATCCATCCAGAATTATTATATTTTAGCATTTTGATTCTCAAGTATGTAGTGGCTCTTAAGCCCTTCTTAATGGTCTTAGTTTTCACTGTGTTTTTCTCATTAGTTAAAATAGCTCCTTTACTTTTTATTTTGTTATTATTTACTAGTACATGTTTACTTCCAATTCACTTTTAAGCTGCATGTTCATATTTCAGATATGTCTCTTTTAAACTGTATTTGAATGTTGTTTTGTAATCTGAGTCTTTCCTTAATAGATGAGTTTATGTCCTCTACTTATTTTCGCTATGGATATAGCGGATAGTATTTCCACCATGTTTTCTTTAACATTTTTCTCACATTTACTTTGCTGACATATAAAGATCCAGTATAGTCATATTGACTCAATTCATCATTTATTGATTATTTCCCCATTGTAGAAATTGGTTTTTACTTCTTTGCCATTGTAAGATAGTATTGAATATGCGCATACCCACCTGTTTTTATACGAATGTGAGCGGAATATTTGATAGGCAGAACTGACAAGTTAGAATTTGTACTTCCTCAACTTTAGTAGTGATCACTAAACTGCTGCAAAAAAGGTCATTCTGATAAAGAAGTCCACCATCAGTGAATAAATTCATATTATCTTACAGCTACACATATATTTGGTATTAGCTGATATAAGCATTTGGGTAATCCAAGCAATGAAAAATTATCATAAAGACCTTCTAATCTGTATTTCCCCTTCTATTACAGTATAGTCTAATTATTATTATAGTTCTATATAATATTATTGATTTAACAAATATATTATTATTGTGTGTGTAAATATATATGTAAAAGGATAATATGAAAAAGAATATGTTAAAATCCTTCTGTAAATTGGTAATAATAGATAATCTCTTAAAAATGACCAATGTATATAAATAGGTAAATTCCAGCAGAGGAAAACCAAGGGGTCAATATTCATGTGATATAAAAACCAAACTTTTAAACAATCAAGAGAAATATAGAAATTATGGCATCTATTACTTTTTTGATATTGAAAAATGAATAACTTATCCTCTATGAGTCTCTCTTAATTCATAAAGCATATCATCTTGGCATTTTTTTTTAAATTGCTTTTAGAATCATTGAAACAATTAATATAATTATATTAACTTTGTCCAAACTTTCCTCATTAATAAAACTGATCTAATTCGGTGTTGAAATTCAAACTACAGCTTTAAGATTAGAATATTAATTATTAATACTGGGTTCATTCAGTTCCTTGAAGAATTGTTCTTTTCCATATTTCTTGAAATTATTCTGATTCTTTAATACCAGAACATTTCCTGATTCCTTACTGTTTGACAAAATGTTGGCTTTCCAATAGTCCTAACACTCTTTAGTATTTGTCCTTGGTTACTATCTCTTGTCTGGCTTCTGCCACTGATGATTTTCTTTGCTCCTGTGATTTTTGTGATAGGCCATTTATTTCAATTTGCACACTGGTATTGGTCTAATCTATAACAACTCCATCCTTGCTTCATCTTGTCCAATATTGTCAAACTGTGGCTATCAGTGCCTTACCAATTTGTTAAACACAACCTTAAAATAAACCGACAGTGTAACCTAGTACTAAAATCACTTGTGTACACCCAAGTTAGGCTAATAGAAGTACAGAGAATGTGACATAAAGTTATTACCTTTGTGTTCCTCACCAGTCAAACTACATAAATAAATATTGTGTTAAATTCTGAGGGCCACATTTTGGAAGAGTAATTGGCAAATGAGAGAGTACACGAAAGGGCAGTTAGGATGGTGAGCTTTGGAAATGTTTAAGATACAGTGGGCACAAAGAAAAGGAGAAAGGAAAAAAAACAACAACAATAACAACCCAGAGACTTTTCTCTCCAGAGGAAAAAGGTCTTAGAAGAGACATGACAGCTGTCTTCAAATACCTGAAACTCTGTCAAGGGAGATAGAGAGCATAGAATTATTCTTTGTCACTGCTATGAACAGAGTCAGGATTAACGTGTGACTTAGAAAGACATGAGTTTCAGCCCATTATAAGAAATATTGGGTCAGATCCTATTCGACCTTTGAAGGAACCATCTATATGGAGAGATACTTAAGTCCTCCAAGAGTTCTGTCTGAAATAATATATGATAAATCATTAGAGGAAACAGGATCTCTCACTAGTTTTAATATAGCCATGAATTATACACCCTACAAATGAAAAAAAAATCTTTTTTAATATGTGCATTGTATAAAAATTCTTCCTAATATGTGCTAAAGTTTCTATTGTAAAATAATACTGGAACTTAAAATACATGTATGTTAAGATCATCTCAAAAGCATTGAATAATGTATTTATTATAAATATATAATGTGCTTATTATAAATAAATAAAAATTGTTTCCTGAATTTGAAGATTTACATATACCTTATAATTTTAAGTCACAATATACTTTATTCAGAAACACAATTAGCCTTTTCAAATGCTGGACAACAACAGTGACTGTCAATAAAATTCAAAATGAGATATAGAATTCACAGCCCTCTAGCACCTGATATTGTTAATTACAGTAGTAAAGTGAATGAGACTTCATAAATTAAACTTTGGAAATATTCTACAGTGAAACTGTTGAAGCAACAGTGCATGAGACTTTAGGACCCATACCAATCACTTGAGCCTATGTGTCACTATCCACTAAATTGATTTTAATTATAGTTCCAGTGTAATGTTCACATTTAATAAAAGATTAAAATTCCCTGCAGAAATCTGAATTTTTTATTCTATAAATATTTTAGAAATTATGAATTGTTAATAAAAATAATGTCATTGAAAATAACTAAGATTATTTCCTTGTATAAGAAATGTTTAATACTATGTCTTATATACTTTATACTTTTAATATTGTATTTCAATAATATTTTTCTGTAACACAAAACATAAAGTTTGTTGACTAGTAATAAATGATTATCATAATTAAAAAGTCATATGTAAGATATAAGAAAGATATAGATATAAGAAAGATATAGCAGATATAAGCTTTAATTTCTTTGAAAGGCTTCAACCTCAGCATTGTCCTGGAATAGCAATGTAAGACCTGTGTACTTGCTATAACTGAAAAATGCATTATTAACCTTGACACAGATTTCACATATAATTTTCATGAAACTTTGGAATTGTAGAACTAGGCTAATGGGTAAGATGTACTTTATTAAAAACATCTTGCGTCATTACATATTTTGCTTATTTTATGAAATAGTTCAGTATATGTGTATTTAAAGATTCAATATGATTTTTTAATAAGTTGCTCTATTTTAATTTAGACCGCATCCATTGTAGAGAATTCAGTGGATACATTCAATAGTTGAAGTATATTTGGGCTGTTTCCAGTTTTTGATGACTAGTAGTAAAGCTACTCTGGATATTAACTTGAGGAATTTTGTATGGATGAAAGTTTCATTTCCATCAGGAGTATGACTCCTGGGTTGTATGCCAAGTTTATGTGTTACTTTATTAAAACACAAAACCAAACAAAACTATCAGACTGTTTACCTAAGTGAATATTTGACTTTGCATTTTCATCAACTTTTGAAAATTAAAATTGCTCCATTACCTTTCCAATACTAGCTGTTGTCTGTTTTTTCCTTAGAAGAAATATAGTGATATTACATTGTCTTAATTTCTAATTGTCTAATAAAAAATGAGACTGAGCATGAATTATTTTGCTTAGAATCTCAAGTGAAAATTTTATATGATACAAAATATGGACTAAGATTTTTTTTTTAAAAAAATATATAGCTGTTCAATTGTTTCATCAAAGTTTTTTAAAGAAAAAGATCCAAATTTTTCCCATTTAATTGACAAGATCTTTGTCCATTTTGTGGTATAATTTTAAATTTGTTCCATTTATTTATGTATTATTTTGCAAAGACCATGGAAATTTAAATTAAACTGTCTTTTAAATATAGGTCATATGAATATTCCAAATTAATTCCTTTTCTAAATAATTTTGTCTACTCCAGTTTTTTTCCTAATGAAAGTAAAATCATAGATTTTTTTCATCGCCTTCTTCTTAAAAATATGCCTGTAAAGTATTTCATTGTTTTTTTACAATTGAATTTAATTTATAAATTAATTTGGGGAGAATTGAGTTCATTAAAATATTGTCTTCCAATCCACTAACAGGATATGACTCTGCATTTTGAAGCCTTTGATTTCTCTGATCCATTTTTATACCCTTAGAACATAAATGTAACACATATTTGCTTATATTTATACCTCATGATTTTAACTTTGAATGTAATTGAAAATGATAGGATTTTTAATTTTTCAATTGTCATGCATAAGAAAATACAATGAATATTTATATCATATATGGTGTACTTGCTAAACTCACTTGCTAGCTGTATTATCCAGCTTACAAATTTGGGGGAAAATTCTGAGTATAGATATCTGTGAGATCAAAGATTGCTTTTATTCCTTATTGCACTGGCTAGAACCTCCACTGTATATAGCAATATACCATTGGTTTGCAATGCTTTATAAACATCATGAAATAGAGTCCCAATATGACCAATGTGCGTATCATACCTTGCCCATCACCTGAGTTCTAATGCCAATGACTAAATATTCTATCACAGTCACTCTACCCACTTCCTCCTTCCCTCCTGCAACTCTGGTAACCACAACTTTAATTTCAAAGCTGTGAGAATACATTCTTTCACTGTTAGATTTGATGTTAGCTGGGTTTTCATTGTTGCTGTTGATGTTACTTACCAGATTTAGAGTTTGTACTTTAATTTAGATACTTAGAATTTTTTAAAATTTTGTTGAAGGAATATTACATTGTAACTTTAGATAGGTATAAGGTGTACATCATAGTAAATCAGCATCTATATATAATAACATAATTTTGCCACAATTTCATTATTTTCTTAACTGTACAATTAATCCCCTTTACATCATTTGCTTCTTGCTCTTTCTCTTCCTGCAACTGATTTTTTTTATCTCTTTTGTTTCTTTTGTTGTTTGATTTAGTTTATTTTTTCAGCCTATTTTTGTTTAACTTAGTTCATTTGTTTGCTTGATGTCTTTATACACTACATGTGAGTGATATCATACAATGTCAGTCTTTCCCTCTGGCTGATCCACTAAAGCATAATACCTTATTGGTCCATAATCGCATATGAAGGCTACATGCTATCAATTACATTTTCCGAATTGATTGAATTGGTTATGTGCTTTTACTTCCTAATATATTAATGTCCAATTTTATATTGATTTTTGAATGATGAAAAAATTAAAATAACCTTTTCTTAATATAAACCCTACTCTGTCAAAATACAGTGTCTTTTCATATGTTTATAGCTTCAATTCAATAGCATTATGGTAAATATTTGTTGTTGAGGATTGGACCTGTAATTTACTCCTAACTTAATGTCTTTGTCAAGTTTTCATATCAAGGTAATTAATGATTCCCTAAAATGTATTGCATGGCATTTCCTTCAAAATGTATTTCTGGGATAGTTTTTGGAGGAGTGCTATTTCTTCCTTAAATAATTGACAGAATTTACCAATGAAAACTTTGGTCTACATTTTTCTTTGTTGGGAGATTTTTTTAACTACAAATTCAACATGTTAAAAATTATAATTGTTCTGATTATCTATTTTTCAGTGACTTTTGACAGTTCATCTTTCAAGTAATTTGACCATTTTACAAAAATGATAAATTTACTGATATCAAGTTTTTCATTATAGCTTATTTTTCTGTTCCTGTCCGTGAGATCTGTAGTGATGTCTCTTCTTTAATCCCTGATACACATCACTTGAACTTTCTCCAATTTTTAATTTCTTGGGGAAGAATATTTAAATAGCTTTAGATTTATAGAGAAATTATGAAGCTTATACAGAATTCCTATATGCCTTGGACCTAGTTTCCCTATTATTAACACCTTATATATGTATAGTAGAATTATTACAGTTAATGAATGAATATAAAGAAATTCTTATGAATTAGAATCCACATTTTATTTGGTTTCTATAATTTTATCTAAGGTTCATTGTTACTTACAAGGTCTCATACAGAACACCATGCTATATTTTTTGATCTTGTCTCCTTAAGCTCTTGGCTATGACAGTTTCTCAGACTACTTTATACTTGAAACCCTTACAATTTTGAGGCATATTGCTTCAATATTTGATGGAATCCTTCAACAGAGATGTGTCTGATTTTTTTTCTCATAATTAGACTGTAGTTATGGGTTTAGGGGAAGACTACCACAGAGATTAACTGACATCTTTACACTCTGGGTTTTCTTTTAAAAAAAAATATTGTAGCGGCATTGCACAGTATAATGTTGTGAAGGTTTAAGGTGGGCATCATCATAAATCAACATCTGTATAGAACACATTAATTTTACCACCAATTTTCCCACTTTTTCATAATCAGTTCAGCTAGAAGTTTATTAAATGTATTGGTTCTCTGTATTGTGTATTGGTTCTCGGTTGCATTAATTTCATCTTTTATTCCTTCTACTACTTTGGTTTTAATTTGGTCTTCTCTTTTAGTTTTACATGTGATAGCTTAGGCATTATTTGAATTTGTCTATCCTAATTTAAGCATTTCATGTTCAAAATTCCAATCTAATAAATGTTTTACCTCCCCAAATTTTGATAGTGTTTTCCCATTTAATTCAAACATCTTCCAATATTCTTGTTACTTTGTCTTTGACCTCTGAATTATTTAGAAGTTTATTTTTAATTTTTAAATATTTTGGATTCTTTTACTATATTTCAGTTATTGCTTTCTAGCTCAAATGTGCTATAATTAAAGATCATACTTTATGATTTTGACTCTTTCAGATTTTCTGTGTTTTTTAATAGTCCAGAAAAAAGTTTATTTTTGGTGTTTCGTATGTACTGAAAAATAATGCATTTTCATTATTACTTGGAGTGTCTGAAACATTACTTTAAAATTTTGGTTCGTGTAGTTCAGGTCTCTATATCCTTATGCTTTGCCCTTCTAGTTTTGTCAATTGCTGGCAGGTGAGTGCTAAATAATCAGCACATAATACAAAAAATGTGTATTTGACTCTATATAGTTTCAGTTTGATTGGATTTTGCCATGTTTTCTTTAAGATTTGTTGTAAAGAATATACTTAAGATTGTTTGCATTCTGATCAGCTGACCTCATCAACATTTAATTTTTGCTATTTATGACTGTGCATCTTCAATGTATTTCTGTTAAATATTCCCTAGTTAGATTTGACTTTTTAAATAATCAAATCTATAATCTATTGTTTTCTAATTACTTTTTATGGTGATTGTCTACTAATGTAATATTCTAATGTTTTTAATATATAATCTTGATTTTTTTCTTGTACTCATTTCATCTTCTTTATTTTACCCTCTAGTTCTACCTAACTTTGAATTAATTTCATATTACTGTTATTTCATTTGATTTTTACATTTGGTTTATTTGTTATATCGTGTTTCTATTCTCTAGCAGTTTCCTTAGAGTTTGCAATATATTATATATTACAGTCAAACTTTAGACATTATTTCAGGCTTAGTATAACTTTATAATATATCTGGTGTGCCCTTGGGGGCTACCGGTTAAGCCCACTGATTCTGGCCAAGTGCAGTTCATATCCCAATGAATCTTGGTCCAAGTCCCTGGACTGAGGACACAATCAAGATGTATGGCTAAATTAAAAAAAAAAATTCTTCCTCCCCTTTCTTCCTGCATATTTACCTTCATTATTGCCTGAAACTTTCCTTTAAAAAAACCCAAATATCTTCGCAATGTATCCGAATATTTTCTTTCTTTAGACTATAATTGTCAAATATTTAACTTCTATTGAAAACTTATCACATATTGTTACTATTTCTTGTTGTGAAAATTATATTTTATAATAAAAGATAAAGAATGTGGGCATAAACATTTTATTTTTTTAGAGAATGTCCTTTAACAATTTTTATAGCACAAGTTGGCTAACAATGAATTCTTCCATCTCTTGCTTTTTCTTGAAAGTTTTTAATCTTCATTTTAAAGCAGTTTTTACTAGGCTTATAATTCTGAGTTGTCAGGGTGACATTTGCCTTTTTTAGATTTTAAAAGGTGCTCCATATTTCTGTCTAGTGTATATATTTCCTGAAAAGATATTTACTGCAATATTTAGTTAAGTTCTTCTCTATGTAATACCATTTTGCCTCTCTGTTTGCCTTCAAGATCTCTCCTTTATATCTGATTTGTTGCAATTTTAAATAATAGCTTTCAAAATTCAGAAAATTTAATTCCTTATATGTTTGTCTTATTTTGTCTATACTTTCACCCTGCATCTGCATTTATTCATATATTCAACCACTTGACATTACACCACAATCCAGATATGGTATTATCTATTATGTGGTTTTGTTGCTATTTCTCTTTAGATTCAGTTTTGTTAATTTAGTTTTAATTTTGTTCATTTACTGACTGCTTCTTAGTTTAAACCTAATGAGATTATCTAATAAATTCTTCAGTTCTGATAGACTTCTTTAATTCTAGCATTTTCATTTAATTCTCTTAGATGTTTCATAGCTGTTGAAAATGTCTCTGCTCAGTAGGTCATCTACTCTTCTACTGGAACTTTTAGACTAACTGTCCATATAACTTTGACTTTATTTCTGTATTCTCAGATAATTGCACTGATAGATGTGTCTGTTTTTGTTCCAGTACCATACTGTTTTGATGTTGATGCTCTGTAATATAGTTTGAAATCAGGGAATGTGATTCTTCCACTGTTGTTTTTTCTCTTAGGATAACTTTGACTATTTGTGACCTTTTGCAACACGGTATTTTCAAGTCCATGTGTCATATTTCCAACATTCTGGTTATCTATGAGTATAACTTTTCTCATTGCATTGTCTCCTGAAAATGTGTTGTTTCCTTGCTTTTCTTATGTGTATTTAATTTATTATTAAATGCTGGGCGTCATATAAAAATAGATGTTATATAGTATATTTTGTACCCTTTCCCCTTCACCACTCAGTCCCCAGTCCCAATCTCAAATCTAGATAGCCAATGTCATAGACAGAGAGGAAGACTTTAAACAGTTTAATTAAATACTTTCTTCTGTCATACTTGACACTTTAATCAAGAATTGAATTAGATTTTCGTTTTGTTGTTTCTAGGGTTATGATTAAGACATATCTAATATATCAATACCACCATTTTTAAAAAGTCAACTCACTTCAATTATTCTTGTTAAATTTTCGAGATTAAGGACGTGATATTAAAATTAGATTTCAGAGATTTTTCCTTAAAAGATAAATGTTTATTTTCTTCAGCAAATGATTGCATTATGAAATTTGTGACTGGAATCTACCAGTCATCTTGATATTGAGAATTAAAGAGACACTAAGCATTGAACTGGACAAAATCCAGAAAGAAAAAGAAGTTGTCTGTGTGTGTGTGTGTGTGTGTGTGTACATGCACATAGGTGTACGTATGCATTTTCTTTCAAAATATTTGGCAATTTTACTAAATCTTCAAATCTCTAACATAGGAAGAAACTGTTAACTTAATATACATTGTTCTATTTTTGTCTTGAGAGGTCATTATTGATTTCTCTCCATCATTTTTATTATTTAAATTTGTCATATTAAATGAATACATCACATAATTAGCATTATCTAATGTTCGATCATCTTGAATTTTGTCTCAGTTGTAGAAATTGTATTACTTTTCTCCTTGACATCTGCATTTGGGATTTAGCTATTTCTATTTTTCGTGTACTTTGGTATTATTATCTTTAGTCAGCCATGTTTTCAATTTCCATAAACTTGCTCAAATTTTACTTTTTTAAGTGATATTTGGTAATTGAATTAAGAAAATACCTTCTGATATAATAAAGGATAGCATTTTCTCCTGTAGTTTCAAATCTCTAATGGAGTTAAGAAAAGTTGTCCTAAGATCTTTACATATTGGATAGAAAGTATAAACCCAAATTTGCATATATTTTTATTTTTACCTATAATGTAATTCATCCACACATAGAAAATGGAATGAGAAAATACATCCTAGACAAATGCTTAATAACTGAAAGTGAATGTAGCCAGGCTATTATCAAATAATAGGCACTAACACCAGAGCCAGAAGATATAAAGAAAAATATTAGACAGTACAACTATAAATTAAATTAATAATTTCATTTTATTTAGTAAAAATACATACCTGAAACTGATAAAAAATTAGCAAGGAGAATATTTGAGCATTAAATTAATGAAAATTAATCCAATTAATATTTATAAATCCTATACTTAAAAATACTAGAATAATTTTAAGTGCTTAAACACAATACACTTTAGCTAAAATGCATGTGGGACATTTGAAAATATTGGCCTTATGCTTTCTAAAATGAAAGCTTCAACACATACAAAGAATCAATTTCCATATATACTATAGAAGTACTTATATATTATATATGACTATGTGACAGTCATTCTGTTGTACACATTTTTATGTTTTTAAAGTTCAGCACTGAGTAGTTTTATTGCTAAGTCATTAGCAGGTATGAAATAAGTTGGAATATATCATTACCCAAAGAAGCTGTGATTGTAAGCATTGCCATAGTTATGGACTGAGGTTATTACAGGTCTTCTTACAACATTTTATGAGTTTCAACAAAATTGAATGAAATCCTCTATCTTAACCACATATTGTTTTTTCTTTTTTATTAATGTAAACACTGGATTTATCTTCATGTTTCTCAAATTTTCACAATTATTAGGTTTAGAATAAGGTAATTTAATTTGCGTTTCTTTAATAATAAGTGATAATGGAACATCTTTTCATGTGTCTGATATTTATATGTAATCTTCAGTGAAATTTATTTAAATACTTTGCTAATTTTTTAATCTGGTGGCTTGTTGTTTTAGGGTTTATCTATTTTTAATGTTATTCAGTCATCATATATATTATTTGAAAATATCCTCTCCAATTCAAGAAGTTGCCTTTTTATTTGGGGAATTGTTTCTTTTACTGTTCAGAAGTTGTTTGATACAGTTTCATTTGTTTAGTTTTATGTTAGTGTTCCTTGCCACTTGATTTATCCACTCATGCCAGTTAGGTTTAGAATGGATCTTACTAAGAGGACAAGAAGTACCAAGTATTGGAGAGAATGTGGAGAAACAGGAACCCTTTTACATTGTGGGGATGCAAACTGATGCAGCCACTATGAAAAACAGTATGGAGATTTATTAAAAAATATTAAGAACAGAAATACATATGCTCCAGTTATTTTACATCTATGACTCTACTTGAAGAACACAAAACTTCTAATTTGAAAAGATATGTGATTTCCTGTGTTCACCTACATTATTCACAAAAGCCAAGATATGGAAACAGACTAGTGGCCATCGACACTTGAATGGGTAAAGATGCAGTGTACATAAATATGACCCACTACTAAGCTACTAAGAATGATGAAACCTTGACATTTGCAAACACATGGAAGGACCATGAGGGGCAGATGTTGAAGTGAAAAAAAATGTCAGTTGATAAAATCAAATGAATATCAAATGCCATGTATTTTCACTCATATGTAGATGATAAATGAGAAAGGAGCCATGAGCATACAATGGAAGAAGGAAAGTTTATTCAACAAATGGTGTTGAGAAAATTGGACAGCTACCTGTCGATCTGGACATAAGACCTGAAACCATAAAACATATAGAAGAAAACATAGGAAAAAAGCTCCATAACATAAACCTCAAAGATGATGTCTTTGGAGAAGCAACATCTATGACAAAGAAACTAAAGTAAAATTAAACAATTGGGATCACATCGAACTATATCTGTACAGCAAAAGAAACCAACAGAAAAATGAAAAGGCAGCCCACTGAATGAGTGAAAATATTTGTACAACATACATCAGACAAGAGTTTAATATCCAATGTACATAAGGAGTTTATATACCTCAACAATAAAAAAACATTAAAGTACTCATTCAAAAACTGGACAGAAGAGCTGAATATAGACACCTTTCTAGAGAAGACACATAGATGGCCTACAGACACATGAGAAAATGCTCCCCATCACTCATAATCAGGGAAATTCAAATAAAAATTGTGAAGACATAACACCTCACACCAGTGAGGAAGGCCTATATCCAAATGACTAGACATACCAAATGTTGGAAAGGGCATGGAGAAAAGGGAATTCTACACTGTTGGCAGGAATGTAAAGTAGTGTACCCTCTTTGGAAAATAAATATGGAGGTTCTTAAAAAAATAAAGATGGATCTACCATTTGATCCAACAGTTCTACAAAGCATAAGCCTAGAGAACACAAAAACACTAATCAGAAAAAATACCTTGACCCCTATGTTCATGGAAGCATATTTCACAATAACCAAGACTTCTCCATTCATGGATATGTAAGTTCTAATATGTTTTAGTTACTGCAAATGAAGAAGGCATCTTTATTCCCTTCATATTGTTCCTTCAAGTTTAGGAACAATATGTTGGTATGAAATTAATTGTAGATGAGAGATACTGCTATTGTGGAGTCACACAAAACAGAAGAGAGCAGTCTTCCAGAAAACTATCATGATATAGATACTATACCGATAACTTGATCTTGCAGTCAGTAATAAGTCGACATTTATCGAGAATTCACAGAATTCCTTTATGAGGAACACCTGTTAGTTATTTGGAATTGATCTAAATCACTGGCTGTTAACTGGAATTTTGGCGATGCCTGGAAACATGCTTGGTTATTATCCTGCTAGTAGGTAATTCAGTAGTGCCATTTTGAGAGAAGTTGATCTAAATATAATTTTTATTTAATTAATTATTTAATCTTCTCTTGAATATGTTACTGCCTTTAGAAACCAAATAAGATGACAAACCATTTTTTTTTATTAAGAATTAGGTCCACATTTATGAAGTATCACTGTTCTACTCACAGTCATTTAGAGAGCTACTCCATCACATAAATGGAGTTATCACAATTAGATTTTTCAGTGTTTTGAGAACAAACAATGGAGTATGCACCCAAATCTAATCTGACTGAACATTTCTTAATTATTTCAGTAATCTGTAAATCATTTTGAATCATTTTGTATTATATAAACTATAAACTAATGTGTGTATTTTATATATTTAGTTGCAATGTACATATATTGTGATCCTTCCATACACCAGGCAATGTATGGTTTACTTTTAAATTGTCTCAGTTAATTCTCAAATAGCCACATGGGGTGCAATTATTCCTGTGTGCATTCTTTAGTAGGAACACTGAAGGTATGGAAACTAGATAACATGTATATCTATTTATATGATTAATTATAAAGTAATGATTCAAATTCTGGTTCTGTGAGTTAAAGTAATGCTGTTATCACTTTCAGAGACCAGTGGTGGAAAATATTGAGACCTAATCTTAAAAAGTCTTAAATCAGAGTTCTCATTTGATGAGCCTGTTCAGACATGAATTTATTAATTGATTCAATGTGGATTGTGTATGAAGGAATTAAGAGAAGAGAAAGGAGAATAAGAGGGAGAATCTTAGGTGTGTAAGACTTCTGATTAAACCTCACAATGCCAGTCACTAGGTAGATGGGATACACACACAAACACACAGAACAAAGAACACCAGTGAGTGAGTGAGTGTGTGTGCATTTCTTAAATAGGGGTATGAATGGGTGTGCCTGAGCATTACCGACATACATTATTCAAAGAAAATAGTGATTTCATTCAGTAGTAAATGTGGTCCATTTATACCATGGAATCGGAAAATTAGATAAATCACTTCTTACTGGTTTGAGGGCAAGAAAGGTAGGGTTATCTACAGAGCGTTTTAAGGACTTCTGTGTTATCCAAACAGAAAAACCATTTTAGGTTTTCAAAGTAGAGTTTGTACCACAAGGTGCCATAATAGAAGTGAACTGTCCGATAGTTCCATAGTAAAGAAGTTAGGATGGAGAGATGATTTTAATAAGATCACAAAGCCTTTGGGCTAGTGTTATTTAAAAGATAAACAGGAAATGACTAACAGTTTATTGAAGAAAGTAAATCTTTGTCGCTTTTTGATGTTGGGCAGCAAAGTACAATGGGTAAGTCTGAATCTCTGAAGTCAGATTGCTATCTCATCTATTTAGATTATGACCTTCAGCAATTGACAATTTTTTCACCTTCGAAGCAGGAATAATAATGCTGCCAATATATCACTCTGTGCGTGTGTGCATGCCTGTGTGTGTCTGTGTATGTATATAACATTTGGAGAACCTATATTGAATTATACAGAGTAAATTGTAGCTAGCATTATCTTTACCAGTGTAATAATACATTTTTGTTTTGGAAATAGCCCTTTGATTACATTTCAGTGAAAGCTTTTGTAGAATAGAAAGGCAGAGGTAGAGAACATTTTTACATGTGGTTAGTGTAGTGTATGCAGATAAAAATCAAAACAACCTGAAATAGTCTATGATAAATAAATGAATTGAGGAAAAGGGCTCATATCTGGTGACAGTACATAGACATGCTTGTTTTCTTTATCAGGTATAGGGATTATGAAGTATAAGGTGATTATTTTTCTCTATTTGGAAAACTGATTGAATAATATATTATTTATTGATATGGGGATAGCAGATGAAAGACAGGCTGATGATAGGACATGGTAAGTTCATTTTTTAACATTTTGAATCTTAAGGCTGTGTTAGCAATTTAAGTAAAAATATCCTTCCTTCTAGAATACATGAAATGCAATTCAGAATAGAGAATTAAATTATACATGTAGATTTGAGAGTTATCATTAAATTTGGCGTAGAGAGAGATTTTTCTCTTGAAGGGAAATCACATGAGGAATATAATTCCTTCAATGCAACTTCTTATTTATATCTAATTATTTAAAAGAAGCTAGATATATTAAACTCAGCATCTTTCATTCTCCTTTGTTTTGGTTCTCTCCTGTCTACAAAAATCCCATGCCCTTGAATGTTACTTGTCATTTGTGCTTTGGAGAAAAATCATGTCTCCACCAAAAAATGTTTTCACAGTGGTCTGCAGCTTCCAATGAACAAGTAGATAACTCTGTTATATTGGACCTCTTTATCTACCAATCAACATTTTTAAATACACAGGCTATCTTTAAAGATATTTACTTTACAAAAACATAAATATGGTTTTTACTTCCATCTGCTTAAGTTTTTGTCTTATCTTTCTATCTGATTAGAAGTTGGCTAGAGAAGAAGGAATTTGCTTCTAAGACTCTACACTGCATCTGTGGAGAAATAAAGTTATTGGTGTTAAGTGAAGAAAAAGCATCCTGAGAAAGTATCTTAGAGAGGCAGAAAAGAGGAGATAGAACAGAGTGATGAGAAATAAAGTTGAAGAAAAGCATATCTAATTCAAGGAGAAATCAATATGGAAGTGTCAGAACTTATTTGGGAAGAAAACACTGGTTTTATTGACGAAGATGAGGGTTGGAAAAGCATTGTGTCACAGGAATGCATTAAGAGAAAGCGATTCTCAAAGAGTATTGGTTGGAGTGTGGTTCAGTTAATAAAACCAAGTACCCCAAAACTGTAAAATAGGTTAAGAGCTAAATGCTATCCATAAGATTTAGTAATTAGGACACACTTGATGACCTTAGATTGAGCTCCTTCAATTAGGAATGGAAGTGGGGAAGAAAATCTATTAAAATTGTGTAGGAAAAAAGTGTAGTAAACAATAATATAAAATTTATATGATCCTTTATTTTTCATATCACAGACGTCGGAAATATTACACATATGTGTTAATTCAGGAACAAAATCGTCAGACACAGATTTGATTTTTTAACAAATCGCAAAAAATATATACTGCATAAGGACAATCCTGAGTGAAACAAAAATTTTAAAACTACTGTCATTTTATGCTTTTTCAGGTATATATTTATGGGGGATAATTTTAGTCTAAATTTATGTAATTTATTCATGGTATACAAAATTTAGGCTCATCTACTTACAATCATCCTTATTTTAGCCAACTAATACAAATGACTATCGATAGATCAGTTTTTCAACTTCCTACCCACATATTTTGCATACTCCATACATGTCTTGTGTTGTGTTAAACTCTACTAATGTTTTAAGAACTTCCTTCAAATTATATAGTAAACGGATTTGAACTGCTGGTGGTAAACTTATATGTGTTATATTGAGTTGATGATTTACAATGCTGTACAATTTAAACCCATATAATGATGTGATAGAATATCACTTTGATTAGAATGATAGATGATAGAAATAGATGGGTGATAGACAATAGGGGAGAGAAAGACAGAGACATAGAGAGCGGTAAGGACAAGCTATGTCCTATTGTTACTTGTAGCATTTTATGGAGAACTTGAATATTTTAGTCAAAATTGAAACTTTAAAAAAGCTAAAAGGCTATTTTCTAAAGGGTGTTGTTTCTGGAACACTGAGCTCATGCTTTTTCAAGGAGCACAAGGATAAAATTGTACATGATTGGGCTATGGTCTAATTTATGGATGAGTCTAAAACAATTTTAGGAGCTTAACACTGCAATAGCCCTTTGGGGTATTAACTCTGTCAGCTGGCTAGAAAATCAGAAAATTGATAGCTCTATTATGAAAGCATGTGAAATATCAAATACATGGACTGGATGTAATGCTTAACTGCCTTATGAGGTGACCAAAAACTGCTGACTGATTTGTTGGCTTAAATCCTGCTGAATGGATCCCTTTAATTGCCTTAAGAATATTCTGCTAAATAATTCAAAACAACTGGGTCTAAAAGGGAAGATATATATAAATTCAAATAGATGGTATTTGAATTAGAAATGAAAGGCAATATTTGACATAAAGTGGTTAGTATTTCAACTATCCTTAAAAACTAAAACTTGAAAAATAAGTAGGACGGAAGAAACAAATAGATTTTTATTCAGAAATTCTGTTTCATATTCAATCATTTCAACAACTTTAACATTATTATATTTATAGCATGTTTTTATTAAATCAAAACATACTATAAATATAGTATATTAGAACTTGTGGCAAGTCAATAACCAAATTGAGCACAAGAAATTTATTAATTGAATATGTATTATGCATCAGGAATTTTGTTAGTATGCAGTATCTTGTGGTAAAGAAACACACAGTTCTTGTCTTAAATCAGTTTATGTATTTCATATGTAATGCAGCCACCTTCAAACCAATTTCAGTGCAAGGATTTTTGAAGACATAATATCACATGATACTTTAAGTTACTTTTTAAAAACGGTCTTAAGGCATCTTACAGTAGTATGCTTAAATAGACATTACAATATATGATGAAGAAAGACATGAGGTTTAAGCACCTCATGTGCTTAAAATGTAAATATAAATATAAAGTCCTATAAATTCTCCAGAGGTAGGAAATATAATTTAATCTCGACTTTCTGGCTGAAAATTTAATATTCTTCAGGTACTGGATAAAATTTTATGTTCTGCAATTGGTAGGTAAAATCGATAGCTTCAGAAGTATGTAGACAACTTTATTAATAACAAAAGTTTTTCTACAAATTGCTCTGATGAGAATTTCTAACACTCTACTAAATAATGTTACTGAGAGAGGACCTCCTTGTCTTGTTTCTGATCTCAGAGTAACTGCTTTTGGTTTTATACCATTGAATATGATGTTGACTGTGGGCTTTTCATATATGGCCTTTGATGAGCTATATTCTTCTCTACTCATTTTGGTGAGAAGTCATCATATTTGGAAGTTAAATCTTGTCAAATATCTTTTTTCAGTATATATTTCCAGAACCATGATTTTTTGTTGAAGTAGTACATAAAATTATTTATTTGCATATATCGAATCACCTTTATATCCCTTAAATAAATCCCACTTGAATATGAGCTATTATCCTTTTAATATATTAAGTCAGATTCCTCATATTTAATTTAGTATTTTTGCATCTCTATTCATGAGCTATATTGGTCCATAGCATTCCTTAATCTGATGTCCTTGTTTAGTTTTGGAATCAAGATAATGCTGTTTTAAATTTTGTTTGGAAATTTCCTCTCATTTCAAATTTTGTGAAGAGTTTGAGAAGGATAGTTATCAGATACTTGTTGAATGTTTGGTAGAATTTACTAGCGATGTAATCTGGTATTGGGCTTTGTTTTTTAGGGAGACTTTTGATGGCTATATCAATTTCCTTATAACTAATCTCTTTAGATTTTCTATTTCTTCATGATTCAGTCTTGGCATGTTGTATGTTTCTGAGAAGTTTTCCATTGCCTCTAGATTGTCCAATTTGTTGCATTATAGTGGGTCATAATACTCTCACAATCTTTGTGTTTCTGTAGTATCTGCTGTAACTGCTCCTCATTAAGTATTCTATTTATTTGAGTTTTTTCTCTGTGAGTCTGGCTAATATATTTTTTATTTTGTTATTCTTTTAAATATCCAGATTTAAAGGAAAGTTAAAATTATCATGATTTTCAGATAAATGATAATAAACAGCAAATCCCAAAGACTCATTAAAAAGTATTCAAATGTAATGAAAATATGCAGAAATATGTCAGGCTACAAAGTTATTATACAAAAATATGTTGCATTTCTATATGTAAATATAAAACTACCAAAAAAAGGTATTAGAAAAAATTCAATTTACAATTGCATCGAAAGATTAAATAGATTAACTGAACAAAATAAAAGACCTGTACAGAGAATATTAAAGACATTGTTGAAAGAAAAAGAAGTTGCATGACACAATGAAATGGAAAGAGATTCTGTGCTCATGCACAGGAAGAATTAGCCAAAATACTCATCTTAACCAAAACAATATACAGATTCCATACAATTCCTATCAAAATCCCAATGGCGTTCCTCCAGAAATAGAACAAAAATAATGAAATTTATTTCAAACTATAAAAGACCCTGAATAGAAATGAAAATCCTGAGAAAAAATGAACAAATATAGAGGTATTCCACTCCCCTACTTTGACCTATTTTACAGAGTAATCAAAGCAGCATGATGTTGGAATGAAAACAGACACAAAGATCAATGGAGTGGAATCAGAGAATGAAAAAAGAAACCCACACAAATATGAAGACTTGCTTTACCAAAAGGTGCTGAGTGCATGCCCAATGGAACAAGGACAATCTCTTTACCAAATGGTATTGGGTAAGCTAGATAGCTAAGTGCAAAATGATAAAAACTATTCTACTATCTAATAGCACAAATGCAAATTAATTCCAAATGAATTGTATGTTGCATGTCAGACCTGTATGCAACACCTGAAAACATAAAATACATAGCACAGAATATAGCTGATAAGCTCTTTGAGATTAACCTTAGAGATGTCTTTGGGGACTTGATTCCAATGGCAAAGAAAACAAAAGCTAAAGTGTGCAGTGGGACTACAACACACTAAAAGACTTCTGCACAGCAAGAAAAATTATCATCAAAGCGAAAAGACATCCTATTCAATGGGCAAAGGTATTAGCATGTAATAAATCTAACACGAGGTTAATATTAAAAATATATAAATAAATCATAAAACTTAACAACAAAAATATAGAGGCAAGACACTCCTTGACACTGACCTAAAAAATATCTTTGGGAACTCTATTTCATTGTCAGGAGAAGTAAAATCCTAAACAAATCAAACTAAATGGCTTCTGAACAGCAAAAGAAACTCTCATCAAAGTGAACAGAAATCCTACTGAATGGGAAAAAGATTTACACATCATATATCTTACAAGGGTTTAGTATCCCAAATATATAAATAATTCCTAAAAGTCAAAAACAGAAAAATTCAAACAATACTATTAATAAATGGGCAGAATATTTTAATAGATACTTCTCCAAAGACACATATAGAGGGCCAACAGACTTGGAAAAAAAAGTCCCACTTATCTTCTTATTAGGGAAATAAAATGAAAGCAATGATGAGCTATCACCTCACTCCTGTGACATTGTCTATTATCCAAAAGAGTGGAAACAAAAAGTTAGCCAGGATGTGGAGAAAAACGTAACTCTTCTGTATGATTAATGGGAGAATACATTGGTGCAGTCCTTATGGAAAACAGTATGAAAAGCCTCGAAACATGGAAATGGACATTCCCAGTGATCACTCTTCCCACTTCTGGGTTTTTGCTCTAAAAACACACAAAACTAATTAGATTTATATATCCCATGTTCATTACAGAATTATTTAGAATAGCCAAGAAATGGAAAACGATTTAATTTCCCATCTACATATGAATAAAGAAGAGATGGAATATATACATATGGGATACTACTCAGCTATTAAAAATATGAAATCTTGTCATTTGGAACAATGTGGAAGGACCTAGAGGGTACTGGGCTTAAGAAGTAAGTCAGGTGGTAAAAGACAAACGCAATATGATTTCACTCATATGTAGTACATAAAGAAATCAAATGAATGAAACAACTAAATAAAAATGAATAGTGTATAAGAACAAAATAAGGGTTACTGGAAGTGAAAATGCTTAAGTGGTGGGTAAATTGAGTGAAAGTAGTAAAATATATGGTGAAAAAATGGAATTTAACTTTTAGTGGTGATTTTAATGCAGTATATATAGATGTTAGTTTATAATAACATATACCAGAAGCTTATTTAATGTTATAATACAATGTTAATTCAATAAAAATAACACAATATTGTTTTTCTAAATTATCCATAAAAATGTTCAGATTCATCTTTACCTATCTTTCCGCACTAATGGAAGATTAGCCAGGAGAGGATTATTCTCAGATTATTTTTCCATTATATCCCACTTCATGAAACCAAAATTTCCTGGGCTCATTGAGCAGTATCTGAATTAAAGGCAGAATGTAACATATAACATGTTAACTCATTCCTCCAAACTTAGAAAATGTGTGAGTGGATGAAGAGAATAAGAAGTTTTAGAGTTTTTTGTTTGTTTGTTTTTTGGATAATCCTAATGGTCTGGACTCTGCTCTTACATAAGGAGAAATCATGGTGAATCATAAATGAGTCCATATAAATTTCTGTGAAAGGAAAGAAGTGTTGGTTCTCATTAATACTGACTAGCTATAACCACTCCGTACATGAGTAAAGACAATGACAGAAAATAACTTGTCTCAGAAGTTCCCAAGTCCTCAAAACATGCTATTATTTCATCCCCTACTCTTTTCTGTTGGTTAGGATTCTTTAGCTCATCTATGATAGTAATTTTTAAAATTTATTTCTAATAAAGTGTGGCATTCCCCTCTGTACACATATACACTGCTTCATAATTCATTGCCTATTTAAATATATTGTTAAAATTAGTTTTTGTGTAAGAAGGTAAGGGCCTTTTCATAGTAAACTATAATAGACTCTAGCTACACACACCTGTCATACTTAACCTTGCCTAAAATTAGGAAGAAAGAAGATACTGCATTCTGTCTGCTCACAGACTGACCGTTACTGTACTGTTAAGGAGCAATCTGTAGAGTGTGAAGTCTAGCTCTGGTCTAACACTGGAGGTGCAATGATTAACTGCTCCCCGCAACCAAGTTCCATTTTGATGTATTATTTTTGTCTTCATTTTGATGAAAAATATGATCATACTAAGATGAAACAACTGTCAAAAATACTTCTCAATACATTAAAACCCCTAAAGAGAAAAAATGATTTTATTAGACTCTAAGCATTATTTATACTCAATTCCAGTGTTATTTTGTTCATAAGTTTTTTTGTATTTATTAGATTTCTTGAAAGTTCATATCAGATTAGAATAATGATTAGACAGCTATACACTTTTTCTTCTAAAGAAATCTTTAAATATTTTCCTATGTAAGAGATTTTCTGACCTAATAACAAAAGTAAGACACTTTCTTCTCACAGTTAATTGAATGTTGAAAATTTGGGGAAAAGTATATTCAAATATCAAGAGTACAATGAAGAAATTATTGAGAAGAGACTGATATCAGATTTTATTAGATGTTTTGTTATCTTATATTAAATGAGGCATTGGGGACAAGTATGGGATAACTTACGATATTCAGTCAAAGAGGATTTTTATTAAATCTTAACTACATCTTATATTAGGAAGGATAGAATCCTAATATAAATGACTATCTCAAGTATATATCTACTTTTAGATACTATAAGAATAAGAGTGCTAATATGAGAATAAATACTAATCTGTATCATGCATCAGGTAAATTGGGCATTAATTTATTATAAAATAACTTCACTTTATAAATGATGGAGCTATCAATTTCTCTATTTAGAATTCATGTTATCACATATTTCACATTTTAATTCTACATAGTTAACTTGTATATATTCTTTCAGTCTCAGACCTTCTTTGGCTTCTAGATTATAGTAGCATCCCTTTACTATGTATTAATAGCAATCTATCTTTTCCCTTAATCATATTTAGCATAATTGCTATTTTATACTCATTATATGAATATGTATTTGCTATTTGTCTCTGACTATTAAACTAAACTCTCATAAAATGGAGATTATCAAGCTCTGATGTGCAAACATGTTCAGTTTCAGGGCATGTTCTAGCCTTCTTAACTCTGACGACCACACCAAGAGTTTTTAACTCTTCATGATTTTATTTTCAAGTTTGCAGCACAGGGTCATATACATTACACAGAAGAGTCTAAGCAAATATTCATGCTTTTGAGTTAAATTGTTGTGAAATTAGATTTGATATCATTTAGATCATTCTGTTTTTTAATATGATTATTAATATATCTATTTAATCACTTTGAATACATTATCCCAATTTCTCTAACATTGCTATTGATGACAAATTTACCTTCTAATCCTGTGTAAGTGCTCTCTTTTTTTCTTTCATGCAATTTTGGATATTTTGGATATTCTGAAGTTTAGTTATCAGTTGATTTAATTAATCATCTTTAGGACAGAATGTAACTTTTTAAATCATAAAGTACGATTTATTTAATAAATTTTTTCCATTATGTATTTATAATGGAAATTTATTGGTATTTCTGAAATTAATTCTGTATATCCTAAAATTTCTCTTATTTTTTCCAATTTGTTTTAAATTCTCTGAAATTATATTAATCTTCTATATAATATTTTATATTGGCCTACAGCCTTGTTTATTTTCTGATGTTCAATTTTCCTATTAAAGTGTTTCAATCAAGAACTATTTAATTACTGTTTATTTCAGTCTTCTACAGATGTCCTATCATTTCTAATATCAATGAAACTATAATATGTAATAACCGATTAGCTTACACCAAACACTAAGTGTTTTTAGCTGTGTTAAATCCCACGTCGATCATAAGTTATCCTGTTTTACAAATGGAAAGCTTAGGGAGATAGTTTTAGGTAACATGTGGACAATGAGTTTCTACTTTGTTGATTTACCAAAGTGGCCAATCTTGTTCCTTAAGGCCTCTGTTTTTAATTTTATGGATGCTACTAAACCTTGTGTTTCTTTATGTCAATATATTTAAAGTTCCTCACAGGTTACTCTCATTCCTAGTCATACATCCTCCAACTATTCCATTTATTGTTGTCTTCTTCAGTATTTAACTTTATCCTGTTCCATTGGTTGTGCCTTTTTGTGGTCAGGAGTTCAAGTTCCCTGGCATCACATCTTAGGACTCTCTGATGGGTGGACATGTGGATACCTTCCAGAGCACAGGTTCCTGGCTCCCTTGGCCTCTTCTCTACTGGGTTCACCTGCTCTAAAACAGATTGTATGTGAGATTTTAGACATAATATTTCTGATATTGTTAGTATAAGAGATGAGCATTGAAACTTTATGCTCCAGTTTCCAAGTATTCATGACTGATTCCTCTTTACTTCTAGAATAAACACTATGCCAACAATGATAGATGGGGGTCATCATTCTGACATTCAACTTCCAGGTGGGATCAGTGTTCTTACTACATTATGTACAATCCTCTACTCTCCCTTTTTAGGTTTCAACTTCAAATCACATGTTACATATCTGGCTATAGTACTTTATGATTTTCTTAGCTTTGATTCCTGGTTAACAAAAGGGTTATGTGGTGCTTTTTGCTTTTGTTTTATTTTGTTTTTAGGGTAGTTAGACATTCCCCTTCCAAATATGAGGGCTCATTGCATTTTTTAACATTTTAATTATATATCATTCAGGTTTTATTTTCTATAATTTGGACCAGGAAAGTATTTTAAATTGTGTTTACTGCAACTTTTTTGTCAGAAGTTATCTTTTTAAATTTAAATCTGTTATATAGTAAATTTCTCTAGAAATTCACCAAAACTTCTCTGAGTGAATGACTGTGGCTTTGAAATTTCAACATTTTGTTTATTTTCCTTGACATCAACAGAAAAAAAAAATTAATATAAGTATTTGATACATTCCCTTGTCATTTAATTCTGAGGAGCTAATTACATCTAATCATGAAAAATGGGGTAGCAATAAAATAGTTCATGATTTTACTCTTTCATAGCTATATGAATATATCATTCAAATTTCATTTTATCCCCCATTGACTTGCATAGTATGACATCAGGTAAGATATAGTCACAGAAAGGCACACACAGAAAAAATGGCTTTTAATAAAATGTGAGAAGAGAATATTTATCAATTAGAAATTCCATGTGTTAATCCATTGGATAAGAGAACTGTCTGTATGCCAGCCTGAATCTGATACTTAGACATCTAAAAATATTTCCAGAAGTCTTATAATGGCAAAGAAAGAGAACAGTGAGGTTGTTTCTCTTGAATATTGCTGCCTTTTAATCTCATCTGCCAAATATTATATTCCACATACAATTAAATAAAGTATATTATCAACTGATGTCTTAAATCTGAAGAAAAATACAGGATAATGTATTCTTTGTAAAGATCTCATAATATTGAGATGCTTTTTTCAGTGGCCAAATTCTGACAATAGTATATATAATGTTTCAAACTTCCGAGTCTCAAAATAAACCTGTGAATAATCGTGTGCCAATTAAATTCTTTTCATTGTTAAAAATCTTTGTTTAAAGCACAAAATGAGTCATATTTAAACGTTCCTTAACTGAGTGTTATATTTTAAAAGGTCTTTGAATGAAAACAAAAAGAACTTTTGCCATTGAATTTATTTGCATATTCAGTGTTATGGCAGGTGTAGAGAAAATTTGAAGCTGGCAATTTATTCTTTTGATTTTACAAACACTTATTTAATAATAACTTTGCACCAGGCATATAAGTATATTTTGTAAATAAATAAGATGAAATCTGTGCTTTGGGAGAAGTCCCAGGCTTATAGGTGAGATACATATATAAGCATTTAACTTCTAAAAATATGCTGTGTTATAATAGCAATTATAGAAATGCTCTTAGAACAAAATTCAATTCATTAGTCCTGTTTTAAGGAGATTCAGGTGTCATCAGTAATGTATATTAGGAAAACTTGAGAGGGGAAGGGTTATATTGTATGACTCAAAATATTCTGATACTTCTCTTGTGGGGTAAGGAAGGTTGAACTTCTCCTATTACTGAAAATAACTTTCTTTAACATATGAGAATACGTTATATCATGCAAGTATATTGAACACCCTCCCCAAAATTATTAACTATGACTGGCCTAATATATCTATATGGGGGAAGCAGCAACTGTTGGGAAAAAGTCAAATGCCTGTAGAAAACCATGAGGCACTTAAATGCACCTATTCTTGTAATTTATTAGTTTTATTCACACTTATTATAGTGCTTTTCAGTTATTTCCAACTTCATTCAAGTATATTGAAATGTCAGCTCTACATGTCAACTTTCTTGATCTTCTGATACAAGAGTATTATTATTCACTCTTTACTTAGTCTGCATTAGTTCTTGTACTACTGCACATATTCTCTATTTCCTTCCTTGATTTTTACAAACTCCCTCAGACAGCAAAGTTTTTTATGTTCACTACGCATTTTCAAAGCCTTGAACAGTGTCTGAACCTAGTAGGAGTTCATTGTACATTTTCAGAATGGTTGCCTGATTTATGAATTAGTTATGTTACAGAATATCTATTACATATTATATTATGCTAATCCAAGATGACAACTTCCCAATGTGTGAAGAAGTTCATTTAGATGAGGACTCTAGATTCAAACAAATAAATAAAATCTAGGAGAACCCTTGATAAAGGAGACATAAATACATAGCACTTTGTGAATTCAGTGGAACTAATAATTATTAAACTAACGAAATTAATAAGATACCAAAAAAATTCAGTTTTATAGAGACTTGGTCAATGAAAAGGAACAATATGTGAAAAAACAAAGTTTCAGAAGGAGAACCATATGAAAATACCTTTACAAGAATGAACACCTTAAGAATAAACTAAATAAATAAATGAAAGATTTCGGCAATGATTAGAAATGAAGAGTAATTGGATTATTGTTTACATGGGTGGAAATATCAGGAGGTGAGAGAGGAGAGATATATTAAGAATAAGTCTAAAAGGATCCCATGGGACGATATGTACCAAATACAAGACTTTGTTCTAAAGTTGTGAACTATTCTGTTTGATTGCTTTTTTATCTAATAAGAAACATGATACAACCTGTCATGTTATGACTCCCTACTACTTCCAATTTTTGTAAATAAGCTTTTTATTGGAATACAGCCACACCTATCATCTATATAATTGACGGATTGCTTTCGCATCAGCTTTGAATAGCTGTGATTGATAACAGATGGCCCATAAATAAAAAGTGCTTACTGTTTACCCTTTATAGTAAATGTTTGTTGGCCTAAAAAAAGAAAAATAGAAGCAGGCCTACAAATGAAGGGACATATAAATGCTTCTGGCAAGTATGGATGTGGTGTTAATTCAGTGAGATGGATTTGACAAAACTTGAACAGTTAACAGAATAATGTCAAGAAGAGAAAAATAAAGAAAACTGTGTCACATGTAAAGAGACTAGAGACTTTACTGAAGTAGTCAGTGATACCTCCTAATTGATGGGATAAATCCTTCGGGCAATGGTATTACCTGCTCGTAAATTCTGTGATCACTTGTGTATGCTTTGACAGATGGTACAAATTCAATAAATGTACTCGTTTGTTAACTAGAGGTGTCATTAGCCCCATTGGGAACTACTTTCATCCTTAAAAGTGTTCTCAACCATGTGTTTCTTCCACAATCTTTCCTCTTAAAATGAAATTCTCTGTGTTATTCACAGACAGTAGTTAAGTAGGGATACTGGTGGCTGGGCTGCTCAGACGGAACTTGTGGACTAAGCAGAGTAAGAGCATTTCACCAAATGCAATGGAAACTTTGTGAAGACAGCTT
This sequence comes from Solenodon paradoxus, assembly GCA_004363575.1. Lineage (NCBI taxonomy): Eukaryota > Metazoa > Chordata > Mammalia > Eulipotyphla > Solenodontidae > Solenodon > Solenodon paradoxus. Next base: position 479,244 of record RJWH01000353.1, on the reverse strand, counting down.
CCAAATGAGTCATAGAAAACTGACAACAACCTCAAAGACATTTGCACCGAGACCAGAGGAATGACCATAAAAAGATGTTTTTTCTGATCATCAAAAAATATGAATCCCAAACATAATTTTAAAGTTCTTTCAGTAATGCTTGAAAGTAAATATAAGTGTTTGTAAAGAGAATTTTCCCTATAGAACATCAGTGACTATATTGTTGACAAATAATTCACTGCTACATGTAAATTTCAGCATCATTCAAAATTATGATAAAATATATTTTTAAATCTTTATTTCATTTATATCTTATTGTTGAACTACCATTAGATAGGAGTATTATTACTAATTTAAATCCTTGTGTTTGTGGCCCTACCCTTGTCTCCCTGAAGCCTTGGGAAAATTATTTACCTGCTGCTTCTCAGGATTTTTCTCTTTGTGTCACATAAAAGCTTGTGAGGTTTTTCCAGGCTTCATGCAACACGAAGAATAAAGACAGTATAAACACTGACCACTTGTATAGTCTTGAGAAATATCATAAAACCCCATGTTTGAAGAGTTTTGAAAGCCAGGTATATCTATTTTCATAAGCTGATCCCACCATATAACTCACTCAATAAATTATTTAAACTCTATGAATCTCCATTAGTATTCTTAAAACATGGACACAAATATCTATTCCCTAGGTTGATAGGGGAATTTAATATATTTTTGCACATGAATCCTTAACATTAGATCTGGTACTTAATAAATGTTCAATAAACAGTTACTTCTGTAGCTCCTGGTCCTAAATTTTGCAAACTTGCTATTTTGGACTCCAGTAGCCCTTCTGATGCTTGCTACATTTCAATTATTTCATAACTTGTAATCTTCCATTTCTGCTTTCTGTCTGGATATATTACATGTATTTGTTTTTCCACCAATCCATCCACTACCTTTACCTAGTCGTCCCTTATGAACCTAAATTGTATATGCTACATCTGTGCTGTCTTGCCACTTACAAAATGTTATAAATATTTGGATTGACTTCCTCTCAGACTGCTCAACTCTGCTTATGAAACCCCAATGGAGGTGTTACATGTAAGTATGACTATATAATTTGTATCAAATGGGGATAATTTGAGGAGCAAAAATGAATGCTCTTAATAATTACAGCGTGTCAGCTGGTATAAACCATAATCCTCATGAGCAAATAGGTATGTATGATTCCCATGCTTATAAGCAAAGTTGCTGCTGAAATATTACTTTGAAAGCATTGTACAATGCATTTCTGTACTGCCATCTATCATTCAGAACCTTGCAAATTGTTTCTTTTTCTAAAAAGTGCTGATTGGTATGGTTTCTGCATGCTCAGATCAGCTTTACATAGTGAAATGGAAACTGGCTCAATGCCCCCAAATACTTGCAATCAAAAGATGCAGGTGATAGTCTCAACAGCAAAAAACCCTGAGGAACTATAAGGCTAGGTAATCACCGGTTCTGTGTTACCAAATCACATCGACCATTTTGACAGTGGGGTTTTATAGTGATTCATTTAGTTGTCCAAATAAAGATTGATGTAGATGGGCAAAAAATAAATTCTGCTAGTATTGCTTACCAAAATATAAATAGTGCCAAAACTCATGAATGACTGCAGCAGTAATTAATCTGAATCACATACCAGATAGCTATGGTCAGTGCAATTTCTCTGTGAATGCACTGGATTTAATTTAAAATGGCGAACTAAGGGTAAATAAATCAATAGGTTGTCCTCCTAGATTTCTGTTATGTGGGTGGAGAAGTTGAGTGCTAGAATTGGCAAAGTCCCATTAAGTCAGTGAACATTCATGGAGCAGTTGTTGTGTGTCAGGTACAGTGCTAGATACTAAGGACACTGTCTTCATGCTGGGGAAATTAAGAATTTGTCGTGCTTATCACTGTACACAGCTTTTCCATATGTGACAGATAGGTAGGGTAAGGGGGGTGTGACATTGTCCTGCTTTAAAAAGAGAAATGACTCTTTTATGCAGCCCAGGGAAAGTTAGCAATATTTGCATGTCACTTGAACAACTGAAAAGAAGCTTGCCTTCCCATATCTCTTCTACCAATATATTCCCTCCTTGGAGTTCTATGTTGCTGGAGATAATTACTGTATCTTAGATACTTCTACCACAATGTCATCTCATGAATATTCCTGCTGCTAGATTGATAATTAGTCCAGGACTTGACTCTCCTCTCTTCCTCAAGGCAATTACACTTCTTTGAGAACCAATGACCTCTTCCATGAATTAACACTGGATTACTATTGGAATTTGGTGTATCTAAGCTATTGTACTGATCTGTTTTATTCCATCCACTCAGAAATGTGGTCATTATTAATACCTTGCTCCTCTGCAGCATTATAAAATTGTGTCAGGGGCTGAGAGTTCCATAAGGTTAGTGGCTTAAAAGAACAAATTCATTTCCCAAAGTTCTGGAGGCCAGAACTCTGAAATTCAGGTTCAGTAAGCCCATACTCACCCTGAGACCCTGGATATAATTCTTTCTTGCCTCTTCCTACCTTCTGATACTGACCATCTGCTCTGGCACTCCTGAACTTGTAGTGTTCTCACTCCACTCTCTGCCTCTGTTGTCACATGACATCCCTTCTGTATGTCTATCTTCACAAGATATATTCCTCTTCTTATGGGGACCCAGTAATATTGAATTAGTTCTCACACTGAAACCTCACTTTAACTTGATGATATCAGCAAAGATCCTCTTTCTATGCAGGATCCCATCGAAGGTCCCTATATTAGAACTTCAATCTATATTTTGGGAAGACATCGTTTAACTTCTCATAATAGATAAATCCTCCAGAGAAAAAGCTCTGCAAAATCAAATCAATTTCTCCATTCTCACAAAGTCTTCCCTGTTATCTAAAACAAAGTGAATCTCTTTTCACTTGTGCATAGGTCTGTCATTATAATCACTGGCATGTGTCATATTCATCAGTCTCTCACCCCATCAGCAGATCCCTAGAGATCAGCATAATTAATGTTAGGCCTTGTCATGCTCCCCCACCCAGAAGCAGTCCCTCCCCTGTAACTTAAATCTTGAGTTAACAGGGAACTCTGCAAAGGTAGCCTCAGTGGTGGGTTAAGGGGGTGGCATTAAAATCTAGGTAGGTGAGCAGTTGCCTCCTCAGCTTAATCCATGGCAAACAGTTTCTAGGAGAGAAAAAGCATTAGCTGAAGACTAACTCAGGAAAAAAATCTAAGAAGGAACTAAAACTCTCTGCCTGTTAAAGGTTTTTCTCCTGACATCTGAATGATGCTCACAGAGGGAAAAATAGACAAGGGAGATAAACTTATTTTCTTGCAAACATGCTGTTATTTACTCCCTGGTAAACTAACTAATGATTTTTGCTAGAGGCAGCAAGTCCTTATCACTGCAATATTCTTAATGGGATATCTGGTTTGGAATAAATTATGGTATACAATCTATAGATTTATGATGCCTAGCTTCTTGGAAAATGTCACATAAGTTAAGCAATGATTTCCAAAAGAAAATTAAGATTTTTTTTTGTTAATTAAATATTTCTGGTAAGATCATTTTCAGTCATTACTCGGGGGGCTCTGCCTGTCCTGATTGTTTGTTTCCTTGTTGGTTTAGTAAAACTTGACTTGGCAACATCACTGATCTGAACAATCATATGCCGTGTTTTATAACCTACCTGGTTATGTTTAGTTAGATGTGTTTGGAAGATTCTTTGTCTTCATAGGTTATAGCAAAGCAGAGGAAGGAAGGGCATGGGTAAGACACCCACAATTTTTCATAATTGTTAATGTATTATATTTGGAATTTACTATAGAAAACTATCAATGTGTAGAAATTCACTGGTAGATAATGTTGTGAGTTTATGATTAGCTAAAGAAAATAGCTTTTTTTTTTTGCTCAATGAATACTGATATAAAACGTTTTATTCCTATAACCCTCTGGCTCTGAACCTAAGTACAACCACAGAAAGCTCAAGGACCCAAGTTCAAACCTCAGGCCTAGGAGAAGGGAAAACATCCTATTCCTGATGGTAAAGATAAAATATGAAAAGTTGCAAAAATCTGAAGATAGCTAAAGCTTTCAAAATCTTCACAGTCATCAGAGCATTTTTAACTCTTTGTTTCTAGTTTCTCTTACTCTTTCTATCATCTTCCTTACAATCAGTTTTAAGCAGAATTAGAATTACAGTCAATAGTGTTATGAAGCCTTCCATTTAGCTTCCATTTGGCTTTTCCTAATGTCATTGCAAGTTTTATAGGTTGAAAACACGTTTTCTTAATATACCATCATATAAATAGTGAAAAATATTGACCAATGTATTTCATGTTTATATTTTAGTTGTAAAGTTTACATTCTGGAAGGAATATTACATCATAACTTCATATAAATTTAAAGTGTGCATCATCATAAGTTCATTTTCATTTTAAGGCTGACATGAATATCTGTGTTTTGGGATATCACTGATTCCATTTCTATTTAATATTCAATTTTGAATCTGTACCATGATTTATTTATCCAGTCTATGGTTGAAAGGACGATTGGGTAGTTTGCAGTTTGGGATTTCCTACAAATATTGCTGTCATGGACATTTTAAGGATACTTTTTGGTGAATATTAATATACCTTGGAATGTAATCTCTGGTTCATGTGTTATATTTAGCTGCCTCTCTCACTTTTATCTGGATATGTTTTCTTTGTCCTTATTGTTCCTCTTCAGTTTAAGTTGACTCATGTCCGCAGTTACTTCTCAGTTTGAGGCCTTTTCATGAAAGGAAATTTTAGTTCCACAAGTTCAGATTTTCCAGCCGACTTGAGCAACATTTTCCCTGTGCTCAGAGATCTTGCATTCAGCCATTACTCACGTTTGAAGCGTCTTCCAGTGGCAGCTTATGTTATCAGGTTGGCACAGTGATCTTGCCAATGAATAATACCTTTTACTTCTTCGGATTCTTCATCGCTTTTTTTCTTCAGTTCTTGTAGTGGTTAATGAATTGTCCCCACCCACATATATTTGGGGGTTCATCGGACTATAACTTACCACTCAGTTTTGTTCTAGATGTCCTCAGTGAATTTTGGGTTTTCTTTTAGAGTGGTCTGCTATTAGGGTTAGGGTTTGAGGAAATGAAAAAAAAAAAAGCCGAAACCCTAAACTATCTGCCTCTGCCATTATCTCTTTTCAATACAATTTTTTAGAAGAGGTGATTTTATTTGCAGACTTTATATAGACTTTATGCATGAGAGAGTGCAGTGATAAGTTGAACCTATGGACACTATTATCTTTCTTTATTATTAGCTTTGTTCTTACAGTTAGCTAAAGTATGGTGATATAACATTAATATGATCCAAGATTGAATTGATGGGGTTGAGTTATCTAGTCTATCACTAGCTCATATTTCCTCCTAAAATGCAATTCTTTAGTTCTAAAGGAGATCTTCCCCACTCTTTGGGACCTCCTTCTTCGCAGGCCTTACCTTCACTTTTGTCCCTAAACATGAAAACCTTCCAAAAACTCCTGTCTTTTTTCTTATAATGATATATTTCATCCATTGATTTCTGATGGATGTTGAATGTTAACCAAGCCTCGTGTTCTTTGTATGAGCCATAATATGCTGTATTGTCCTTTTTTGTTACATCTGCTGATACTTTAGGTCTGTGTTGATGAAATCAGCTAGGTCTGTGTTGATGAAATCAGCCTACAATTTTCTCATAATATCTCTATCTAGTTTCGGTATTATCCAAAAAATATATCTTAAAATCTTTAATGTATTAAATTAATACTAACTAAAGCAATGCTGGACTCATAAAGCAAGTTGGGATATGTTCCTTTCTGTTGTTGTGAAATAGATGATGTAGAAGTATGATCTTTTCCCTTAAATATTCGGTAAAATTCACCAGTAAAATTAACGGGGGCCAAGTATTTCATAATTTTTACTTTTAGGATATATTTAATTAACATTTCAAAATCTTTAATACAGAGATATTCAGTTTATCTATTACTTCTTAAATGAGTTTTGACGTTTTGTCTCTCAGTATGTGAAATCATCCCATCTAAGTTAACAAATGTATGGACGTAGAGGTATTAATAACATTCCCTTATTATTTTGTTAATGTGTGTATGATTAGTGGTGATGATTTCTCCTTTACTTGTGAGATTGATGATTTATGTTATCTTTTTTTTTTCATGGTTTTCCTGACTGGAGGTTCATCAATTTTTGTTTTTATTTTCAAATAACAAGATTTTTGTTTCGCTAGATTTTTTCGTTTTCCTTTTACAATTTTATTTCTGTATTGATGTTTATTACCTTCCATTTGCTTAACTTTAATTCATTGTACTTTTCCTTTGTCCTATAATAGAAGTTTAGATCATTGACTTAATATATTTCTTCTTTTCTAATATGTGCATTTAATCTATAAATTTATCTAAGTATCAGTTAACCAGCATTCCAAAAATACTGATGTTGTGTTTCCACCTTCATTTGGCTCTAAATAAATTTTGTTTTCCTTGGATCATCTTATTTTTACCCATGGATTATTTACAAGGTGTGTTGCTTAGTTTTTAAAATATTCAGGAATTTTTTCGGCTATCCGATTTTTATTTCAATTGAGTTGCTAGGACATTAATTATATTTTGTATGATTTCTATCTATAAATTTGTAAACAGACATATCTCTGGTTTATTTTAGAATAGTTTCTTAATCATTGTGTTTTGATCAGTTGTATATGGTGCACACTGGTATAGTTTTCCTATTGTTTCTTATACTTGGGATATATTTAATTTCTTGGGTATGCTGTTTTATAAATTTCAGCAAATGTGGGAAAATTTCCCCATTATTTTCCTCACAAAATATTTTCTGTCTCATCACATTTATTTATGTGTACTGAGTTACGCAGTGTTCCTCTTCATTCTTTTACATCTGACTGTCCAGTTTTCCCAACAGAATTTGTTGAAGAAATCTTCTTCTTCATTATGTCTTCATGGTTTCTTCCTTATATATTACCTAGCAGTATATGTGTGGATTTCTTTATGGGCTTTCAATTCTATGCCAGTAACCCGTATGTCTTTTTTTTTATTCTAATACTATACTGATTTAATTACCATCACTTTGCAAAATAATTTTGTAATATAGTTTTGTATGTTGAAGTATCATTGTGTTCTTGGAATGAATCCTCTTCAGAGATAGTGTATCATCTTTCTAATCTATTGTTGAAATTTGTGAGTATTTTTATATCTATTTATCAATTATATTGGTTTGTAGTTTTATTTTCTTGGGATAAACCTTTTCTGGTTTTGATATCAGGGTAATGTTAGCTTCATAAATTGTTTTTGGGAGTATCACCTCTCCTTCAATTATTGGAAAGAGTTTAAACACTTGTTTAAATAGGTCCTTGTTCTTTGAAGGTTTGGTAAAGACCTCTTGTACTAGGATTTTGTTTTGGTAGAGGTTTTTAACCAGTGTTTTAATTTCTATAGTTGTCATGCATATGTTCATATTTTCTGTCTCTTCCTGATTCAGTCTTGGTAAGCTACATAGTTCTAAAATTATCTTTTTTTCTAGATTCCTAAATGTATTGGCATAAATTTGTTCATACTAGTTTATTGTGATTCTTTGTATTTCTGTATCTGCTGTAACTATTCCTTTTTAATTTCTTATTCTATTTAACAATCTCTGTCTCTCTGTCTCTGTCTGTCTCTGTCTGTCTCTGTCTGTCTCTGTCTGTCTCTCTCTCTCTCTCTCTCTCTCTCTCTCTGCCTAGCTAGAAGTTTTCCAACCTTTTATTTTTATCTTTTCTAATGACCAACTCTTGACCTTCATTTCAAAGATATTTTGTATTATGTTTTAGGTTTCTATTTCAATGATTTCTCCCTTTAGTGTTTTTTTTCCTTCCCATTTCTTCCAACATTGGATGTCATTCCGCAGTCCATGGGTTTCGTAGTCTGCACCTTAGCCTTCTGAGCTGCAGAGACAAAAATATTATCTTCTAATTTTTATAATTTCCTTCTATATAATGACTTTTAGTTTTATTTGTTTTTCTTTTCAATATCCTTTCATTATTGGTTAATTTTTTGAAATTTAATTATTGCCTTATTTGGATGCTTAGTTTGTCTTTATTCTCTTATTTTTCTCTGTTCTTTTAGCTTATTATTTCATAGCTTATTTTTTGTGATATGTTGGGTTTCCCTTTTCAGATTCTTATTTTTCATTTGTTTTTTTTACTATTGACTTTTGTTTTGAGAGTACCATCAAGTTTATATAGAAGGTTCTGTACTTACATTATATGAGGCAGGTTGAGCACAATTTCATTTTAGCACTCCATATTTTCACTCTCCCCTCCCCTCAGCATATATGTTTTTGTTGTTTTTTTCCTTTAATTTTTAAGAATCCCTTTAGTGTTTCTTGCAAGATTGATTTATTGGAGATATAATTCGTTTGAATTTTTATCTAAAAAGCCTTTAATCATTGCTTCCATTCTAACTAATAACAGAGTATTCTTGGTTGGATATGTTTTCTCATCATCTTAGATATATCTTGTCATTCTCTTCTGGTCTTTATTTCTACCAAGAAACCCACAGGATCTAGTTGGAATTATTTTGATTGTGATTTACTTTTCATGCGTTTCTTTTAGATATCTCACTTTATCCTTAAACTATACCAATTTAATTATAATGTTTCTGAGGTGTGTCTGTTTGGATTTATTTTGTTCGGAACTCCTTGAACTTCCTGGACCTAAATGTTTGTTTCATTCCTTAAGTTAGGGAAGTTCTCATGTATTATTTTTTCAAATAAGGTTTCTACACCCCTTTTCCTCTCTCTTTTCTTTCTGAATTCTCTGTGATGCAGATATCATCCCTCTTGGTGGTTTTTCATAAGACTTTTACGCTGTTTTGTCTTTTGATTTTTGGTGATCTGTTTGAATGTAGTAGTTCTGCATGCTGCTTCATTTATTTAGTCTATGATTAAAACCCTCTATTGTAATTTTAGTTCATAAATTGTGTTTTTAATTCTTTGATGTTAATTTGGAACATTCTCATATTTTCCCTATCTTTGTTGTAGTTCTCATTGTTCAAGATTTTGATTGCTCTACTAATTTCATTGAACATATTAAAGCTATTACTCTGAACTCTTTTTCTGGCAGATTACCTAATTCTATTCCTTTCACCTGCTTCCCCAGGAGTTTGTTTTGATCAGTCACTTAGGGAGTTAGTCCTCTGTTTCTTCATTTTATCTAATAGCCTTTGTTTCAATGGGTTAAGCTTAACAACTTTGTTTCCGTATGTTGTGTCAGTCCTGTGTTAGAATACCTGTTGCAGGATATAGTCCCAGGGTAACACAAGGTAGGATCTGGGTAGCGTGAAATGAAAAGGTTGCTGCTAGAAAAATGCGAAGAGAACAAACCTCCCTAAGGACTCAGTTGTCAAAATCCAAGGAAGCACTTCACTTGGAAGGAACCGTGACCATGGTTCAGACTTGGATAAGAGGCAGCAAACACTATAGGTGTATGTAATCACAACAGTGTCCCCAGGTTGGGTCAGGTACGTGTTTTATATTGCTTAGAAATCAGCTGTAGAAGGATCCTGTCTTTTGAGGGCAGTACTTTAGTCCCAACAAACTCCACAGCAGAGCCCTGCCTACCGGAGTTTGAGCTCCAGCTGCCTACTCCAGGGAGTTATGTACTCAAACTTCCAGTCAGCAGCTGGGGTGGGCATTGCCCACTTGTTGAAAGGATTGTCCAGTGTCCTCAAGAGCCTTTATATGCAAGGAAATGGGTGCCTTGCCCTCAGACGTGACTCTGGTCAACATCAACCATTAGGTCATCTACCACCTGCAGTCACACTCAACCAAAAGAGAGTTGAGCTGTTTTGAAGCTTTTGCACATTGCCATTTATCTGCTGGCCTACCTTGTTGGCATAAGCAGCAGTTTGCCTTTAAGTGTTCAACCTTCTCAGTATATTCCTGCAGCTTCTCTAGCTCTTGGGTTAGGAGTGTGTTCCCAGCTCTGTGAATAAGGTCCCAACTTCTGCGTGATACCCATGATATCAAGGTCAGAGGAAATTAGATGTGAATGTCAACAAATGCTTGTGGGTACTGACTTGTTCTGTTTTATTTCCCTTTACATCCATTTTCCCTTTCCCATTGCATAAGGACTTTAAGTTTCAGCACCAGACACAAGGACAAAAACTTTATAGATACTGCATAACCAGTTCTTATCATTATATACAGACAAGACCCTGTGCAGCAATCTGAGTCTAGTTAGAACGTTGACAATAGATTAAACTGGGGAAATGTAATATAAAATTATTAATATGACAATAGAATAACAAAAAACTTTATAGTGTCCTAGGAATGAGGAAAGAGTATCCAACGATGGACTGAAGGAAGGGGTTTAGATTTTGTGGCAGAATATATAGTTCGTGTCCCTAGATAATGAAATTTTCATTGCTTTGTCTGGAATGGAGATGGTATGTATTTGTTGGGTAAGCAAATGGCCAACCACTAGAGTTCAGGTAGGGAACAGCTGTCAGTAGATTATGGAAACAAGATTTGGGAGACACATTATGGAAGTAAGAAACCTTCAGGAGGTGCAGGCTGTATGAAGACTTGAAGAAGTGAGTCTCTCAATACGTGACCCTCTAGGTCAAAAGTGGTTGCTTGCAGCCTATGTGGGAAAAATTGGGTGCCAGAGCTGGCAAGAAGTCTTAGGAGCACAAAAATTGTAGGTAGGAAATTTCTGGTTTTCATGTCTAGAGAACTGAGGAAAATTTTTCAGCGTCAGAGAGCATCCATACCTGGACCAGTGACTGGGGCTCACACTACAAGATGTCTCCCCAATCTCAACACTGACAGCATGGCTGCACTGGAAATGGAGCGAGAGTCATATCCTCATGTAGTGTCCTTCTAGGACATTCTGCCAAGAAGCTTATTACACTCACTTTAACTGAAAAAAAACGCTTAAGAAATTAACAGAGAAAAACACTTAAGATAATGCTGTTATCACAGAGCCTATATTGAAATGGGCATTTAGAAGAGTGAGACAATACCATTGATAGCTACACATCCTATAACAGTTCATTCAGTCTATCTCTGAATGTTTCTGTTTGTCTTATTAAAATCTAAACTGATATTCTCTATCATTGAGATAGGTTGAAATTCCAATGCGATAGAATATATAATATTGTTAACTCAATAGGCATTAGACATTGGTATTGATAAAAATAAATACATGCTAACAGTTTAAAAGCAAATTTTATTCCTGAAAAACAAAATTTTACAGGCGGTGCTGACTTTAGGGAAAAAAAATCAAGTGAATATAGAGCTGGAGAGGACTGCCTTTGCAAGAAAAGAAGATGAACCGAGCACTATGGCATTATACTAGATCAATATATTTGACTGTGATTGCTGTCATAAAAAACGATACTTGACATGCATTACTTTTTTGCATCAAAGATTTTTACACTTTTAAAAATTATTGATATTCATTATCTCTTTTGTTCACAATGCTATATTATTTTTGAATATTGATATTGTATCTCAGTATGAATTTCACACCAGAGTTCCAGCATCCTTTGCCATCACCTTTTCCCAACTTTCCTTCCCTGCCTTCTCCTACTCCCTGGCAATCATCATCTTGTGTCCTGAGAGGTTTTTCTGGGGCTTATCTGTTTATTTGTTTTTTGCAACAATCTGCTAGGAATTAGAAGGAATCATGCTAAATGAAATAAGTCAGAAAGGAAAAGAAATGCAGAATGGTTTCTCTCATATGTGGAATATGATGAAATGAGGTATGCATGATCTTAAAAATCATCTGTTATTCCAAAGACATTTTAAACACACACCACACACACCACACACACACACACACACACACACACACACACACACACCTTTGGCCCACCTCTACATGCACACTGATTTAGAATTTCCAGTGTCAGATAATCTGATTATTAAGCACTTTAAATCTCAAGATTAGAGAAGTAGCGAACCTATTATCATACTAAAAGAATGATGTTGCATATTTTAATTGAATCTTTCCCATTAATATGGAAACACAATTTTCTATTGTGAAATAATCTGCTTAAATATACTATTTACTATTTCAGGGTTAAAATCATTTATGAATATCCCTCTACCCCTTATACAATTAACATCCTCTAAACTGAATGGATTCATTACATTTTGTCATTGGTTATTTAGGAATGAAAGTCATCATCGGTGTTATTCTCCTAAAATATTAGCTCTTGACAAGTAGAGGAAAAAAAAAACTACCTGAAAAACTTTTCTTCTTTTAAAATTTTATGTTTCAAAATTTACGATTTTTTAAAAATTACCCCAATATGTTATTTTTTTCTAATTTTCATCTTTCACCTAATCCCCATACATGTTTTACAAACTTATGCTATGAATGTTGTCCTCTTAGAAAACGTACCTGGCTTATGACATGTGATTGTTTGAGATATATGAGACGTATTTAAAATGATCATAAATGAGAGGATTCTCTTAGATATAAATCCTTTAATGAATTAGACCATTACTTATTTTGTGGAACATGTAATTCTACACAGATATAATAGCATGTTAATAAATTTTAATTGCCTAATTAGGGAGAGGCTAGCAGTAAAACTTTTACTTGAGGTTTGTATTTGCTTTACTTTTTGGCTTTCTTTGAAAATTCTTGTCTTGTTAAAATTCTAATTTTTACATTTCTTCACATCTATAAATGTTTATGTTTCATCACTTTAGTTTACATAGCTAACTTGTCAAGGCACACATCTGGCACTTCCCATTCATTACTGTTGCTCTTTAAAACTGATTTCAGTTTAAAACTATTCTTTTTTCTAGAGAATTTAAGTGTCAAATATGGACACTGTATATTTTACAAATCTGAATGGCAGAAAGAATTCTTTCAAATTCAAACTCATTTTTAACCATGCAACACATTGATTCTTCCCTAGTATATTCTGTAGAATTGGTTTTATGGGTTTTCTTGTTCTCCCTGAAAAGTCTGTAAAAGACTTGTTAAGTATTTCCTTAATTTTTTTTTTATGAGATACTTACATGGGTGATGACATGATGTTACTTTGAACCACCTTTACTGTTGGGGAAACGTTTATTATATACTATTCTTCAGTGTTGAAAATTTTCTTAATAAATATTGATGAAATAAAAATTAAAATAAGACATACCAAGTTAGGAAACATTAACTAGAGAACCTAAGAAGAAAACATTTAAACAAATGCATATTGATACGTATTTGTAAACAAATCCATACATTTAAACAAAAATATATTGCAACAGAAAATTGAAAAAAGGACTCAACTTTAACAGATGTAATAGATAACAGTTTATTTAAAATAACAATAGCAATGTATTGACTCATTAAAGTTTATGGATAACTGAAATACACAGCATTAATATTACAAATAATGGGAGGAAGGAACTGAAAATACACTACAATGAAATACACTACATGTGAAATGACATTGTATTATTTGAAAGTAAACTAAATTAGCTATAAATGGAAGTGTAAACCATAGTGCAATGATAAAAAATTTTCAGAAGAATGATTTGTATTCTAAGAGAATAAATAATATACACACGTATCAAATATTCTACTAAGACTAGAAATCCTTTAAAAAGTGTAAGACAAAAATATGTAAATGATCAGTAGAGAAATCAATAAGAATATTTTCAGAAATGATAGTAATATAATCACTTTACATTTAAATTTTAATGGTGTAAGTATACCAAATGAAAGAGCCTTGAGTGGATTATAAAAACAAAACAACAAGTCTATGCTGTGTACAAGAAACTTCTTTAACTACAATAACACTAATAGAATAATAGGAAATCATCCTTGTTTATTTTTTGTGTCTCTCTCTAGTGATTTTCGTGTCAAATCAAAAAAATAAATCATTGCCAAGACTAATGTCAAGGAGCTTTTGCTTGGTGTTTTCTCTAGAAGTTTTGCAATTTTAGCTTGCATGTTTAAATTGCCTTTAATTTGTATATTGCTTTCTGTAGTATTGCTGTGTTCACAAGAAATTTCTTATCTTTCATTTTTGTCTTTTTTAATTTATTTCATCAATATTTGGTTTATAGGTCTTCCTGGTTAAATTTATTCTTGAATATTGATTTTTTTTTCTTATTTTTTCAAATAGACCTTGTTAGTGTATAGAAATGTAAGTGATTTTGTATGTTGATTTTGTATTCTGCAACCTTACTGAATTTATCAGTTTTAAGAGTTGTATGATAACTTTAGAGTTTTATACATCAGATTAAGTCATCTATAAAGAGAAAAATTTTGCTCATTCCTTTCTGATTTGGATGACTTTTGTATCTTTTTCTTGTCTTATTACTTTGCGTAGGACTTCCAGTGCTATATTGAATATATTAAATATATTTGGGTATCTACCCCCCAAAAAGTGAAATTGTTATCTTGAAGAGATAACTCTACTTCCTTTTTTATTGCAACATTATTCTCAGTATCCAAGATATGGACATTATCTCTCTTTGGTATCAGTGTAATGTTGACCTCGTGAAAGTAGTTTGAAAATATTTCCACACAGCAAAAGAAGCAATCAATAAAATTAAAAAGGCAACTTACAGAATAGGTTAAAAATAATGTGTAGATATATGTAAATGTGTACGTGTGTGTAAAAAGGGGTTAATGTAAAAATATTAAGGAAATCATACAACTTATAACAAGTCACAATAATAAATGACCCAATTTTAGAATGGGCAAAGATCTGATTAGGCATTTTTCAAAAGGAGGTATTATAAATGGCCAATAGATATTTGGAAAGATATTCAATATACCAATCATTAGGTAAATCCAAATCAAATAACAAAAATATATCATTTTACAGGCAGAATGTCTGTTATGAGAAACACTGAATAAATATTTTCAAGGATGTATAAAAACTGAAATCCCCATTTACTGTTCGGTATAAATAAATATAGGGATAACCATTATGAGACAGTATGACAGTTCCAAAAAAATAAAAAATCAAACTACCATATGATCCAGCAATCTCACTTTTGGGTATCTACCTCCCAAAAAGTGTAATTGTTATCTTGAAGAGATAACTCTACTTCCTTTTTTATTGCAACATTATTCTCAGTATCCAAGATATGGACATTATCTCTCTGTTGATGAATGAATAAATCAAGAAACTGTGGTAAATATATAAAATGGAATGTTATTCATCATCAAAAAGAAGAAATTCATGCCAGTTGCAATAACATGGGTGAACCTAGCTGGCATTAGACTAAGTGAAATAAGTCAGATAAGGACAAATACTGCATGATATCACTTACCTATGGAATCTTGAACAAAATTTTAAAAGTTGAACCTTAGAAATAGAGAATACAATAGTAGTTGTCACAGACTGAGGGAAGGGGTTAGTCAAATTTAAAAAATAACAGGAATAAGGTATGCCGATCTAATGTACTAACTGAGGTGAAATATATTGATTTTGTTCATTTGATTGTGGGAATCATTTTACAATATATACTTATATCAAAGCATTAGATACATTATAACCTTACTTGTAAACTATGTATCAATAAAGGTGGTGAAAGAATTTTTAGGTTTATACTTTAAAAAAAAGTAAAGAGAGAAAAAAACAGTGTTAACATTTATTAAAGTAAATATGTAATAGCTGTATTAGTTTCAGACAAAGCATATTTCACAGAAAGGAAAATTATCTGGAACAAAAAGGAGCACTATGTAATGATAAAGTGGTCAATTTAAAGTATGCATAATAATCCTGAATGTTTCTCCTCTAATAAAAGTGTCAGTGTATATAGGACAAAAACTTACAAAACTATAAGGAGACTTCAATAGCCATCTTCAGTTACTGACAACTCCATGAATCAGAAGATTAACAAAAGTCTGTTAAATTAAATAGCATGGTGAATAATTGATAGAATAGAATCTATCCTACTACATCATATTACACATTGATCCTGCATGATAAAACATGAAGCATTCACTCAGATAGACAACTTTCTGGATAAGATACAATACCCTTCAATATATATAAGGAATAGAAATCATACAAATATGCATCAAACCAAATGGAATTAACCTTGAAATCAATTGCACAAAGGTAATTGTAAAATTCTAAAATGCTTGTAGATTAAATAACACATCTAGGCAATTTGTAGGGTAGCAGTAGAAGTCTTTAAATATTTAAAAAATAAAGCAAAATGAAAATGAAAATAAAACAAAAATATTGTAATTAAAGCACTGCTTAGAGGAAAATTCATAGCATTGGATTTATCAGAAATTACGAAAGATCAAAAATCAATAATCAACCTGCTATTTTAGGCAATTAAGAAAAGAAGAGCAATTTAGGGCTAAAGTAACCAGAAAAAAGAAATAACCAAATTACAGCAGAGCTCTATAAAATTAAAGACCAAAAAAGCAATAGAAAAAAAATCAACAAAATCTAAGCTCGCTTTTTAAAAGTGCAGTAAAATAACAAGCCTCGACACTAATCATGAAAATGAAAGAAGATATAAATTACTAATATCAGAAATGGAGAAGCTATCACTACTTATCTTATGGATCTTAAAAGAACTATAAATATATATATAAATAAATCTACTCCCATATTTTTATAACCAATATATTTTTATTTTCATTGGATATCAACTAGAACAGTTTACATTTGAAATATACTTTTAAAAATTAATATTGTTTCAATAAATATAGGACTATATCACCAAATACAGACACAAATTATTAACAGCTTGTATATGATTGCATATTATAAATCTGAAGTGTAAGATATTGGAATTAAATGTTGGAGCACATTCTGCAGTGATGAACATATATATCCTAAATGTTAGCAAAGTATTTCTAGCTTCTATAGGTATACTTATTATTTTCTGTTTGTTTTTCTCTTTATTCTTAAGTATTTGTTGATCATTTAAATATTTCATTTGGGCACATCTTGACAGCTCAGATAGTTAAGACATTGTCGTATAGGCCATGAAACCCAGGGCTGGGGTGAAAAAACAAAAATTAAATTAAAAAATATTATTTCTCCCCTCTCTCCCTCTCTCCCTTCCTCCCTTTAAAATGCTTCTTCCTCTTCCACCTTCTTTCTTCTTAAATAATAAATAAAATAAATATATTAGTTATTTTTTAAAAATTAGGAAAAACTATGATTGTCACTTTGTACAAGCCAAGACTAATGTATGAACATATTTTCTTGATACTTAGCTAGTATTATAATATATATATATAATTTTACTTAAAGAACATTTGCATTATAATATTACATATGTTTAAATAATGCATCATTGTAAATCAACATCTTTATATAATAAATGTTCCACTAAAAATTCAATTCTATCCTTCACTGTGTAATTGACCCTTTTACGCATTTTCTGAAACTTGTATCTTCCTTGTCTTCTGGTAGCCACTAATTTTATTATATAGATTAATAGTCTATTTTTATGTGATATGATTCATTTGTTTGGTTTCCCTACAGAACACACGAGTGAGTTCATATCATATGTTTCTTTTTCCTTCTGACTTATTTTACTAACCATAATTTCCTCCAGCTCCATCAATGTTGTTTCAATGGCATAATTTCACTTTTTCTACAACCGAGTAGATTCCATTGTGTGTGTGTGTATATATACATATATTATATATATCACATCTTCTTATCCATTCATCTGTCAGCACTTAGGTAGTTTTCATGTTGGTTATGTTGCCGATGAATGTGAGAGTACATCTATCTCTTCCAACACGTGTTGTTGTATAATAAAATAAACAAATGATTTCTTCTCTTCCTTTTCTTCAGAATCTTTATTGAACCCACTTCCTTAAGCAAAAACGAGAATTTTTAGCATAGTACTTGGAAAATATTCTTTAAAATCTGACCCAAAATACCTCTTCATTCACACTGAGTGTTTTCACATTGGCCCAAATACTCCATGACTTTTTAAGTGTCAGTAAACTTTTATGCCTGTTTTTCTGACAGCTTCTCTTTTTTTTCCTCTGTGAAGTTATTCTTGAGTTTTGCCATGTGTTCATGATAGGATAACTATGTTATTAGGTGTCAGATCCCCCTTAATTGGTCTATAGATTAAATTTAATGCAAATTTTTAAAACCCAGCAATTTATTTTGTTGACCTTAAGAAAACACTTCTCAAAGCTCATATGGGAAAGGCATCAGAGATGCAAAGACAGAATAGTTCAAATAATACTGAGGAAGAAAGTCAGAGGACTAACATTAACATACTTAAAGACTAACTCTAAAGCCAAATGATGAAGACAATGTGACATTGGTGGGAGATTAGATATGTAGATGAACTGAACAGAAAGTACAGAAATAAACCCACAGGAACATATCAGTTTTAGACAAAGGATGAAAGACAATCTAACTAAGAAGTATGGTCTTTTCCACAGACGTGCTGGAACAATTAGACACCCATGTACAGCACATTATTATAAACAGATCTTATATATTTTACAAATAATTGACTCAATATTGTTCCTAGTGTGAATTACAAAAAAAAAAAAAAAAAATGAAGTTGGAATTTAAGAGAAATCTAGGTTACCTTGATTTTGGAAGAAAAAAATCAGATAAAACACTAAATGGATATTCTGTAAAAAATATTGGAAATTGAACTTTATTAAAATTATCCTTCTCTGAAAAAACACTAACCAACAAAAAAACACAGAAAGAAAATCACTATTTAAGAATGAAGACAAACCACAGACTGATAGAAAATATTTTTTAAATAGATATGATAATGCTTATAAATAAAATACAAATACATTTTTTAACCCCTGTCCCTGAGTATCACAACCAAGTCTATGGGCTTTACATGGTCAGCACCCTAGCCACCAGACCACAGGCATGTGCCTTAAAATATACAAAGAAATCTTAGCATTCAACACTAAAATAAAAACAACTCAACTAATATTACAGAAAATCTGATCAATTACCTCTCCAAAGAAGATGCAGTGATGACAAATAATCCTATAAAATAGATGTTCAACATCATATGTCATTAAAGTTATTATAAACAAAACTATCACTGAAAGGTCACTATAAACCTATTGGAATGGCTAAAATCCAAAACACTGACAACAACATATGCTAATGAAGATAAGGAGCAATAGGAATTCTCACTCATTGCTGGAGGGAATACTTAATTGTGCAGTCACTTTTAGAGATATTTTGGAAGATTTTTACAAAGCTTATCATATGACCCAGTAATCACTCCAAAAGTGTTGAAAACTTATGTCCACAAAAAAATCTGTATACAAATGTTTATAGCAGCTTCGTTCATGTTTGTCCAAAGTTGGAAGCAATCATGTCTTTCAACAGATGAATGGATGAAAAGCTGTGATACATACATACAATAGAACATTATTCAGCAATAAAAACATGAGTTATCAAATAACAAAAGATGTGATGAGCATTAAATGCCTATTGTTAAGTAAAATAACCCCCTCTAACAAGGCTACATACTGTAAGATTCCAGCACATGTAATTCTGGAAAATAGCGAAACTCTAGAAACAGTGAAAAGATCTCTGATTACCAGGGATTCCAGAGGAGGAAGGGCACGAATAGATGAATTTCAGGGGCTTTAGGGGAGAGAATCCTGTCTGATACTGCAGTATTGTATTAATGAACATGATTGTGTGTTTGGCAAAATCTTTAGAAATATACTAAAAATGGAGTATATCCTATCGTAAATGATGAATTTAGTTAATATTTTATCAATATTGGCTAATTGTAATAAACTCACCACACTGGTAATGCAAGCTGTTGCTAATAGGAGTAACTGTGTGCAGACTTAGGGAGAGGAATGTGTGTGGGATCTGTGTGCATATGAAAAAGTTTTCAGAACCCCTAAAAATGCTCTTAAAAAAAGTCTATTGAAAATCAAAGGGAAACAAAAAAATTTTGTATTCCTCTGAATTACAAGTGATCAATATATGCATAAGTACATTCTGCTCCAGGATTTTCCCTATGATTTATAAGCATAAGATCGTGCTTGAATATAACACACTGTTCTATAGAGTAATAGAAATTCTTATGATTTTACAGGCTTTCACAGGCTTAGTAATATTTCATCACTGTTTATCCTTAAAGGTATAGGTCATTACAGAGAACAAAACAAATGCAGAGATAGTTGATCTGTGTGTGTGTGTATTTCTACATCAAATATATACACATATGTACATATCACATAATATATGAAGAAATGCCATTATTGGTTGTTTACCATATTGCCAATTAGAAAAGGATGGCAAAATGATGCCATTAATTTATGGAAATTTTTAGGAAAGTAGTAACTAATTTATACTTTCAATTTTACAGTAATGTCAGCTAACATGTTTCAGCTCTTATTCTGAATTACTTGTAAGTGTAAGTAATGTGATGTATTATCTGTCTGAATCACAACAATAGTTTTTTAAGGAAACTACTAGTGTCATCTCCATTTACTGAGGAAGCAGCTGAATCTCAGGGGGTCTTAGAAACTTGTATTCTGTCAAATAAATAATAAATCTGAAGTTTGGATTTCAAACCTAGTCAGTCTAGCTCAGAAACTCCTGATTTTCACCAGAATTTATCCACTGCCTCATATAACTGAATGAACCTCAGCTATGGCTGTGGGAAAATCCTTAGTATTGTTCTGTCTATGATACAGTTGTCTCTCAGTAAATATTTTATCGACAACTAAGTTAATAGGCTTGAAAGTAAAATATTGTTTATATTCTAGGGTAGCTACTGATAGTAACGCATCTGTCACTTTTACTCTTTAGCCATATCATCTGAATGATATATATAAGGTTAATTAGTCCAAATTAATTATTGAAATTAAGAATGAAGGAGATGAAAGAAAAAGTGAAGGCAAAGAAAATGGAAGAAAACAATATTTTAATTCTCGAGGTTCAATGTGTATTTGGAAATTTAACCTATAGATTTATACTTAAAAGATCTAGTAAGTACTTAAGAGGAAAGAAGAAAGTGAAAAAATTTGACAGAAAAAATCAAGACTTCTGACAAAATAAGCAAATAAAATAAAACAGGAATATAATTTATAGGTTCAATTTCATCTCAAAATGAAGAGAAATAATTTTATTCCTTCTCTTTATAAAGTTGACTATACTTCAAAAATTGTTCCTTTATTGTGTGATATTAGGATAATTTTACAAGACCAATGTATAGTAATGCTAAAAAAAAAGAAAGAATTGAAGCAGGTTCTGAAGCAATATTCCAAGACGTAGCCTGAGAATAAGCAAAGTGTAAAAGCTATGAAGACATTTATGTTGCAATTTACAATCTTTATGGGTAAGATTTCCTTCAGAGATACTTTAAAAAAAAATTTTATGCTTCCGAATGTGTTCCATCTGCTGCAGAACTTTCGAATTTCTCCAGTACAATTGTACAGAGAATGCCCAGGATCTTTTTTAATATGTGACTTACACACCTATAGGAAATTACTTTGCTGCCATGGTTCACTTGATAGCACTCAGTGGGCCAGCAGGTCATGGTTTAAGGACTTACACAGTAGTAGTAATTCATAACCAGTTCTCATTGAAGTTCAGCATGGTTCTGGGTCAAAAGCACCATTATCTGTCACTTCAAGTTCATGTATGTTTTGACCCATCATTTTTACTTTAATAAATCTTCTCTTGAGAATAGAAAGTACTGTTTATTCTGGAAAGATGTGTGTGAAGCTGTGGATAATGGATACAAAATCATTTATCAAAATAAAGATAAATTATTTTAAATTTGTTCCATGTAGTCTGTACACACCCCCCTCACTTCCTCAAACATCCCCACAAGAAAGAATAAATTAAGTGGGACTATGAACAATTGGTGAAGGCTGTAATTCACATTTTGCTTTCTAAAGTGAAACTGTATAATATCTTCTGTCCATTAAAATCCTGCTCTTATCAACCTCTCTCAGCTAATGACACTGCTTCAAACTTTACTGAGAAAATAAAAATATTCAGACTTCTCTTTCTACTTTGTCCATGTACATATTTTTCTCTCTTTAACAAAGCAAGAAAACAGTCTTCTGTCAATGGAGAAATCCCTGTGATTGAAATGTGTTCCAAAATCATCATTCCTCACTTTCCCAAGGACTTCCATCTTACATAAAAACTTTGACTCATATCATTAAAACCTCTCTTTCTCCTGTTTCTTTTCTATAAGTTGAAAACAAACACTGATACCTGGAAGATCCATTAATTAAACAAATCCAAAAAGAAATAAACACAGGATCTTTAATTATTCTAGTTCTTCAGTTAGTTTCTCATTTTTCTATTTGCTTTCTCAGAAAAAAAAAAAAAATTTACAAAAATGACATATATTCTGACTTCAATTCATGCCTTTACACTTAAATTCTAAATTAAACATGAGAAGTAAAATAATAGACATTCTATAATATTACGTAAGTAAATATATTTTCATCAACTTATGGTCTGTGAAGATTTCCTAATCACAACACAAATAGAACTGTAAGGTAAATAATGATAAATTGCACTACAGATAAATTAAAGATGTATATCCACAAGTAGACACTATTCAAGTGATGAGGCAAGCACAGAATAGGAGGAGATATTTGTAATAATAATGAAAAAAAAGTCTTGTCACACCCTCTGGTTCAGATGACTGAGGCAGCTAAGGTACAGACCATGTGAATTCCAAGGATCTGGTTTTGAAATCCAGGGCTGGGTTTAAATACGTTAAATTGTATACAGAACAAATAAGCTCTTCTAAAAGAAAAAGGCAGATGACATAATAATATTGGACAAAAGATGAATCAATGCTTTACAAAAAGGGACATGTAAATGCAAAATATTTTGGATTTTTTTGTTTCAAATGTACTAACAATCAGGAAGTAAAGATTGAAGTAACACTCAATAAGCCTATAAGAAGGGCTGACACTTAAAATGACTGATAATACTAAGGGTTTTCAAGGAAGAGACTCTCTTTGAACTTTAGTACATTGTTAGTGGCAAATATGCAAAAAAAATTAAAGCACTGACATTGTCTCTCAAATTTGAATCAACTAGTTCTCATTATATGCTAGAAATAATATAAATGTGTGATAGATGCATACAAATACTCACTAGATTATAGACATATGTTTACACCGAAGCATAATTTGAAATTTTAGAGGCGCAAGAATGAAAGTAAGGGGTGAGAATAAGCCTCAACAATCCAGGAGATATTAGATTAGCAACATGTTAAGATAAGCAACATGTGGTCGTAATTTGAAAATAGATCAAACATATTTCCTGATGAATTAGATGAAGTGAGTGTGTTGAGGGTAGGGGTGTTAGTAACAGTGACTCCATGTATACTTGCTTGAGAAGTTTGAAAATGATAGCTGTTATTCAATGACAATATGCAAGTCTATGGTGAGGCTGGTTTGGGGAATCAACAATTTGGAACATACTTAGTTTGAGATGCAAGTTAGATATTGAAGTGACCATAATGACCTGTAGGTTGGTTCTATTTGTCTGGGTTTAGGATATTGGTCCATGATGACATATGAAATTTGGGGTTTTTCATTGATATAAGGACATAAAATGCATAAAAATAGATGTAATTAGCAAACAAATGATTATAGGAAGTTGAGAAAATAAGTCTCATATCTAATAATGTGGGAATCTCAAACATCAAAGTTTTGGAGAAATAGGAGATTATTTTTTTATTCTAAAAAGCGCTAAAGAAGGAAGAGTAATAACAAGTGATATCTTAGAAGTTAAATAATGATTAACCTTGAAAAATATTTTAACTAAATCAAGTAAGACTAGAAATGACTGCTAAATAAAGGTTTTAATAATTTGGAGGTTTCTAGTATCTTTGGATAGACAGAGTAACTGGAAAGAATGCCTGAGTAGACTAGGTTTAAGAGAGATTGGCAAATGTATTAGACTATATATATAGTGAAATGTAGGACACATTTTTACCATTTTATTTTTTTAATTTTATTAATTTTATCAGAGCAGCATTGCATCATAATAATAGTGTGAATTATAGTAAATTCATAACTGTATGTAATACATTAAGTTCTCCATTTCAGTTCTTTCACTATACAATTGATCCCCTCTACCCAATCTGCCCACCCCCACCCTCCTCTTCCTGAAACCACTAATTTGCTTTTATTGACTGAAAGTCTATTTTGGTTTGATTGAGTTTATTTGCTGGCTTTGTTACTCAATATAAAACTTAGGAGTGGTATTGTACAAAAAGTTTTAAAGGTTTTTTTTTTTTAATTATTTTTTTGTATAAGGAGAAGAGATAGGGAGCTAGAAAAAAAGTACATTAAATAAATGTTACTATATTATATATTTATGTTAGGTAAGCTAATATTAACACGTTTTTATTGAATATGATAAAGGTAGATAGAATATTGAATGATGTAAAAGAAAAGACAGGGCTGCTATAACTTTGTCCTCAGGTAAGACAAGGGAGAGAGCTGATGTCTTGCTGACCCTGCCTCGATTTTGCTACTTGTTCTAACCTTAGTCAAATTACTCCCCATTGCAGTGGTTTTTCTGCTATTACTGTCACTTTATATGATTCCCACTTTGTCCATGACAAAGACTTTCCAATTCACATACACTTTTCTAGCTATCATTACTGGAACCAAAAACAAAAACAAAACAAATTCAACTTCAGAATCAATTCTAGGCTATTGGCAAGTACAAAAAAAAAAAAAAATATGCTGATTGACGTTGGGTCCTATATTGTATTAGTCTTCTCAGGATTCCATTACAAAATACCAGACATGGTGACTTAAACAACCTAAATTTGTTTTCTCACTATTCTAGGTACTTCAGGCTCCAAATCAAAGTGCCAGTAGGGTTGGTTTCTGGTGAAACCTTTCTCTTGGTTTACAAACAGTGGCCTTCTTGCTCTGCCCTCACCAAACTGTGAGCCAAGCAAAGAGATATACATTCTGCTGAGAAGGGAGGAAGGTGAGGAGTATGCTTTGTTTTTTTGGTTTTGTCTTTCCCTTCCTGTAAGGACACCAGTCCAATCAGATTACACTACCACCCTATAACCTCATTTAGCCTTCATTGCCTCCAAGTTCATTTCTTCCCCAGTTCACACTATGACATTGACTTCTGAATTTTGTCCACACCCTTCAAACCCAGAACTCTTTACTGACTAATCCAAATAGTTTTTATGCAAAAAATATCTAACTAAGGCTTCTCTCATTGCAATAGACTACTCCCCAACCAAAATAGGATCTGACCAACCTGAATTTCCATCAAGCTTTGTTTAAAACAATCCATTCAAAGCAGAGAATCAGAGGTATAAAAAGTTTTATTTATAGGAAGGAGAGACCTGATGTTTATATGTATATGTCTACAAGGTAGATTAAGAATGGAAGAGAGAGATCTTTTGAACAGAGATTAATAATTCTTGGAATTCAGAAACTGCAATGCTACAGAGGTTTTAAATTAATTCATTTTCCAAAGACACACTGACTCAGCAGATTTTAACTGGGTTATATATAGATTATTATCTAATCAAACTCTGTGGTATTTCTGGTATATATTAAGTAGTATAGTCAATATTCTTGGACTATGTCTCACTTGAATTTAATAAAATATATTTAATAAGCACACTTTCATTTTCTTTTTTCTCAATTTATATTCCAGGTCAGATTATGGTCTAAAAATGATGAGAACCCGGAAGTTAATTTCTGATGAATTAATATATATATAAGTATATATATAATATAAGTATATGAGATTAAACATTAGGAATTAAATAGTGAAAGATACTGTTCGGTAGTTAGCCTTATTATGGTCTTTAGTATTATTTTGATTTTATTTCTTTCCAAATTAAATTAAAATATTTCCACTTTTAAATTTCCCCTTTGTAAGTATTTGCTTATAAAACAACTGAATGATGTTGACACATTATTTTAGCTGCATTTTACAAAAATGTAATCAGAAAACAGTGTTAAGAATTAGTCTGGTGACTGATGGTTTTTTCAGTATCTTTTATTACTGTATTTCTGACTTTAAAAAATATATATACAGAACTCATCATGCTGCTATTTTTTTTCATTTACTTTATATCAATTGAAGATAGAGTACCTTTAGAAAATTTTAGGTTCATATTTGTTTAATTTGAACACTAAGTGAAATTAGATGAGTTCATTAAAGAATGTTATTATAATTTATATATATTTGTTAGTTGTCAATATTTAGTCTATTATTTATTAGTTAGCGATGCACATTTAAAAATCATTAAAAAGGCATTTTCTAAATTACTGATAGAGGGATAATTAGATATAGTGTGTAAAGATATTTATACACAACCTTTAAAAATAAATCATATCCATTGAAAGTGAAATTTTCTACTGCTTAAGTATATATTCTTTTGAAGATAATATCTGGAATTGATATTCAATAATGCACTCCTCAGAATTCATCACAACCTCAATAGTTTTACAAGCAACAAAGAAAAATTGCTTTCCTATAATTCACAAGAAAAATGCAGATTCAGCTTGGAGAATAGAAGATACAAGTATGAAAGCAAAAAATTGCTACCAGTTATAAAAATAGTAGTTATCAATCTGATTGGTGCATTTATCATCTCTCAAATAGAAAAAAAAAATTGATGGAAATCGTAAAACTTTAAATCCAAATGATTAGAACTGAAACAGCACAAACATTCTCAAAATGAGAACAAATCCAATTGTTTTATTATTTAGAGTAATTTTGCTATAGTTATTTGTATGGAGAAAAATACTTATGGAAAATATTTACACATATTTCAGTCAAAGAAATGTCATTGGATCTGCTATTTTTACCAAATATTTGCTCCAGTTATTTTGAATGACAAAAATCTATATTACTGAAAAATATTTACTTTGGATGTTTAGATCATCTATTTAGATATTCCAAGTATAGTGTCTTCTTTGCCATTATTTCTCATGCTTGGTCAATTACATCTCACTGAACTGCAAACATATGAAAAATGATTAACTAAGGATGTGCATGTAAAATGTGATGCATCCAGGACAGTTTTCGTTTTGTTTCATTATAAGCTAGGGTAGCAATAAGAATTTGCAGAATAGGTTAAGCACTTGACAATGAATTAGGTGAATCTCTGACATACCATCCTATTATATGTAACATTTGCCTTAGATAAAAACCTTGTTTACATTCTTGGCATATTTACCCTGAGGGTTAGCAACTTAAAATAGATGAGATAAAGGGAAAAAGAAACATTTATCTAGCACTAATGGCTGTTTTAATTTTGAACTAAAAGGAACATGTCTGTACTTTTCAGTAATAACAAAATCTATCTCCTACTGTCACTCTTTGAAAAAAAATATTGTTCATATAAAATTCATAGAACTAAAGGAGTTCCTGTCATAATGCCTTCACGAAAGCGCTGTCAAATCTCTCTGGGCCTTTAGTTTAAATGTCATTTCTAGTCAACTGCAGGGATTTTTAAAGCGTTTCAGCATTGGTTTTTTCCTACGGGTATATTGGGTATTTCAGACAATTTATGTTTTTTAATAAAAGACACTACTGCCATTCCTTGTAAAATACCCTTCCAGATACTGTCATTTGTAAATGACTTGTGAGAGAAAATATATAAGAATCTTTCATTGGTTTTCAAGTGTGAGAAAATAGACAAGGATGACTAAGATAAGAGATTCATGAATAAAGACAGCCCTACAGGGGAATTACACTGGGTTGCTCCATAATCCTACTCACTGTAAGGAAGGGTTAGTTATGAGTTAAAACTGTCCTGGGATTCTTACAAAGAGAATCTGATATCAGAGGATTGAAATGATTGCATACTATGCTGGGTCCACAAAAAGACTTCATAGTTGTGACAAACCTGGAGAATATCTCATGGGGACATTTTAATATCTTCACGTTCCTTATTAAACTTTTAACACAACTACTCAATTTATAATTTGTATACCTTCTTTTAATCTGCATAACAGAAAAGGTTTTTTTTTGGGGGGTGGGGATCTATTTTACTTTTTAATGATTATTGAATAGGTTTAAAGCATGTATCATTTCAAATCAGTGCCTACATATACCATATTAAATTCACCAACAGTTCAGTTTTATTCTTCACTCTGTAACTGACCCCCTTTAACTTATCCATTCATTTCTCCTCCCCTCTGGCAAGCATCAATTTTATCTTACAGATGGGAAGTCTATTTTTGTTGTATGTAGTTCATTCGTTTGGTTTCTCTACATACCACATATGAGTGAAATCTTATGGTGTTAGTCCCCTCTAGGCACATGAGAGAATTTCATCATTTTAATTTTCTATAGCTAAGTAGTATTCCACTGTGTAAATACAACATATCTTCTTTTGTTTCTCCTAAAAGTACTGTGAAATGGTTTATTCTGCTTGACTTGGCCTTAGGTAGATTGCTGTCTCTCAAAATATTTATGGAATCATTTATTTTCTTCACTTATGAAACTCCAGAGTTAAAATTTACCTTTGTTATTACAAAAATTAATCAACAGTTATAATCTGTCATTTACTGATACCATTTATATTTCAGCTTGTTTATCCTTCACAATTATTTTTTAAAATTATATTTTATTGATGTTTCATTTGTTTACAATACTTTATAAGTTCCTGGGGCATAGATTCACAACTCTGTCCATGTGTGTATCATACCACACTCACCACTAGAGATCTAGTACCATGACTACCATTGCTTTATCCCTTTACTTCCCCTTCCCACATCCCTTCTGTAACTATGGTCTTCATTTCAGAACCTAAGATAATTTTGTTAGTGTTTTTTTTTTTTTTTTCACCTCTGAGTGAACCATTCTTATTTTTCTTTTTCTTTCTCATGTATTTTGCTTAGTATAATCAAGTTCCATCTAAGTTGTTGCATAAGGCAAGAGTTCATCTTTTCAAATAATTGAGTAGCATTCCATCAAGTATATATACCACAGTTTCTTTATCCAATCATCCATTGTAGGCATTTAAGTCTGTATCTTACCTATTGTGAGTTGGCTGCTCTGAACATAATCTTTTCTGATTAGTGTTTTCATATTCTCTGAAAATATTCCTAAAAGTGGAGTTACTGTATCAAGTGGTATTTCCAGTTTTAATTATTTGAGGAATATCTGACTTTTTCATAAAATCAACTCTAATTTACATTCCTATCAACAGTATAAGAGAGTTCTTTTTGCTTTTACTCCTCATACTTACTAGCATCTGTTTTCTTTCTTTTTTTTTTAATATTTATAAACCATATCTCACAAGTGTGAGCAGTATTTCTTCAGGTTTTGATTTATTTTTTCCTCATCCTAAGTGATGTTAAACATTTTTTAATGTACTTGTTGGTCATTTGAAGGTTTTCTTTGGAAAATTATCTGTTTAGATCTACTGCCCATATTATAGACTACTAGAAATAATGAATGAATACAGTTAAGTTTTAGGATGTAAAATCAATAGACAAAAATATGTGTCCTTTCTATTCACAAACAGTGAACCAGGGGGAAAAGAAATTACAAAAGCAATCTCTTTTACAATACATTGAAAAGGGTAAAGTATTAAGGAATAAGCTTAAGATGGTGAAAGACTTGTACATTGAAAATGTAAGACATTTTTAAACGAAATATAAGAAAACACGCAAAAAAAGGGAATAATATTCCTTGCTCATGGATTGGAACATAGTTAAGATGTCCATTTTACTCAAAGCAGTAGAGAGATTCATCACAGTCCCTATTAAAAATTCTATCACATTGTTTTCAAGGAACTAGAACAAAAATATTAAAATTTGTATGGAGCCACAAAGGATCCCAAACAGTCAAATTTATCCTGAGCAATAAGGAGAAAAATGAGAACTCGTGGTCCCTGACTTCAAACTGTGCTACAGAGTAATTATAGATAAACCATCTGGTTTGCAATAAAAATGGATACACAAACCAATGGAAAAACACCGAGAGCCCACAAATAAAACCACACATACATAGGCAGTTAATTTTCAATAAAGGAGCCAAGAGCATACACTGGAGAAAGGAAATTCTATTCAACAAATATTATTGGTAAACTGGACAGCCATATGCAAAAAGAAAGGAAGGAATGGGTGGGTAGGGAAAGAGGAAGGGAGAAAAGAAACCAGATAACTGCTTAATACTATATACAAATTTTAACTCAAAAAGTATTAAAGACTTAGGAATAAGACCTGAAACTATAAAATATAGGTAGTATTTTCCATTAAATAACTTCTGAGAGGTTGTTGGAATCTGACAAGGGAAATGAAAGCAAAAACGAACAAATTGGATTCTGTCAAATTAAAAAGTTTCTGTACAGTGGAAGAAAAAGGCTGCCTACTAATTAGGAGAAGTTATTTGTTACACCATATGTGTGACAAGGAGTTAATCTCCAAAATATATGAATAATTCATTTATATGAACAACAACAAAAAACCCTAGTCTTCAAGATTCAAATTTTGAGTAAACAGAAACCAATCTAATTAAATACATGCTTTGTGAATGAGGAGAAATGTTTTAAAACTGAAATCAAATAGAGGTAATTCCATAGCTGCTAAAAAGTTTCACTATTCATTCAATCCGGAGACAGAAATCACACAATAATTTAAATGAAGGAAGCTTAATTACCATTATTAAGCTATGAAATAGTAACTATAAAGATAATGTTAAGGCATTTCCTAGGACTGGAGCATACCCAAAGAAGAGTAAGTCTGAGAGGAAGCTCCATGCCCAGGTGTGCAGTTCAGACCTCATATGAGATGATGTGGTTGCATCCCCCCGGGTTAGTGAAGTTTACTAGGATGTCTAACGTAAGGCTTACAGACAAGCAGGCAACAACAGTCTGGGATATTGGTGACCAAAACTGATGGTCAGTCATGCAGAGGAACTCAGAGTACACTCCATAAAGACTGGAGTACGTGGTGTCTCCATAGGGAGGACGGTGGTAAGAAGACCAATGGTCCCAGGTCAGCATTATGTAGTCGTGGAAGGACTGTGCACTCTTGATGTGGCTGGGACAAGATTATACCGGCTCTTCTCACACACCTTCACTCATGACTAACATTGTAACAGTAAGAAAACAAACAAACAAAAAACACAGCTCTGTCTACAGAGCTATGTAGACAGATTTCCTTCTTCCTGAGTGTTCCTCCATGCTCTTTCCTGACAAAATTTTAATATTGTTTTTGTTGTAGAGATGTGCTTAAATTATCCAATCCATAGCAATGGGGCAGGTACTGAAGGGTGAACTTTGAGTTGCGAGGCAATACATCCACAAAAAAGGATAAAATAAGATACTGAATACTTTTATATTTTGCCTTAAAACTAAGAACACTATTTGCATTATTTAGTCAAACCTTGGTTTTCAGCTTTGCTATTTTGAATCATTTCCAATAGGTGAAGCAATACACGTTAAGACTTATCACAAGCAACTAAGTTAAGGAATTGCTGTTTCTGTGAATGGAACACTTTGATAAAAACCATTAAATATAAAATAATAAAGAAAAAACAAGAACAAATATCTCTTTCCTATTGCAATATTTCTAAAGGGTTGTCTCAAAGACAAAGAATGTATAACTAGGAAGTAGTTAAGTCTATATATAATTTCTGAACTCCAGTGAAGTGATCTTTACATTCACAGTTACATGTTGGTTCAAATCATAGTTGACACAAAATGCAACATCTGTTACTATACTGACTTACATTGCATATTCAAAATTTAAAAATATTGTCAAGTAGTCATTTGAGAAACCATTGGACAGATTATCAATATGATGATTTATAAAACTACTATGAAATTCCAAAATTTACATTAAGACAAAGAGACAGAGGAAATACAGTCGAGAAGGTGATTTCTGGTTTTCACCCAGAACTTCTTAGCTGCTTAACCTAGAACATGATATATTTTACTAAGTAATCCTTGAATTAAAACATAAGTTATCTAAAAATTTTAAAGTAGTAGCAGACATAATACTCATGCATTTACTCTGTTTTCTAGAATAGAAAACAAGGGCCAATTAAAAAAAAAAAAAGCTGTAAGCTCCGGTTCCAATTCATTTACTTCTGTAAATTCTAAAAGTAATGGAAAACTTGAATTGTCCTCACATTATTTTGCTTTTTTTTCACTCACTCATGATTAA
The DNA here is from genome assembly GCA_004363575.1 of Solenodon paradoxus. Taxonomy (NCBI): domain Eukaryota; kingdom Metazoa; phylum Chordata; class Mammalia; order Eulipotyphla; family Solenodontidae; genus Solenodon; species Solenodon paradoxus. The sequence goes on along the minus strand of RJWH01000353.1, from coordinate 447,100 downwards.
ATCTGATATTCATCTCTCTTATTATATAATAGTTGTTCATTTATTTTTTCACGTTTGTATAATATACTCTAGTGAATAAAGTGCTGTGTATTTATTTTTCTGTATATGGATATAGTTGTTTCAGTCCATTGCTCTTGTTAACAATGTTAGTGTGAGGTTCCTTTACATATTTCCCAGCAAAACAGGGCAGTATTTTGTATACTACATATATTTGGTAGGAAAATATCTAGTTGTAGGGCTTTATGCATTTAATATTTTAATGTAAATATGCCAATTTACTTCCATCAGCATGGTAAAAGTGTTCCAGATGCTCTACATTGTCCCAACATTTTCTGATTTCTAACAGAAATGCTGTTAATGAATAAATCAATATTTTGAAAGAATTGAAACATATTTATTGTAAAAAATCTTTTGTAGATTCTCTCCACAGGATTATCTACAAGGACAATAGATAAATCTATTTCAATTAAACATTCTAATAACATACATGCATGTATGAATTTTTTATCAAATGTTCTATTTAAAAAATAAATAATATTGAAGAATCTTCTAATTAATTATTCTTCTAGAGTTTTGTTTATATTATTAGTTCATTTAAAATACTGAATTCTACTTTACTAAGCTTTTCTATTTTGTCTATGTGTTCTATTCATTTAATTCTTAACTGCTCAACCTTTTTCATCTTCCCTCTTCATATTTATTGTTATTATTTTTCTGTGCTTTATATTTGGAAGTATACCTTATTATTTATCCTGTATTATATTCTGTTATCCGTATATATTACTCTACACATTTATCCAAATATTGCATTTTCTGTTTTTTTCAGTTCTGATCTATGACATGTTTGTTATTACTTTATTACCTTGTAATTTTTAACATGATTTAGCCCTTCAGTGATGCATATTATTGGCTTCCACTATCTGCACTTCAGTCCGGACACTGTATTCAGGAATTTGGCTTGTGATATTGTAGGAATCCATAGTTTCCTCTCAGTGATTTTTTTCTTCTATTGCCAGATGGAAATCTTGAAAACTGTTCTTTGAGGTTAGAAGATAGGCCTGATTCCTTTCATTCCTTCTCTGTGAGAAACATAAATCATATCATAGCCTTTTTAAAAAAATTTAGAAAGTGGAAAATGTGTGAAACACTATGGAATTCAAACAAGAAAATGTCCAGTCCCTCCTAAAAAAGAAGAGACCTCCATTTCTTTTCTCCTGAAAGGAGCAGTGGAGAAGATGAGAACTTCTACAGAGAGGGATTAAAAACAGAAAAGCTGAATTTTTCACAAATGTTTACAGGCCAGTGAAACCAGGTTAGCATTAACTAGCTTTCTTCACAAGAAACTGCACTGTCTTGAGGGCTTAGACTTGCAATTCAACTATACATTCTATATAAAAGAAACATTTTTAATATAAGGCACAATGATGCAGAAATTGAATGTATGGGGAAATAGTTATAACATGCTAAGAGTAAGAGTAATAAATAAAAAGTTAAGAAGGGACATATATCACTTAAAATAGATTTCAAGACAAAATTTCTTACTAAATATGAAGTATTTTATTTTTCTAAAAGTGTTCATTCATAGAGAAGTAATAACAGTATGGACTAGTAAAGGCACCTGGTGATATGTGCAGCAAAATTGACAAAATTAAAAGGAGAAACAGCAAAACTCACACTAATGATTGGAGATATTAGTAGAAATGGTAGATAGATTTCTGAGTTTGTTTCCAATACCTTTGTCCTCCTGGTTAAACAATCAAATACTAACCTACATATAGCAATGAAGGATCTTTTGAGATATAAATTAGTTAATTAATTAGTTAAGCTTAGAATAGGGAAATTATCCAGGTAAATTCAATGCAATCACATGAGATATTAAGGCAGAAGTATCACTGAGAGAGAGTGTCAGAAAAGAAAGACTGAAAGGAGATGAGGTAGAGAGAGAGGTGAAAGAGATCTGAAACATAAGAAGAACTCAAAATGTCATTGCTGGTTTTTGAGAGGGAGGAGAAATGAATGCAGGAATGACTGAAAATAACCGATGAATGACAGAAAGTAGGGAAATGGGGGACCTCTGTCCTACATGGAAATAAATTCTTCCAAACACTCTAAATGAGGTGGATAGGGAATTGATCATTGTATTATTCACAAAGGAATAAATTGCTACAGATATCTTGATCTTCTTTGTGAAATACAAAGAAGGGAAATAGCTAAGTCATACTGGACCTGAAATTATGACCTTCAGAACTATGTATAAAATAGTACAGGAAATTTTAAAACATACCTTTACATATTTCATAGGTCAATGATGATATAAAAATTAGAAATGTTTTATATGACAAAAGTATCAATGCATAAAGTGAAATTTGTAATGATAAATATGTGTACTAGAAAAGAAAGATCTAAATATCAGTCATCTTAAAATACAAGTATACAGCTTAGGAAACATAAAAGCAAATTAAATACAAAATAAGTAAAAGAAAGGAAATGGTAGATGTCAATAATAAAAAAAATTAAATAGAATTTGGAAAATGGAAAGATGTCAATAAATTGATTAGTCTATAACTAGATTAAAAAATAATAGTCAAATTATAAAGTATCAGCATCAGGAATAGAAGAAATCACAACAGATCCTATAGGTTAGATTCTGAAGGAGCCTAATCTGTAAATGTCCTAAGGACTATAAAAAATTCTGAAGGATATTATTGGAATATTCTAATAATTTATGTACAAATATGATAACTTAGACAAAACATCAAAATTCTACAAAGACCCATGTTACTAAAACGTATTAAAGAAGATATACACAATAGAAATATGAATGGGTCTGTCATTCAAATTAAACTTAGAGTTGAAAATCTTTTCTTAAAATATGTAAGTATAAAAACAGAATGTGTTTATAGATGAATTCAATCAAACGTTTAATGAATAAATTACGTTAATCTCCAAAACTCTTTAGAAAACAAAGTTGAAGGGAATATTTCCTAACTCATTTTGTTAACCTTATATTACTTGATAGAAAGACAAAGATATTAGTAGAAAAGTACACTAAATCTCTGAGAATAGGTTTTTAAAAATCCCTAATAAAATGTTAAAGTCTATTTCAGTAATTGTATCAGAAGGGGACAATGCAACTTGACCAAATATGGTGTATCTCAAATACTCAAAGGATTCTATTAACTTTGATGCAATCTGTACTCTTAGATGAGAATCTGTTCTCCTGTAAGTTATATAGTATTGTAAACTAGAGAAATAGTAAAGAGAAATAGAAAAAAATAAGTGAATCACTATATTTAGCCATATTTGCAGTGATGATAGGAATAGATGCCAGAAAAGCATATGACATAATTTAAACTCACTATCTTAAACCCATATAATGCTATGATACACTATCCCTTTAATAAAATTAAGAACAAGAAGGAAAACTTTCACGAAAGATACTTAGTGAGATAGCTCAGAAGGAGAAAGACATAGTATGATATCACTCATATGTAGTGTATAGAAATAATAATAGTGCTTGAATCAGCAGTACATATACTAATATTGGAATGATATAGAGAAGATAATCAGGCCCTTACACAAAGAACTGACCCACCCATGAGCTTAAACAACCAGGTATGGGAAATAGAAGAGCTTTTCTTTGGAGAATAATATTCATGAGGGGAACAACTAGCACAAGAAAAAGCTAAAATACTGAATTTCATGGGTGGAGTGCACTATTCTGCAAATGACTCATGAGGATCCTGAGAGATTCTCAGGACTTTCTCATTAGTGGTCTCTGCTGGGACTGTCACGTGCCTCTGGTCTGGCCTCTTTCCTGTTCCATGCTATTTATGCCTGTAACTCTGGGGGAAATTCTGTACTCCAACTCCAAACCTGTAGGATGGAATCTTGAGTCAACACAGGGCTATTTGTAGGACTCCATCAATTGTGACTAGTCAGGGATCACTGAAGGAAAGACAGATCATCAACCTGGCCCAACACTCCAGGACTGTAATCTGCAACATGACACCTTACCACAAGGCCATTACATTAGGGCAAGGAAGGAAATTCATTTAGCCTGACCTATATAAATAAGCAGTGATCAACAATAAGAGATGAAGAAATGCACAAAAAATGATGGATCAAAACAAAACCCCAGGGAAGATCTGAATACAGCTGATTAAAGTAAACTACCTGAAGACTTTAAAACAACAGTTTTAATGATACTCACTGAGATGAGGAGAATACTAGAGGGAAATATAGAACTACAGCAAAGAGAAAACACAAGGCAGTTCAAAGCAGAATTCAGTGAGCACAAGAGTTAGAATGAAGAACACATAGAGGGACTCAAGAGTAGGCAGGAAAAGCCTCTAATTTTTATCAGTGAACTAGAAGATAAGTCAGTGGGGTGCAGCAAGCAGACCAGCAAAAAGAAGAATTTTTAAAAAGTGAAGACAGCTTGAGAGACTTATAGAATAACATCAAGAAGAACAACATTCACATCATTGGTGTCTTGGAGAAAAAGAAACAGAAAGAAACACCAGAGACCTCATTTGAAGAGATAAGAGCTGAGAATTTCCCTAACCTGAGACAGGGAACAGAGATTAAGATCCAGGAAGGGCAAATATTTTCAAACAGAAAAAAACCCAAATAGACATATGCCAGAACACATTTTCATTAAAATTTGAAAAAAAAAAAAAAGATAAACAACAAAGAATCTTGAAAGTAGCTAGATAAAAATGTTACATACAAGGAATCAATCATAAGACTGTCAGTGGGTTTCTCAGCTGAAACTTTCCAAGACAGAAAGGAATGACATCCTATAGGATATATACTTATAGGATATATTCAAAGTGCTGAAAGAAAAGTCTTTCTAATCAAGCATACTCTACCCTGCTAAATTATCATTTAGTATTGAAAGAGTTAGAAAGACATTTACAGGCAAACAAAAGTTGAAGGTATTTACCACAACTAAACCAACTTTATAAGAACTGTTAAATAAATTTCTGTAAAATGAAAGGAAACCCCACTAAGAAGCAGCAAGATACCAAAAATATAAAATGTGGGAAGTAGGGGAGTAAAAATATGGATGAATAGAATGAGCCCAAGATTAAATTGCTATCAAGTTTTAGAAAGATAATAAACATAGAAACTTGCATGCAAACCTATGAGAAATCTCAAAATATCAGTGTATAGAAAAACAAAGAAGAAAATGAAAAGGGAAACCAAACACATATAAATGTTTTAAAAGAGCATGAGAAGATAAAACCAAAGATACAGTATGCAAGAACACAGAAAGCATATAGCAAAATGTAAATGAACAATACATATCAATAATCATCCTAAATGTTAATGAATTGAACACACCAATTAAAAATACAAAACATGGCCAAATTAATTAAAAAAAAAATAGCCTAATTTTCTGTTCATACAGGAAATTCATCTAAGTTCCAAAGACAAACAGACTCAAGGTTAAAGGTTGGAAGACAATCCTACAATCTAATGAAACTTATAGAAAGTAGGAACAGCCATAATTATATCAGTTAAAATGACTTTCAATTAAGTAAGATGACAACATACAGGGGTGTATTTGCATAATGATTGAAAGGTCAATCTAACAAGAAGACATGCATCAAAATAAAGCAATTTTATCAGAAACAAAGAAAAATACTGATAGCAACAAACAGTTGTAGGAGACTTCAACAGCTACCACTCCCACCTACAACAATGAAAATGTAAAACAGCCAGAAATGTAACAGGGAAACAATAGCCTTAGCTGACAAATTTGAATAAAACTGTTTAATAGACATTTATGAAACACTTCACCCCAAAATTGTAGAATTTATATTTTTCTTAAGTGCTTATGGAATAGTCTCAGGAATAGACCACATGTTGCGAAGCAAAACAAGTTCTCAACAAATTTACAAAGTCTGAAATTATACCAGGTATCTGCTCTGATTATGATGACTTAAAATTAAATATTAACCACAAAATGTCTTAAATATTTCAGAATGGGTAGAGGATAAACAACGTACTTCAGAATGACTGTGTGGAAAATGAGTAAATCACAGGAGAAATTTAAAAAGTACTTGTAAATCAACAAGAATGAAGGCACAGCTACCAGACGTTATGAGAAGCAGCAAAAGCAGTAGTAAGAGGGAACTTTATAGCAATTCAGTCCTATATGAAGAAGCAATAAATATCTTTCAAATAATTTATCCCTACACCTAACACAACTAGAAAAATAATTGAGATCAAAAGTCAGTAGAAGGGACTATTAAAAATTTCATCAGAATACATGAAATAGAAATAAAAAAGAAAATTCCAGCAAACTGAAGTCAAAAACTGGTTCTTTGAAAAAATAAACAAATTTCACAAACCTTTGGCTAGGATGACTAAGAAAAGAAGGAATCATAACTGAAGCAGAAATGAAAAGGGGAAAGTACAACAAATACCGAAGAAGCCTCTAGAGGGACTACTCTGAACAGCTGTATGCTAATAAATTGGACAACCTAGAGGACGTAGAACAATTTTCAGAATCATAAACTCTACCAAACTAAATCAAGAAGAAATGGAAAACCAAAAGACCTATCACAAACAAGGAAATTGAAGGAGTAATCAAAGTTTTCCCAAAATAAAGGCACTGGGCCAGATGAGTTTTACCACTTTTTCAGAGGAGAAATAGTACTTACTCTTCTCAACTCTCAAAAAGTTGAGGAATAGGGAACTCACTCAAATACTTTTCATGAAGCCAACGTTATAGAAATACCAAAAGCAGACAAGGATATCACAAAAGAAGGAAAATTACACATAACTATCTTTGATGAACTTAGTTGCAAAAATTCTCAATAAAATATTAGCCAACTAAATTCAATCATACATTAAGAAGACCATAATCATGACCAAGTGATATTTGTCCCAAGGGTACAGGAAGGTTTAAAATAAGCAAATCCAGTAATGTAATGCAGCACATTAACAAAATGAAGGGAGAAAGTCATATGATCATTTCAACAGATGCACAGAAAGTACTTGACAAGATTCAGAATCCATTTTTGATAAAAACTCTACCTAAAATAGGGATAGAAGAAATGAACGTTAATATCATAAAAGCCATATATGATAAAATCATACCTAAATCATACTGATGGGTGAAAAATTGAAAGCATTTCTTTTAAGATCAGTAATGAGACAAGGGTATCAATTCTTACCACTTTTAAACATTGTTTTGATTTCCTAGTCAGAGCAATTAAGCAATAAGAAGAAATAAAGGAAGTTCAAACTGTAAAAGAAGTAAAACTGTCACTCTTTGCAGATGACATGATAATATACTTAGAAAAACCTAAACACTCCAAAAAAATTACGAGAATTAATAAATGAGTAAAGTGGCCAGCTAAAAATTAATATAAAATCATTTGCATGTTTATATGCAAATAGGAAGAAGATATTGAAAGTAAGAAAATATCCCATTTACAGTAGAAACAAAAACTAAGTTTCTTTTACTATATTTAGCAAAGGGTGTGAAAAGCTTGTACAAAACTGTAAGACTTTGTTAGAAGAAATAGAGAAAGATATAAAAAGATGTAAAGATATTCCATGCTCCTGATTGGGTATAGTTAACATTGCTAATATGGCATCCTTTCTTAAAGCAATGTACAGGTTTAATGCAATCCCCAGCTTAATATTGGTGTTTTTGAAGGAAATGGGTCAAAAAATTTTAAATTTTTATGGACTCACACAAGACCCCAAATAACCAAAGCAATCGTGAAGAACAAAGAACAAATGTGGAAATGTCACACTCCCAGTTTTTGAGCTATATTACAAAGCAATAGTGATTAATTTTTTATTGTACTAGAATAGAAACAGATATACAGACCTTTGGAATATAATTGAATCAGTAGAAATAAACTCACACATATATGATCAGTTAATTTACAACAAAGGAGCCAAGAGCATAGAATTATTAACAAATAGTGTTGGGAAAGCTCAGCCACATGCAAAAGTATGAATTTAGACCTACTCCCTAATACTAATCACATACATTAATTCGAAATAGATTAGATAATTGGTAATAAGTCCAGAAATCATAAAATACTTAGAAGAAACATAGGTAATACATCCCATGTATTATTCCATGTATTCCATTCCTGTAGAGATCTTTGTGGATTCAATTCCTGTGACAAGAGAAACAAAAGCAAAACTAAATAATGGGACTGCATCAAACTAGAAAGCTTCTGCATAGTGAAAGAAGCTATCACCAAAACGGAAAGATATTTACTGACTAGGAGAAGATATTTTCATGTCAAACATCTGATAAGGACTTAATATGCAAAATATATAAAGAATTAATAAAACTCAACAACGGAAAAGCAAACAACACAGCCAAAAAAAATATGAAGATATGAATGCACGTTTCTCCAAAGAAGATATGCAGATGGCCAATAGACAAATGAATAGATGTTTTTACTTACTTGTTTTAGGGAAATGCAAATGAAAGCAATAATGAGATATGACCTCACCTGTGATAACTGGCTATTGTTCTGTTGTCTCTGATGGTATAAATTAGTGCAGTATGAAAAATAGTATAGAGATTTTTCAAAACATTGAGAATGGAAATCTCATATGATCTTGTCATTCCATTTCTGGAGATTTGCCCCTAAAACGCAAAAATATTAATTCACAGAATGTTAATCCCTCGTGTTTATTGCAGTTATTTAGTTACAGTAGCAAAAAATTGGAAAATAAGTGTCCATTGTCATATGACTGGATAAGGAAGATGTGGTATATAGGGTCTTATGGACAGTGGTCTAGGACTATTGGTAACTTGGTGGCATATATATTGTTACATATTTGGTAAATAGTGAACCTGAACATCTAAGTTTCTATTGCTTTGAAAATCAAAACTTACATATATGTAAATCAAGATTACGTATTACATATATACATATCCTCTAAGATAGCTTCTTTTATATTTTCATTTTTATTTCTTATTTAATTGATATTTTATTATTTCTTACTCTCATATAGAGAGTTTGTATTTGTCTTGATTATTTTATTCTCTGGTAGATTGTAAACTCCATGAATGGAAGTGATTTGTATTTGTGTTTTGTTTGTGTTCCTCTTATGTGACATGTTTCTACAATAATACTAGGTATATTTTGATTAAATATTCATTTATAAGCATGGAATATGGAATTATGTTCTTTTTGGGAAGAGGTCTAATTGCATGAACCTTTAAGGGATAGTTTTCTCTCAAGCATGAAAATGGGGGGAAGGATGGACATATTTTTCAACCCTGCTGCTGGACCGATTAGCAAGAGAATCAGTCGCCAGAAACCTAGAGCTTCAGAGTTTGTTCTCATAGTGGCTCTAGTCGTCTATGACCTGAATGTCAATAAGAAGTCATTCATCCTTCTTCAGTGCTTTAATCTTTGCAAGTTAACCAGCAACCACTGAAGGAACCACAATGGGCTATTTCCAGTAGCAAAAAAAGTCAATTACACTCATCTCAACATTTTTGACTTTTTCTACCCAGAGAAGTATTATTTCTGATAACCAAATACAGTGTGAGAAAATAAAGAGTAGATTAATCATAAATATTTATTTTACACATTTTTACTTAATAGTAAATGAGTAGAACAAGATGAGCCAAGAAGTCTGAAAAGAACTGAGAAGTAACTTTGGGAAACTTTAAATTCACATAGATTCAGAGAAGGTAAAATAGTTAACAAACCAAAACCAAAGGCAAGACATTTAATAATACCTTCAATTGTATTCTTTTTAATAGAACATATTGCATGTGCTTATTAAAATTTAACTATATAAGTATGTAAGATACTCTATACTATGTTAATATATTTATTAATGAAATACAGCAAAAGGTCTTGTGAAAAGTTTATCTGTTTATTTTTGATTGATATCTCCCTAGGTTAGTATATCCAAAAGGTTGTTCAGCAAATATGATGATGAATATTTCTTCATTATGAAGAATGGGGATGATTTTCAGTTTTATTATTTGTATCGTTAATATCGTTAGTTTAAACTGTTTGTGTATATTTTTCAGTAAAAATAATTCCATTCTTAAAAGCAAATCTATAAAATAAAACATTGTAGGATGAGAAATAATGGTATATTCTGTTTCTAGAACAAAGCGGCCCCCCCAATTAACAATAAAAACATCAGTGGCAACAATAATGCATAGAAATAAAATATTAAGCAATTTTTGCTCTAAGAACATTTATTAAAAATAATTTATAGCTTTACCCTGAAGAATGACTGGGTTGGCATCATAAAGAATCTAATTTATTGAATAATTTAATAGTTTAATGAGTAGATTATATAGTATAAAATTTCTGCCAAATATTTATTGAGTGACCTATAAAATATATACCAGAAAATAGAGATACAAAGATAAGCCTCAACTCTGTCATTTGCAAGTATATAATTCAATAGAGAAGTTAAGGGCTATTCAAAATTTATTATAAAGTAGAGAGGTACAGAGAAAAGTGAAAGCATATATTACTGAAGAAAGGAAAAACTAGGATAAAGATATAATGGGATAAATCAATAATTGTGAATGACTGAAAACAATGATTGTCTACGGCAAGAATCTGAATATATTATATATGTAACCTCTACATTCGTTAATGTTATTATTTGAAGTAATTTTCAATTGCTGCTATAACAAATTTTCACAAATTTAGTGTCTTAAAACAGCACAGATTTATTCTCTGAAAGTGTTTTAGGGTTACGCATCTGACAGGACTGCATTATTTTCTAGAGATTTTAGGGGAGAATCACTTTTATTCTTTTTTCAGCCTCTAGAAACCAGCCATATTCCTTAGCTCATAGCCTCCTTCTCCAGCTTCAAAGCTATCAGCATTTCATCTCTCTGACTAGTGTTCCGTATTCATATATTCTTCTAACTCCATCAAGGAAAAGATCTTTGATTTAAAAAATCCATTGAGCCCATCCAAATAATTCAGGATATTCTCCTCAACTAAAGGTCTGTATCTAATCACTTCTGCTAAATCTCTTATGTGGAGTAAATAACACATTTCTAGGTTCTAAAAATTATGGTATGTATGGTATTTTAGCCATTATCCTGCCTACTGAACCCCAAAGATTTGTGTACATTGAGATGGACACTATCTTTATCCCATTCCAAGGTCTCAATAAATTACAGCATAAATTCAAATTCCAAACCTCAAAATTTCATCAACTCAACACCTCCATATCTTATAATATAAATCATCTAAATCAAATATGTCAAGTATGAGTGAAACTTTGGGTATGAGCTATCCTGGAACACAATTTGTGTACTTATGAAACCCAGGAAACAAATAATCTGTTCCCAAAGTGCTTTGGTGGGACAGGTACAAGATAACAGTGTTAGATATTCTGAGTCAGAAAAATTACATTTCTTGTCATGAAAATAAATTTGTGTTAACCTTTTTCCATACTTTAAACTTAATCATCTACTCTACGTGTGTAGGACAATGGTGAAAATTCAAATATCACCTTTGCTAATGAAGAATTAAGAGTAACTGAATACATGCCAGGAGCCTATAAAAACCATCATTTACTACCTAAGGACTTAATTGAGGAAATTGTTTTCCTGTTTAGGAGTAAAGTAAGCAGGTCTCCTTTTATTTGTTTACAGAGCAGTAACCACATTGCTTTCTGTGTGGGTATGAGAGACAAGGTGAAGCTGAGAAGATGCTGTTATATGGCTGCAACAGAATATGGAGATTTTGACTTACAAATCTTGGTCGATTTAATCCTTTTGGAACTATGCTTGAGAAATCGCTGCCTCTGCTTCCATAATAGTTGTAATAAAAGATCAATAAACCTTTCTAAAATGCAGTAGACCAGAGAAAGCTCTGTCTTCTTTGTTACCTCAGAGTGTTGAAAAGTACTGTTAGAATGGGACCCATACAAGTTAACAAGTAACATATATCTTAAACATACATATGTTATAGTTGTAGATGGAACATTTTATTTTCTTTTATATACCTACTACATCATAGGATATAGGCAATGGTAACTAAAATAGAGTTTTCCTCTGTAAAATATAATAAATAAGACCTTAACTTGGCTTTTTCACCTAATTCAGAACTTCCTTATTTCACCAAAATGTCAGTTATTAGAGTAACTAATTCACAAGGAGTCTAGACCTCCTTTTGTCTTAAAGGGAATTCTGATATGTCCTTCCAAGGATGTACAGAATTATAAGGTCTTTCTTCCCTACTGCTTGATACTAAAAAGTTTCTTCCTTTATCCTCAGAGACCATTAACAAAACTGTATGAAGTGTCTGAGAAAATGCCTTTTGAAGTGAAATGGGAGGGTAGCTTCAGCACTGTGTAGAAATCACCAGAGCTATTTGCCATGGCTCTCTACTGCTTTCAGTGCTGAGTTGAACTGAGCCACAGTGAGAAATAGCAAGAGGCAATCCGTGAATGCGACTGGCAGAAAATGACTGACCCTTAATGCTGATATCCTTCTGAAGTTTTAAGAAGCCATGTACTCTCAAATTTCTCTCCTGCTTCCTTTCAAGTTAAGCTTGCTCTCCCTCTTAAATTTTTTTGCCTCCTTATTTTACAAATGCAAACTCAGTTTTTTCAATTTCCTAGCATGAAATTTGAATATGAGAGAGAAGTTTGAATAGATAAAAATTAAAATATTTTGATTCGTGATATAAATGTTTATTTAAGTTCTTAATCCAATACTGGTCAGGAAGAATGTTCTTACATTTTAAGGCATTAGATAAAACCTTAATAAAGGGAATAAAAGCAGTAGCTTTCACTTGTTTTAGTAAAGGGACCTGCAGTATGGCAAATTCACTCTCATTTGTTAAAAACTGTCAAAAAGAACTGAGTTCAGCTCAGGTTACAAGGGAAAATCTTTCTGTTGATCAACAGGTTCCACGTGAATTCCCAAGCATTCTCGTCTCTATTACCTTTTCTCTATGCTTTGTTACTTTTACTTTTGATGCGTCCATCATTCTGACTTTTGTAACTTGAGTCTAGTTTTACTAAACACAAATGCCTACTATTAGTATCAAGCAATTACTTAGTAGATTTGTTTTTTAGTTTATCAGTTGTCAGTTGTCTTTTAGTTAGAATGTCTTTTGGTTAGAATGGATCAGCTTTCATTCCAATTTAATGTCTACAGAAGAATACAGTGTCTCGTGGTACTGTAACATCCTTATTAGTTTTCCTTTAGTTGATGTGTATTCTGTCTCTGATGCACTGAAGTTTCCTTCCTTAAATGGTGTACTATATTTTGGAGATTTGATGACATCTGTTCATTATGCCATGTATGACTTACAGTGGAACAGTTTCATCAAAATAGAAACAATAATGATATTTCAAACACAATGTATTAGTGCAGAAATTGACTGACATATCTGTATATACATAAAATCATACATATGTAAATTTCAAGAGTAAAAAGACAAAAAATATTATCAAAGAAAACGTATCTAGTGTTTTTGCCCTCTATAGACTATTGCTAGAGAAGATTGCCCTCTGCTGTTAAAATTGTGTGACTAGTAGTTGATTGGACTCTCAGAGAATAATTGAATATTTCTATTGTTAATATTCTGATCTCCATAAATGATGTTCTTCAGAATATGAAAATATTATTAGCAACCATAAAAATATCAGGTAGGTAATAAGTAAGTTCTCTCTTTTAACCTTCTAGATATCATGGTCTGTCTCTTTTTTCAAGCATGAGGTTTCATTGTACTCTAATGAATTAATTTCTAACCACAATGGTAAATACCACTAAAAGTTAAAATTATTTTAAAACCTAATTAGTATATTGAACCAAACTTAAATATAATTCAATGGACTGTTGTTAAAGGAATCCTACAAAGTTACAAGTCTAGAGGGTAAAAGATCCTGAACTGAATATGGATAGCATCCAAGTTGTAAAGCTTTTCTCTGCTTATATTACCAAAGGAATTATGTAATGGCTTAACTTTTGAGAAATTATTGCTAAAAATTTATAGGGGAAGATATTAACTTCTCACTGAGCATCAGGAAATTATAGTTGAAAATGTGGAAACAAATCTTTCTGCCGCCATGCTGTGATGATATCGTGGTTGATGGAGCTTGCTTGGTAATGTGGCAGTAGGGGAAATGAAAATGGGATGTTGGTTCCAATAGCAATTAACTAGAGTGATTACAAATGTCTAAATGATGACATATTAGCGATGACATGTTTCTGACTACCACTTGGCAAAGAGTTCATACCATGTTGACTCTAAACGTGAATAGACATTTCCAGAATAGATAGAACATGGAAGATCTGCTTGTTTAGCCATCTTTGGTGTAAATTCATTGGTCATATCATGTGTGTTACACATCAAGCATGATGATAATTATATTACTTTGCACTTCATACACTTGAATTTCTTTTTTTAAATAAATATTTTATTATTTCTTTTGTCTGCAAAGTCATACTCATTTTAAGGTACTGAACTCCTTTCTCAGTCTATGGGTAGTAGAACATCACCTGAGTGCGAGTGTCCTTGGCTGCTACCATGTTCTCTTTCTCCTTCCCTCCTGCCTCTCACCACCCTGGCAACTGTCATCTGTGTCCTGTGAGTTTTTGCTGAGGTTTATCTGATGATGTGTTTCATTTCATTCTATTCCCCATGTGTTTACTTGGATTGTTAATGAACTCATTTCTTGATTGTCAGAATAAATAAAAAAGTTTCCTCTCCCAACTCTGTGTTTTATAGATGTACTTTGAATCTATTTATTTCCCTCTTTCCATCCCCCAAAAGGAATGTTTAATAAGATACCCATGAAATTGACGTCTTTATTTTGGAAGGTTCTGTGTGCTCTGTTACACACTGTAATAATACATCCTTACTGTCAGAACCTTTTATTTGCATTTGAACATATGAGATGTCTGATGAATTGCGTATAATGATTCACTTATTTAGTTCAGGAACTAGAAGGTGAACAGCAAAAATTTTAAGCTCACAGTAAATATGTGGTAGAACCAAGGCAAAAATATATGCTTTCTCTTAAATTGTGTTCTTGATTCTGAAAGTCTCTCTCAGGTTTTAATGTAAAATTTGCTAGAAAGAAGTGAATATTTGTCTGATTTTAACTTTATTTTACAATTTAATTCCCACTGACAGGAATGTATACTTTTTCTGTAGGTATTATTATTTTCTTTTCCAGTTAGGGTGTTTTCAGTATTTTATGTCTTCAAGGTAGATGAATTGCATTTGCTTTTGGAAATAAAGCCAATATGTGTTATAATTTAACATTAAATTATTGAATACAAATTTTCATTATCAGAGAAAAAATTAACATGTGAAGGAAAATCTATGACTAGAAACAGCTTATAATTTCTCTATGGTAGTAGAGCATGATAGAAAGAAAATGGATATTAGTAACTGTTAAAATAATAGACATGCATATGAATAAATGTTATCAGAAGAATATAAAGTAATGCTTTTAGTGTTTTCATTTGATATGGCAAAAAGACTAATAATTATGAGTGTTCTCAAACATAATGGATGACTAATTGTAAATGGTAAAAATTTTATGCTTACATACATAAAAAATAACTATTTACTATGACATTAAGGTTTTAAATATACGAATTTTAATTATGCCTTTTTTACAATTACTTAAAATACATATGATCAAAACCATTTTGTTATAAAATGTGTTAATTATTAAGTATCAAAGAAAATTGAAAATGTCTCTGAAATGAAAAATATTTTGTAGTATTTTATATCAATATAGTAATAATTCATTACTAGAATGAGAATAATTAAGTATTGGCTTAAGTTTTTAACTTTATACTTGAAATGTTGGAAAGTTTTCTATACAGAAACAAGTAGAAAAACTAGCAGATCTTTTGATGCATCAGTATAAAGTATTTGAACCCTTTCCAAATCTATACTAAAAGTTAAGTGACATTTTACTACCAATAAATATCTAAAGGGTAGTTTATCTGAAAACCTATTTGAATTTTCCTTCTATTTTATTTGAACCAAAGAATTTTAAACCATGAGGCTTCCAGAAGAATTGCATCCAGACATGAAAGTAAATTGATTTTCTTTATTTCTAGGATGTGTGTGTGTTTTAAGTGTTTGTGTGTACATATTTATATGTAATTCATTATACATGATCATATCCACTAGTCTTTCTTTTGATGTACTGTTGTCATGGAATTGAAAATAGCCCATACATTTGGAGATGTTTTATGAGTTTTTCTAAAGGACTTACTTTGTATATTCTGCCTTCAGGAACACAATTTATTGTGTAGATATTTACCTAAATAAATAAATGGAAAGACTTTAATAAAATAAAGGTTTTTATATAAAGGATGAGAGGGATTAGCTTCTAGTAATGTGGGGCCTCTTAATTTAATCATTTTTCTGCAATGTGATAAAAGTTGCGTTGTCAATGCTCCCACTCCTACTGTCCTGCATGAATTTGATTTTAAAACATTCTAACTGCATTTTACAAATTCCACTCCATGTACCCTACATGGATATATGCACGATCCAGGAAAGGTCATGAATCTCACTGAGAGAGATTATGACTTCATTAAAGGGGGAATTTCAGACAAAGTGTAATCTTATATACATATTTTTGTCCCTCAAAGCACTACAGGAAGATCCTTGATAAGTAAGAACCCTGCTTTTCTTCTAAAAGAGAGAGAAGCAAGTTCTGAAAGAGGAGATGGAAAAAGAACCAGTATAAATTTAAACACAAAACTTTCTCAGTATCCAAAAAAGTACAAATACATTGTAGATACAATGAATCCACAAAATCCTTCCTGCCACATAGTCCTCATAATGTTTTACTCAGCAGATTTTGATGCACTTATCACTCTGAGGACTGCCAATATAAGCTAGTGTTAGTGAGTCAGCAGTGGAAGAGTTTAATAGTATAAAGGCAAGTATTCCAGGAGCCCATCCTCAACCCCTGCCAGAGTGCCTGAGGCCTAGGCCATTGAATAGCCATTCAAACCTAGTAGTTCTAAACAACAGAATAGATAAATGCCTTGGGGAAGTAAATAAAGTCTTTGACCAGGTTCTGTGGTCCTGATTCCCCCAGCTTGAGCAGCCAGAGTGTCTAGGAGTGACTTAAAGGTGACCTTGAACTGCCATTCGTAGCTTGTGAAATCTGGGCCAAGCATGAGGAAGGCTGACATGTGTACCCTAGACTTGGAATCTTCTCCAGCCCTCTTCTTCAGTAGAACCCCAGTAAAGTCCCTGGAGCAGGGCACTCAGAAAGGCTGTGCTTTATTACGCTGTCTCCTTACTTGTTACAAGTAATAAACCTTTTAGTTAAAAAAACAAATTAACTTTGGTCTTTGTCTTTGAATAATGTTCACAAGGGGATGGACTCATGTTTGGTAACACAAGTATACAGAGTTATATAATAAGGAATTAAAATATGTTGGATTCGATATCAGTAAAGATTTCTGTAGTGGATATAACAATTGATCTGTGCCCATCAAGATGAATAGGAATTTTGTAGTCAAGTAATTGAGGACAGTGCACTTCAACTATAGCTAAACACACCCATAGTTTTTAGAATCTCTAGATATGATTTAGCTATAGTAAAGAACTTGCTTGGGAGGGTTAAGAGGTATGGTCTGAGAAGTTCTTTGTACCTTAAATTGAGGAAGATTGCACTTATATTTTATCCTGCAGAAAAACATTGTTATGGTATGTATGTAATTTGAACTACCTGCTTTGAAGGAGCTTGGGAGTGCCACTTTAAACACAATCTTGACCCCCAATTCCAAATCGCCTCAAACAGAATAGCTAGCTAGCATGCCTGGCATCTGCTTGTAAATCAAGTGTCTAGGTGATATTTACATAGTATAAAGACAGTGAATTTCTACTATAAATGTTTGGAAATACTGAAGCCTTTAGCACAAGGAAGACCATAAGGCAGATTTTGGGAGTTTGCATCAGTTGGACTAGGAGGACTACAGAGAAATTAAATATATCAAGATGTTAGTGGACTCAACGGGTTCATCCCTTGGGAAGCATCAGCCAAAAGATACAAAGTATCTTAAACAATGAAGGTTATTTTACTTGCAATAAGTAAGGACACTGGGAGATCTTTCTCAAAGGTACTGTCTTCCTGAGCATTCTACTTGATTCTATTTGTGCAGCCTGGGACTGAGGTAAAGTATGTGGTGACTGATCAAATTGGTCTGAAGGCATAGGGCAGGTCAGGAGGTAGGGAGTGGTGCTTGATGAGACAGTGGCATGAGTCATGAGGACATGAGTGTCCACTGGCCCCAATCCTTGGAGTGGATCCAGATTGTTTAACAGGTTGCTCACACAGTAGGGTGAAGGGTAGTTGTCCTGCACTTGCTCAGGCTGTATTTCAGGGTTATTTTTAGATAAGAGGAAAGAAAACTCCCCAAGAGAGGTGTTACTGTTTTTCCTTAATACTTTTAAGGCCGGGCTACTAACTAAGCAAGGGGTTTTAACCTCTGAGTGACCTTAAGATGATGATGCCATTGGTGGAGAGAGAGCATTCTTAGAGGATAATGATGTTCCTTCTTTGTATGGTTGTCATAGTTCTTCTTCATTTTGTTTCTGTTTGAACTTTATTATCTGATAATTAACCATTTAATCACTCATACCTGGTTCACTCAAATGTCTTATTTATATATCACAGAAGAAAAATGAACTGATCAATTTAAACTAGTTAGTACATGTTACCTAAAACAAATCAGAGTATTGGATTAGAAAATTTTGCAGTTTGTTTTATGAGACCTCTGTACTTTTAAGTAATTCTGTAAAAGTAAAAACAAAATGTGGAATGCAACTTGCTTCCCTTGTTGTAGCTGAGAAATGTATCATTCATCCTTCCTTCTAAATCCGCTACTATTTGACTTGGCCTTTCACTGACCTTAATTTCTTTGGGAACAGGCTCTTGTGGAAATGCTTCATGTCAGGTTTACTCAAGTAAGGAGATAAGGGAGGGGGAAAAAAATTGTAATGAAGCCTTGGTAAGAAACTAACTGACATTAAAGCGACCTATTTACTATAAAATCTTGATTATTGGCCAGAGAGCCCAGAATATTTGAAAATAACATAAAGGTTGATAGGGGAGAAAAATAACAAAGAAAATGATGAAGACTCATTTTCATTCTTCAAGTCCTTAATTTTAGCCAAGGGGAAGAGTAAACTCTGGGTAAGGAAACAGCATGCAGAAGAATTCATTTCCTCAAACCCCAAGAGCACCTTCAGGTAAGTTGTGCTTTACAAATTGCTCAGTTAAACTTCTGACCAACTTTAAGATCACTAATTTTTCTCTGTACTTAATGAAAGTCCCTCTCAGTATATGGAATAATCACCAAATTCACACTGTCCCAGGCCTTTCCAAGTTTTTCTCTTTCATCCCATAACACTTGACTAAAAAGCATTAAAATACACCTAGGTATAAAATATATTCTTTTAACTTTCATAACTTTTATATAATATAAAATGTATATGACTATGAGAGAGAAAATGGTCATATATAAGAATATACATGGGGCTCAGGGCTGAAGAAATTTATCAAATTCACACACAAAAGATCTTTAAATATTCCCTTCCCCATCTTCTTCCTGCTTTATATAGATGAAGATTTTGTAATCTAGATGCGGTCATGATCATTGACCAGCATACTGTGGTTAATTTTAGGAATTTGAAGACAGGAGAAGTATTAGGATTTTCTCATTTGTTAGGAGAAATAAAACAGAAAAAATGAAAAAGAGAAAGGAGAGGGAAAGGGGTAGAGAGGAGAAAGGAGGGGGGTAGAGAAGAGGGATTCAAGTCCCATAGGGTTAGATTTTCACAGTCACATTATGTTCTTGTGTTCTATGATTAGGCTGAGATAGAGATAACTGGAGACAGTGAGTCAGGTTGAGTCTAAACCAAGCCTAATTAGACACTGAAGCTTAAACTGAAAAGGATGCCATTGGTTCAAATTAGAGATTTCAAAAAATTTTGATAATTAATATGTGCATCTGATTGGGGTCAAGATGTTTATTCCAAAATATTCAACCTGAGGATAGTAAATAGTGACAGTTGTCTCTACACAGGTGGTGAAAAGATTCAGGTAAGAGTTTCATAATAAGTAAATAATAAGTAAAATAGCATCCCAAGGAGTTGTGATACAAGAGATTAGTTTCTGGGGAAAAGGACTAATGAAACTGAGGCAGTTACCTTCCCCAAGCAAGAGGCTAGCAGGATTCTACTTGTACCTGGAAACTTGGCTGGGAGATATCAGAAGCTAAATATTATGTTTCCTCTGCTTTATATCCTCAGCATCTGGGACATAGTAGTCCCTGTCAAGTATTTAAAAGAATAAGTGATGAAGTGAACAAAGACAGAAGCAGAGTCACATAGACCAGGGCCATGTAGGAGTGTTTATGATAAAGACAAAAGACTACTCTAGTCCCATGTTTTGTGCTCATCCAGGCACAGTATGATTTGGATATTAGACTTACTGACTGAAGGTAAAAATAAGTTTGAGAATCCATTGATTTGTAAGAGCTTCTTCATACATCTATTTTAGTTAGGTATTCTTTCTGCAAGTCCTGATTAGCTACACATGTACTAATTAGAGAATCATGCACTGATATTCCAAATTCTAGGTAGTTCTTGATTCACTCTAAAACATATTTTATTTATTTTCAAGGCTCACTTAGCTGTCAACTAATATGCACCCATTAGTATCTGCTCAGAGTTACTATATTTGTGCAAATAATTAGGAAAATGTTTCTTCTATCTACAGTCATCCTTCAAGAGCAAAGAAAATTGCCTTATTATTAAGTATTCACAAAGTATCACATTGTACAGTTTTCTCAGCTGGTTTATTTTAGACAACACATTACTATTTGAGAAAAGAATTAGGCCAGATAATGTTTGCTTCTCAAAACTCAAGATTAGTAAAATCTCAAAATTGGTTGAAAATGTAGGGTCACGGGCCATCTCTATATGTATTGAATGAGAATTTGTATTTTAATGGGATACTCAGAAGATCCAAATGGACTTCAGACATCAAGAAGCAATGGTCTATTCATTAGTAACAGGTTTAGATGTTTATTGAAATATTTTAATTGAAACTGTTATTTTATTAGTTTTTTTATTAAATTAACATTGGCTTATAAAATTAAATAGGATTTAGGTGCCCATCATTATATACTAACATCTTATAGAGAAGATTATATATACCCTAACAGTCTTAATTCCATTCTTCACCATACTATTGACCTTTATAGACATCTTCTAATAAAATCAAGTAGTAGACAAAGAAAAGTGAGACGTATATATATATGTATATATATGTGTGTATATATATGTGTATATATATATAAAACCTTAGGGTTATGATTTCATAACTGAAAGTCTTTGTGTCAGTGGTGCGTATGTGTGTGTGGTTATGTATATTTTTTTCTCTTATATACCACCATGGACAAAATAACAGTGAATCTTGTTAATGAAAAATGTAGTGGAATCAACCGAGAGTTGAGGGTCTATAATTAATTGGAGATTTTTATGTAGTAGATTCCATCTCAAGAAGGCCACTGATATGGCCAAATCAATTTGGGGTTATCTGAAGTCCTAGAGCTGTCAGATCTTCTGGGTTTTTTTCAATACAGAAAAAAAAATTCATACAAAATTTCTCAATTGTAACTGTTAAATAAGATTTTATTTAAGAGAGGTGGGAGAAAACATTATGCAGGCCAACACTTCGTGAAACAATAATCAGAGATCTAGTATGTAGTTTGCAATATATGATCATTTCAATATCCCTTAGGGAAAAAAAAGTATATATTTAAAAAATAATTTTTATTGAACTTACATTGCATTATAAGTTTTGGGTATGTATCATTATAACTCCACTTCTGTATGTATTACATTAAGTTTGCCATTAAGAATCATTCTATCGTTCCTGATATGCTTGACCCCTTTTACCTGATTTTTCCCAACCCCTTCTTTATTGTAACCACTAAAAATAATCTATAAAAGGTTTTGGGGTGTTTTTTTTTTTTTTTTTTTTGTATATACCAAATATGAGTGAAATCATAGTGTTTTTTCCTCAATCTGACTTATTTCATTAAGCAAAATTCTCTATATCCATCCATGTTGTTGCAAATGGCAGAATTTCATCATTTTGATGTGTGAGTAGTATTCCAGAAATAGATACTTTTAAATTCATGCCATGTAATAAATGACCATTTTTCTACATTATTTTAAAATAGCATCCCAATTTAGTCCCAAAGAGGCCAAAATCTGAAGACTTTTGTATGTAGAAGCTTCATATTGATATTTGCAGACTGTTTCACAGATGGTCAATGTATATCTAAAACATGCATTATCATTCATATTTCTATGAAACCAAGGCTTTACATGAAAGATTTTAAGACATAGTATTCTAAATATTGTTTACTGAGAACTTCTTATGTTCTTATTATTTTTACCATTTTCTAAACTCATGCAATCTTCAGAATAATCAGTATTATATTTGCTCTATTAATGGAACCAAGAAAAAAATGGAAAAAAGAGTTCCTGTCTATGAATTCACAGACATATAATTGTCTCCAGGTTGTATGGGAGGTTTCTAATTGTGAGAGACTATCTCCTAATTTAGCCAGTTTTCAGTTTGAGCTCTAGAACCAGAAAAATCTCTTGAGCTAGATCACTGACATTTCAGCCTTCCCTCCATTTCCCCTCCATCTTTCAATTACAATATCTTTTAACTCTTTCTACTTTCTTTTTCATGACTCTCCTGTCTACTAACAAGTGTTGAAAACAACCATAACTTTCCTTAATTTTCAAGTTAACATGAAAATGTAATATGATGATTGTTATACTTTAAAAATGAATAAGTAAATGAACAACTGGATGGTTAGATAGCTAGATGATCTTACTGTCCTATATTAGGAATATGGAGAAATTTTGGACTTTTTTGATAATAGGGGAACTTTGTATCATTAATATCCCATTATTATAATATACAGGAATAGTTTTTATACTATTTGTCTTTGATTTCAGAACAAAACATTTTATAAAGAAAGATTGCTTTATTTGAATATTTTTCACATAAAATAAAGAGAATGGTTATTTTAACCCACTGTGTCTCTAACTGATTGTGAGAATTGAAGCAAGTCATCTAAGTATAGTTTACTTAACATGTAGTGATAGTTTAAATTATTATTATATAACAATAAACAGTAAAACAAAGTGGAAAATTTAGTGAATGATTTGACTTCATTTGACTAAAATTATAATGCATACTCAAAGTTTTAACTGAATTTATGCATGATGAAGGCAAAATCATTTAATAACCATAGCATATATTAGAGATTTTGATTCTCTGAAGTTAAAATACACAGCAAAATAACATGCTGGAACTCTTGCTGCATCCTTCCATATATTATGTATTCTTGATTATTTTACTATCTATCTGAATGATTGGAATTTTACAATAAACACACAAAAATGTTTCCTTCTTGTTGCATCTAGCATTCTAGATTCTAGTTTCTTAAGAACTTTCCATCTTATAAAAAGCCTTTCTTAAATTTTTAGGGTAACTGGAGAATCTGTTTTGGTGCACAAGAGAATAAAATTCTTTAATGGATATGAGAAATTTAAAAGGTAACTTTAACTAATTAGATCAATTAAAAACTTTGAAAACACCCTTCACCACACTAGCAAAAGGGTAGCTATTCAATCTGTGAGGTTGTTACAGGTGATGTCACTTCTGTTTTACAGCTGAGTATGATTGTCTCATACCTCGGAATATGCCAAGGATGCTGTAAGAAAGATGGAGCAACCCACAGGAAAAAGCTAAGATGAGAGGCTTCAAAAGTACCAGTAAGTATGAGACAAGAATATTAACTACTAATACCTTTCCTTTCCCATGTGGGCCAGATGTGCTTCCTTCAATAGGATTCTGTTGACTTCTTTAATAACCCTAACACACACACACACACACACACACACACACACACACACACACACACAAAGGAAGAAACTTTGCTTATACTTAAGAATGCAAAGAATTGAGACAGTGTGAAAAGAAGAACAACAAAAAGCAATGCTATTTTAACCAAGGAAAATCAATCAACTTAGGTCAATCCTGATCTGACTCATGTTGGAATTATCAAAGATCATAGAGCATTAAATTTTGACTCCATACCTTTAAATTATGCTCTTGAAGATCTAGCATTTTCAGGGATAAATATAAATTAGAATTGAATTTAATGCATATTTGGGCATAATAAATAAAATAACTGAAATAAAAATTTCACTGTATAGTCTCAAATAGCACAATGGAGAAGAGGTTAGGTTAGAGAATCTGTAATTAGCCTAACTGCAGCACAGAGAAAATAAATTTGGGGAATAAATAGCCTATCGACCGAAGTCTTGAAACTGTGGGACAATATAGAGAAGTCTAACATTCATTCATGTGAGTAGAGTCCCAGAGAGAAAGGAGACAAAAATGATTCAGATACACGTATTAGAATAAATGATGGTCAAATATTACAAAAGTTGGTGAAAGACAATATTATAAATTTGAGCTGTTGAATGAACTTCACATAGAAAAACTAAAGAAAACTATACTCAGTATTATCAAAGCACTGAAACCTAAACATTTAAAAAAATTGAAGGTAGCCAGAAACAATTAGCACCTCACACACAATAGAACAAGCATTTAAGTAACATCGGATTCCTCTTAAGTAATCATTGTTGGAGGAGATTGCTGAGTGAACATGACCACTGGTTGACCTACCAGCAGGACCCAGGGCAATTGGAGGTACCTCCCTCCCTCACTTTGAAATACACATTCAGCCCACTGCTCTGACAAGTAGGGGCTATTTTTGAAGATGCACACTTAAGACAACTATGAGTTCTTGAGACCATGGCTGGTATAGATGGTGTACATGACAGAACTCAGTTTAAGATTTAAGTGTTAGGAATCTGAAAAGTAGACACGGGTATCTACTCAGCTCACGTGCACCCTCCTGTGTAAGTTCTCTTATTAAAACAGCCACCAAACTCTAGCGTGACCTCTTTGTGTATGTGAGCGAGTTTATGAACCCACAACAACGGATTCACGGATACAATTGAATATCAACGAAGTACTGAAGGAAAACCACTATCAAACGATTCATAGCTGACAAACAAAAACCAAAGATGGAAACCAAAAACAACAAAACCTATCAGAATATCAGAATGAAAAAAGTCATTCTAGATGAAGGAAAGCTATGAGGTTGTTTGAATAGCAAAATGCTCTAAAATAAATGCTAAAAGCAAGTTCTTCAAGCTGAAATGAAATTATGCATGAGGAAATCTGGCACTTCAGGATAAAAAGAAAAAATTAAAAAAAATAGAAATCTGGGTAAGTTTCTTATTTTCTTTTCTTCACTTAAAGAAATATGCATGATTGTTGAAATCAGGATATATAATACTTGTGGTAGAATTTTAATGATTATACATGAGAAAATTTTATAAAACAGGGAAGGGAAGGGATAACATATGATTCTAAGGAATCTTCATTTTATTTGATGTGGTATAAAATTAACTTTAAGTAGTCTGTGAAAAGTATCTACATATTTTGTAATACCTAAAACCACTAAAATATAAGAAAATACAGCCTAAAAGGCAATAAATGAATTAAAATACAATGCTATATAAAATGTTAAGATTCTTCAATGCATATGTTTACAAATATTTTAATGTCTATTTGAAGAGTGACTTTTGAGGGTGAATTTATTTTATACAGCATTTCCAAAATTATTTAATCAGTCAAATTAAGTATTTAGAGGAATATCTATCTATCTACACATACACATACATATATATATATAATAAAAATCCTATTGCTTCTTATTCAGGAGCAAAGGTTTGTTGTTTGAGATACTTATAGTAAAAACTAATCACTGAGTTTTCATTCAGTTTTGGTTTTGCTTCACTTGTGCTCAAATGGGCATAGGAAGAATTAATTGGAAATAGCTGGTGCATAAGTTTGTGGTGGTGGTGAGTGTGGATGTGTGTGGGTGTATGTGTGTGTGTGTGTGTGTGGGGGGCTTTTTTGTGCCACCAGTTAGCCAGTCTGAAAAAGTACAAATGATAAAGCTATCAAAGCCCCTACTGTCTAAGTCATCAACATCTAGAAATAGGATATAGTATATTTATACTATACCTATAAATAGATTTTAAAATTAAAAATTATACTATTAAATTATTTAAAGAAAATAAATTTAAACAATATTTTGGATGATGTTGGTTGGGTACTGCATGAACAAAGGACAAAAATATATTTCTGTATAGAAACAGAGGAGGCCTATACCAGGCAAAGAAACTACAGAAATTGTAAGTGTGGTAGAGGAGTAAAGTGACAAATTAAGGTAATTAAAAATGATTGCTGAGCTAGAGAAACTTATTACCAAATCCAACAAAGTAAATTATTTCAAGAAGAGAGTGATTACTCATATCAGATGTTGCTGATATATCCTTAAGAAGAGATCAAGTAATTTTCATTGGCTGCAGCATAGAAAAATCATTAGTGACCTAAAAAGGTCACTAATAAATAAAATAAAATTTTCTTTAGATAATGGAAAGCTGATTCAGGTTAGTGGAAGAGCAGTTAGGAAATGTGTAAGTGAATACAGCAAGTACAGAAAATGTTATGTAGAGCATGGTTTTGAGGGTAAACAGAGATATAAGAAAGCTGGATAGAGATATGATGGCATATTTAATATTTATTTTTTAAATAAAAACATATTTTTTATTTGATGGGACAATTGTAATGCAGTAGGGAGATGAAATTGATGATAATGGGATATTGGCAAAAGCAAAGTTCTAGGTGGTATGGTTTCAGAAAAAGAAGAAAGTCCATGGAGGAAGAGTAGAAGCAGCAGGATATGAATATGATACAGTTTGAAGTGTTTGGAACTGCTAAGATATTATTACTAAGATCTTTGGTTACAAATCATAGAAACCATCTCTGACATACATAAGAAAAATAAATGTAATAAGGTTTTAGCAAGTATCTCAAGATACTTTTTGAATCATGGAAAACTGAGTTTATGGCAAGTATAAACAAAAAATAGAAAGGAAAAGAAAAGTGCCCCAGCATTGACCTAGGGGAAAAGCTGCTCTTTTCAAATCAAACCCGAACAGTATCAATAAAGGTAGAATTAGTAGTAGTAGTAGTAGTGGTAGTAACAGTGCCAGTGCAGCACTGCTGAACTTTCATCCCAAGAGTTCGGTTGGCCAACCACTGAGAATTCTTTATAGACCCGTATACCCTAAAATGGGGGGCCTTTGACAAATTCAAAGAACATTCTCAGCATAGAATGCAATGTAATGTAATGTGTGGTTTGGTATCATTTTTACTCTACAGACAGTTATGAAATAAAAACAAAACTTCTGGGGACTAGCAATTATTACATGAGAAAGGTCATTCTCCAGAATCAGTTACTACACAGCTTAACAACATCTTGGCCAATTACATATTTAAAGGTGTCGAGAAATTTTCTTTTGAAATTCTGCGTATGAAAATAAAGCTGCTATTCTCACATTTCTTCAATAGTATACGTGGAGAACTAGTCAAAAAATGAGGCAAATAGGAATAATATGCTTAAAAATTCAGGAGGGATAAATAAAACAATTACTATTTGTAGACAGTAAGATTATAGTGCATAGAAAATCTTTAGGACCAGCAGATAAATTACTAGAATAATAAAATTCATCAAATTCATTCCATGAAAATTATGTGTATAAATCATGGATTTCTGAACACTACATCACAAAGGAAAATATAAAATCAGAAGTCAATGAGGTACCATGAATAAGCCTAAGGAAATCTGCTTAAGAATTTTTAAGGGACAGATGTAGTATGCTTATGAATTTGATACATTATTGCTGTAAATATCAGTTGTATCCAAATTATTGTATAGGTTCAATAAAATTTGTATCAAAATTTTATCGAGATTGTTGACAACTATTGTGGGTAATTATCATCAAATCAGTAAAGGCCTGATTTAAACAAAAAGGCTTACTCCTCTGAGTAAGAGGAATCTTTCCCTGCCTGAATGCCTTTGATCTGGCTTTTGGTTCTTTTCCTACCTTCAGAAGCAAATTGAAACATCAGCTTTTCTTGGATTTCAAGCCTACCAGACTGAAATACAGCATCAGCTTTTCTATACACAGCTTCTCCAGCTACAGATCTTGGAACAACTCATTCATCTCTACAATTAGGTTACTCAATTCCTTATAATGACTATCTCCTCTCTCTCTTACATATATACTTACAGTATATATAATATATATTACATATACTATACTATATATGCATACATATTATGCAGTTTTCTGAAGAACTTTAATATTAGCAATAAGACAATAATCAATATCTTAATTATTAAAAATATTTAAATTTCATAATCATTTTTCTCTGCCAGGTCTCTTGCACAGTCTGTCTTGAATTTCAGTGCACAAATGTTTGTCTCACAAACAACAGTCTCCCATAGAAGTTAAACTTTCAATTCTCACCACGTATTTTAATCAAGTTGTCTGTTTTTTTCACTTTCATTTTAATCTCCAGTAATTTGGATAGTGAGTTTTAGTTCTTATAAAACATTAATATGTGAATACCTGCTTCTTTTTTTTCCCCTTATTTTTCAAACATGGGTGGAAAAAGAAAGTTGATTTTGATTGAAGATGAGAGTTACTGAGAGGAACATAATTCTGACACATTGCTTGAGAAGTATTACTGAGCTGGTAAACCACCACACATCTTGAGAAGTCTATGGGCAGAAGGACTCTCTCACTAACACAGGGGACTCAGGGCATCTTCAGACTCCTTGTAGTGTAGGCAACTATTTATTTGCAACATACTTCTGGAAGGAAGAAACATAGCTTGCATCATAATTTTAAAGGCATCCCAGAGCTGCATAGGTATTTGTCATGGTGGCTTGCTTGTCCAATTTTTCAGGAATGCAGATGGTGCTGGTAATTTCGTACTGTTCTTGCATATTGTATTAGAATTACCAATAGAATACTTAATTTGAATTGATAATTGGTGAAAGATAGAAGTGCCAATTATAGGAACATAGCAAATCCTGTTATAATTTTTATGCCTCAGAAGTGGTAACAGTGGGGTTGATGCACTCCTGTGGGATGTGTTTATAATACTCTAGATCATCACATGCTTGACTTGGATATGGAAATTAGTAAAGAGTATAAAAGATAGCTAATTTTGTATCAATTAAATTATTTCTTGGTTCACAGGCTAGATGATAGCACAGACTGAAAAACAAGTGCTTCAAATTATTAAGCAATCTCTTTGTTACGGACATATGTCATGTGGCTTCCCAGAGTGCCTCTCCTTTCCAAAAGAATATGAAAACACCAGAAAACTGCATAAATAATTGGAAATATGCATTATATCTACTTTATTTTATGAAATATCAAGGCATAATTAAATGACACGAAATATGTAGAGAACTCTGGAGTACACAGTTCTGTTAAAATCAAAGTATACTTCATTCTTACAGTTTGTTAAAAGTTTTTTGCCAGTAAATTGAATTTTTATATATAACTATGATAAAATATATGTTTTAATTAAATATGCTTGGTTCTAAAGGTACACTGAACATGTAGCTTGTGTTTCAGCAATGTATATGTATTTTCATGTATATACAAACATATGCATAGACAGATGTATATATATATATATAAAATACATGAATGAAGACAAATGTGTTTGAATACTCTAAAGTCAAACACTGATAGCTGTATATACATATATGTACATATAATAATTTTTATATGTTATAATACTGCTATCTGTGTGTAGAAGCTCTAAATAGTACCTTGAATTATTAGGGTATTATGGAATAAACAGTTTAGATAATTTAGATATCAGAATAACTGTTACTTGATATATAATTAAAGAATTGCACTTTAATGCCTTTTATTCAAAATTACACTGAAAAATATTTTGAGCAGCTTTGAGGACCTTACAATAACAATTTTCCAGATTAACTGTGTCAACAAACCCAGGATTCTCCTGTCATAAGTGCAGAGATAATAGGTAATAAGTTTCCAAGTCCTAGTAGCCTATATGGTGTATGACAGAACTAAGTTATATATAAAAAATACCATTCAAGGTATTTTATCTTAGTTTTCTAAAACTAATAACCCTGACCCCATTCTTCAGTATAGATTCTTAAAAGCCTAAAGAGGGAAAAAGTTTGCACATCGTCATTTTGATACTTTTTGTTTTCATTTTGATTAGATTTAAAAAATGGCGAAGAGATTCTGCCTTTTAATGTTAACAAACTGTTCCTATTTAAGTAAAGAAGGTTAAAAAGAGTAAATAGTAAATGGGCATAATTTTTGTGTCAGGCAGCATGATATTTCGTTTTTACATAAATATATTGTTGAAGAATAAATCCTATATAAAGTCCATAATATATTCAACTCCAAATCTAAACCAGAATACTAACTATCAGTGATTCTGGACATATAATCTTAAAATTTTGTAAGTATAAAGATTTCATAATATTTGCAAACATGGGCCTAAAGAAGTGTTACATGTTCATAGAAGTAATTAATACTATAACCATACTGGTACCAAGGATGATCAATTCATTAAAATTGAATTTAAAAAGAGGACAGAGTCCAAGGAAAAATTGTGTTTGCAAACTCTTCAACATTTCAGAGTCTGAAGGAGGGAAAACTTAAATAAAAGCATATAAAATAACACCTCTATATAAAGGAAAAAATTGGCAGAATGGAATAAAGGGGGATATTTGTGTTGCCAAATAATATATAAATAAAATAGAATATAGCAAGTTCATAATTATAAACATATGATTTATAATGAATTTGTGGAATAGATGACTAAACATAATCAGACTTGTAACTATTAAGTCTTAATTATGAAAATAATAAAGAGATATTGAGTATTAAAGTCAAATGAAATTTCATTCTTACAAGAGAAAATTTGAATAATACAAATAAGAATGAAAAAAGTGGTAAGTAATTTTTGGGAGTACATGTAGGTTAAATAGACTGAATGTTGTTGAAGAAATTGTACATTTTGTTATCTATTGTCTTAAGGGTGTGAGAATTTGTTGAACTCTGTTGTCTTTCTACCATATTTATTGATCTTATTCAGAAATCTTTTCTAATTAAATTTTTTTTAAATTAAGAAATTATATACACGACATAAAATTGGGAAGGATTCTACTTTATTGTAGTTTTTAAAGGAAAAGTGTAGGCAGGAATGAAGGCGAGTAAGCAGGCAGGCAGGAAGAGAGAGGAGGAAGATGCATTTTTATTTATTATTTTACTAAGTTGTGTGTCTTGGACATTCCCTCAGCCCCAGGTCTGAAACCAGGGGCCTTGTGATGGATGGGAACTATGCCCAGTGGACTTAAACACTAGACCAACAGGCATGCCTGGAAGAGTTTTAAAGTATATTTGTAATGGCAGCTCACTACTTCCTGTAATACTTTCCTCTCTTTGATGATTCTAAATTTATCAGCTGTCAATTTCTTCTCATCATATTTTCACTTTAATTTATCTTTACTTTGATATATGTTTTCCAAACACTTTCAGATGGTCTGTTTTTGTATGTGTTTTGTGTGCATATATGTGCGCTCTAATAATAATCAAAAGCAGCATATCCATCCCCAACCATATTTATTTATTTATTTCCCCCTAAACAGAATCAAATTCTTAAGAACTAAAGGCTTCCTCCAGAAAACAGGAAGGCAAGTAGATGGCTTGTTGGCAACAGGACCCTCTTAAGACCTAAAGTTGCATCATATAGTAACAGAGTGTTCTGCTCAGACACCTGGGTGTCATACAGAGATTTACCTTCTAGCGTTTCAAATCCACACAAAATTTTCCCTGTGAGTAACCATTGTATATCAACTTTATTCGGAATAATAAGTTATTAAGACACTTACTCACACCTAAGATTAAGTCTAAAAACCAAGAATGGTCCTAGGAAATATGTATTTTAAATACTACCAACCCAATTCTTAAATACAGCCTATTTGAGATCTCTTATTTTTCATCCTGTTTTGAAATTTTTATCATGATCTTGTTTGGGGTCTAATTGATTGGTGTTTTCACACTAAGACTACTCTAGTTCTTGGCATACTACCTTTGAAACTGTTCTTTAAATAATATTGCAGTTTCACTCTGCCCAGTCATAGTTTTCATTGAGAGTAATTAGATCTAAATAATTTTTGACTATTTCCAAAATTTAAATTAATCCCTAAATGATAAAGACTTGCTTTCATTATATATTTCAAAATGAAGCTATGTGCCCCAGTAATGCTATTGGAACTGTTTTCTACAATAATTGCATGATTCTTAGCCTGTTAGATATGGATCCAAACTTTCAGAAGTGTCCAAGTTCTAATATACTTTTAAAGTAGTTTCATTATTATGTACTGATGACTTATACTCTCAATAGAAAGTATAAATTAAAATGCACTCAAACATCTCTAGTAATGTAGAAATAGTTTGTATCTTGAAAGTCAGCAATTCAATGCTCTTAAATTAGAATTATTGTGATGTAATCTAGATTGAGTATATGTTTATTGTTGTACTTTTTGTTTTGTAAATGTAAGTCTTAAAATGCAGTGGAGCATATAAAATTTCAAGCGATATGTTTAGTGTACATGAATGAAATTATTTAAGAAGTTTGACAGCATTATGGTTAGTACAAAGAACTTTTTAAATTATGGTAAAATAGGCTTTAAATGATTTTTTTCTATTTCAAAATTATTTTATCAGTGAGAATTATAAAGACATTATTTTTTAATGTTCAGAATATTTGAACTACTGACAGTTTCCAAGTGTAATATACTAGCAAGAAGATACCATAAGCAACTATCTACATGAAATTATTTCAAGCTCTTCTTTAAGGTTCAGTATATTCACCTTTCCTGGAAGTGCAGAAGGACCAAAGGCAGCATCTGTTGGTGGAATTTCTCTCAGTGGAGAAGCCAATGGGGGAGATAGTGGTCCATGAAAGCATAAATGCAAGATAGGTGCTCTCTCTGCCATTGAACTTTGTAAAATGTCATTCAGTAGCTCATTGAATGATTTTCACAAACCAACCTTGCACTTACACACTTAGAAGGACATATTTAGGGGTGTCCATGACCTTCTTGATCGAAACTTCTATTACAAAAACTACATGTTCTTCAGGGCAGAAAAAAAAAGTTGCTCCTGAATAATACCACCACCTTTAGCTTTGTGGAATTATGAAAAATCCAATTTATCACAATCTCTGATTTTAACAAAGTTTGCTGATTTTGAGTATTTCTGATCCTAGTCTGTTTTACCACATTCACATTGGTATTGCATAATCAAACTTTAAAAAGATGATTTAAAAATCATCTTCAATATTAGTATTAATAATTATTGATCAAGATTATGTCTACAAATATCATTGGCCAATTTAAATCATATCTGTATTACCTTATGCTTAATTTATTTCAAATTTTTCTAGAAACATTGCATCACAACATATATCTTTAAAGTGTGTATCATTGTAAATCAACATCTGTGTATAAAATGTTTTGTTTACCATCAACATGAGACCAAATATGGATGTAACTAAGAAGTAGACCAGTAAAATATTCTGAGAATTAAAATGAAGATCTTGAAGGGAATCTATACTACCATGTTTGCTGTAACATATTCACAATAGTTAAGATATGGAATCAGCCTTAATGTCCATGGACATTAAGGAAATATAATATATACATACTATAAACTGTTATTCTCACTTTAAAATAAAGATGAAAATTCTGCCGTATGCAAGAGCATTGATGTATCTGTAGGATAAAAAATTCAAAGTGACATAAGACAAAGAAGAATAAGGATTTAATAATTCCTTGTTTATAAGCTACCAAATAGTTAAACTTATGGAAACATCAAGTGGAAGGGTTGTTGACAGGGGCTGGGGAGGGGAAATTAAGGGGCTTCTGTTGAATGGATGTGTAGTTTCATTTCTTAAGTTAATAAAATGAGTTATTTCTAGAGATCTGCTGTATAATATTGCACCTATAATTAGCAATACTATATGGTGCACTTAAAACATTTTGTTAAGAGGGTAGATCAAATGTTTTCTTACTCTTGATAAAATTTAAAAACAACAAATCTTCCTTTCAAAATATATTAAGAAAATGAAAGAACAAGTTATACACTGGAACAAAACAGAGAAAGTGCATATAATAAAACACATATAATCCAATATAAATTTCAAAAATATCTGAACAAATACTTCACCAAAGGGAATGTATAGATTGCAGTGATTAAAATATGTTGAACATATTAATTAGGAAAAAACAAATTAATACCACAATAAGTTCCTATTACACATTTTGAAAGGCTAAAATTAAAAACAAAACAAAAAAATACATTAATTACCAAATCTTGGTATGTGCGTGTTGAAAAATAGAATGTTCATATTTTTGGGGATTGAATACCATTCAGGATCTTTGGATGACCAGTTTTTTTATAAATTAAACATGTACTTAGCATACTAACCAGCATCTTCAGTGCTAGATTTTTGCCATTGACTCTGGAAAACTGATATTCATAAATATCCTATCTACATCTGTTTAGAGCAGCTTTATTCATCATTCCCTCAAACTGGAAACAGCATAAACATTCTTCAGGTGAAAACATAAATAGCTTGTAGCACCTCAGAGAAGAAAATTGTGTCTTAATAAAAAAGAAAGCAACTACTTAGACCCAAAATGTCAGGAATAAATCACAATTGCATTATGCTATTGAATGAAGCTATACTCATACTGTATATGCAATAGAATATACTGTATGATTCCATTTATGTGACAATCTGGAAAGGTCAAAACTTTTTGAAGAGAAGGCAACTCACGGGTTGCCAAGGGTCTGGGATTGGTAAATGGAATTAAAGGTGACTGACGGGGCATTGGGGTTAAGAGAGAACTACTAAGTATCCTGACCATAATAATGATTAAAATATATATATGCAATCATCATATGACTTTTAAAATAAACCTTAGAAGATTATAGTGTTTCTATATCTCACTCAGAGTACTGAGCTATCGGAAGTATTTGTTTTACAATGATTTATGTTCATTTCGACTGAACATATGAATTTGGCATAAAATCATCTTAATTTTGAATCTCAACTCTGCCACAATATAGATAAACCTCAAAAGTAATGTGACTTTTAATTAATTCCATATATTGAAAGCACTTGTTATACTGGCACTTCTTAGGTACTCAGTAATTAGATCTTCTGGACTGTAAATGAGGCAAATAAAGGGTCTTCAGCAATCTACCCTGTGGTTATAGCTACTAGTGAATGGGAGCTAAATTCACGTTTCTGACACCACTTTCCAAATCTGCTACAAACAATACTTCCTCTACTCCTTACTGTGAGCTAGTATTTATAAATGGTGCCATATATGAACCAGGTTGTGAAGTACATCTAAATGACAGTATACTAACTCACTAACCATAGCATTAAAATAGAAAAATTATAATCAGAGTAGTAGAAGAAACCATGAGATTAAAAAATGTATTTTATTTTATGATGGCAGTAATATTAATACTAGCCTACATAATTTCAAGGTTTATTCTTGTATAGGTCACTTTACAAAATGAATGATTATGTCTTTGGAAATTTGTTATCTAATACTCTTCCTATAATAAAAACAGCATTAGTAGCAGGATACCAGTATTGTAATAAGATTTGAATATCTTAGTATTTTAATGGAGCAGAAAAGACATCGTTAAGATTTTCTTAAATGTCTTCTTTTATGAGGCTCGACAAAGCAATATAAATATCACGCTCTATAGTTTGCAAAATACTTTTCATGTTATAAGAAATTTTTATGTAATATTGGTTAATTAACTCCACAAAAAATTATTATTGTTATTATTATTTCCAGGAGTGAAAGCAACATGAATGACATTTTTTATAACTGTAGTCTAAGTTGTTGTAATATTCTTATCTGAAAGATACAGAAATCTTAAGCACATACTTTGTGACTCTCAATAATGTCAGTAAATGGCATACTCTTCCTGATTAATTTGTTAATGAGCTCTGTTTAGGGTAATGTGTTATGGAAATATCAACATGAATTCGTTAATGCTGATCCTAAGCAGAATGGTGTCTTCTAAACCCACCTCTATCGTGACCAATTTGATCTTGGGAAAATCTTTTTGTCTATGAAACTGAACCGTAGTATATAAAACTGAATCTTTCAGAACGCTGAATAGTTCACTCTCTTTTTAGAGACAGTTGATTCAGTAGTCCTGCAAATGGCACACTGTGACTACATTCCAGGCCTGTTAACTATAACTACCTGCATATATGCTACCTGAGAAAATACTCGAGAATTACATTACCAACTAAGCCACCTATTGAGACTTAGATGATTGTACAGAATTTTTGTGTGAATAACACAAACTTTAGATAAACAACGTAGAACAAATATATTGTAAACAAACCATTATGATGGCGACCACATTGTAGCATATATTATATCATAAGCATTTGTCAAAAATCTTGGAACTAACACGACTACCTTTCTATTGGGAAGTTCAAATTTCTCAGAACTTTTGTAAATATCTCAGGTATACACAATGAATTATATATAATTGTCCATTTTTAATGATGCATACTTGAAATTTTCATAATATTATTATGCAATATAATTTTTTTAAAAAAGAAGCTTAACCAGGAGGGAGTATTGTATAGATGAAGAATAATGGGCTTAAAAAGAACCCAGAATACAGAGTTGGAAATTCAGAAGTTAAGGAAAACCTGCTCCCTGAAGCAAATTTTACAAACCAGAACATATGTCTAGAAATTTATCATAAAAAGTAACCTATAACAAAACACAGGATTGAAAAACAAACAGCAATTTTTTAATGAAATCTAAAATTAATTTCTAAAATTAAAAAAATCAAGTAACATTAAAAAATATAACAAAATACTTACAATTGAATTAAATACAGCTGAAGAGAAATTAATGACGTAAAATATATCTGAAAAAATCACTGAGACAGCAGCATGGAACTCTGGAAGTGAGATTAAGAGGCATAGAGAACTGTATAAAATGTGCGCCTGTTTCTTCAAAGGGAGAAGAACACTGCAGTGTGGTCGAGCAGCAGGAAGAATTCTAGGTGTTATTTCTGGCTCTATAGGGGTTATCTCTGACACCGTGGTAGTTTTCTCTGACACTATGGGGGTTATTGGGTATTTTTGCCACTAAGATAGTTAAAGCAGCATGTATTTTAGGCAGGGCATTTAGACTGGAATTTATAGGGGCACAAAATTTGTTTTTCATCAAAAGGGTCAAAATTCCTTTCACTGGCCCTGGTTGTTTGCATGAAGTCCCTCCAGATCATATGTTGTTACTATGCAATCTCCAGTTGGCATCACGCAGTGCTTACTTGTAGCTGGTCTAACTGCTCTGCTTCTGCTTGGGTTGCTCTGCCTCCTCTCCTCCCCTTAGTCATCAGCACATAACCCCATCCCATTTTTGCCATTCCAGTGTCTGTTTTCTCTCAAAGAAATATGGGCACCTCCCCAATAGACACATGGAAAGATGTTCCACATCTCTTATTAGGGAAATATAAGCCAAAATAACAATGAGATATCACCTCATATCTGTGAGAATGGCTGTTATCCAGAAGTCTGAAAACCAATTTTAGCAAGGATATGGAGAAAAGAGAACACATGCACCGTTAGTGGGAGTGTAAGCTGGTGAAACCATTATGGAAACAAGTATGAAGATTAATCAAAATTTTGAGAATGGAAATTTCATATGACTCCATTATTTCATTGTTGAGTCTTCAACTAAAACACAAATTAAAAGAGATACACGCACCTCCATGTTCAGAGTTCTTTACAATAGCTCGTGTCCATCAAAAGATAATGTGAGTAAAGAACATGTGGTTATATATACTACTCAACTATTTAAAAATATGAAATCCTGCTATATGCAATGACGTGGATGCACCTAAAGGCAATTATGCTTAGTGAGTTAGATGAGGAGAGATAAACATCATACACTTTTCATTTATGTGTGGTATATAGAGAAACCAAATGAATCAAATCAAGCAAAAATGTATGTTTGGTATATGGAGTCAAACCAGTGATTAACAGAAGGAAAAGTGGAGGGGGAGAGCTTATCAAATAAAAGGAGACAATTACATGGTGAAGAATAGAATTGAACTGTTGATAGTAAAATTAAAATAATATACACAAATGTTGATTTATAACAATGGAGACCTTAAACCTAGATAATGTTATGGTACAATTCTCCTTCAATTTTCTTTTACAAAATTCAAATTATTAAAACAAATGAATTTGTTTTTCAATATAATGCATTGTATGTATTACATTTTATGAGTAAAATATATGAAAATCTTAGAGAGATCTAAATTAGGTGCAAATTCTCAATTTGGAAATACTCAGAGCACAGAATGTTCATTTGGTAGAACAAGCACATTGTACCTAAAATATTATTTTGCTTATTTGGACTGACCCTGACAGTATATAATATTATTTTCTTGGTATTGGTAATTGTTATTCTGTTATCCTGGTACCTCCTGTAAAACATAGTCCCCTTCTTTGAGTATATAGGAACTCAAGCTCTTCCAGTAGGAGCACTAGAAATCGTTCATCAGCTTAAATATGGAATAGGAGAAGAATTACCTATTCTGAGTGATACACTTTCTTTTACTGACCATCATGTGGGACTTCGCTGAATTATCTCTGTAAAAGTTGCAGATTTGAGGATATTGTTGTTAAAACTGCTTGAAGACTGCTCTGAACGTATTTTACAATTATTAAGAACAAGAACTTTATTCCTACACACACAAACACACACACACACTCACACACAATGTTTATAGTCAAGTTCTAGAAAGTAGTTATTTCACATGAAATATTTGAAGTCTAGGGTTGAATTGCAGACCCTGGCTACAGTATCTGAAGTTCCACACTCAAAAGGTTTCATTATATTATTAAAGTCTTACTTCAAATTGCTAATGTTGTTTGGCCAGAGTAGAGGTGCATTCCATTAACAGTTTAGCATAAGTTAAACGTACTTGTATAATAACTAGGGGAGAAAAAGGTCAGTTCTAAGGTATACTAGCAAACATGAGTTGCTAAATATTTTGTCTTGGTAGACTGCAGGGTAAAGTGCCTCCCAGGTATTATAACATGATAGTGGTGTCAAAGAATGAAATGGTAAATTAAGGTTGAGTAAGTTTGAGTTGTTTTTGCTAATGTGTTTAGAAAGGGGTCTACAATCAATGCTTAATTAGTTATTATTAGTTATTAATTTTATGCCTATCTTCTAATGTGATTTTTCCCTCTTAAAAATAATTTACTTTTAATAAAGAATAGCATATATACATTTAGTAATATGTAATGAGAATAATAGATGTAATGAGTGTAAGTGTAAGTAAACTGCTATATGTTGTTGGATTATAAAATGTTAAGGTGCATGGGATTATAAAAATGAGAGCTAATTCTTACCTTTCAACTTTCTTTCTCTAAGGATATTACAAATAGAAATAACACAATAAGTAATAGAATAAATGGAAGTTTCTGAGGATATGCTGATGACTAGAGAGACATGGTCTCTCTTACTGATATTACTGTTTAGTAGAGATGTAAACAATATTAACATCTTTGATATTAATGTTACTGGAGCAAAAAGTAGAAATAAATATTGAGGTGAAAGAGTGTCAGAAGGAAGATTATGATTTTGATAGGTAGCGTATCAATCCATTCCATGTGTAGTTCAGGACAACTGAATATGACACTGAAGATTGTCTCAAGAATAGACCTACTTGGGTAGAGGAGGAAATTAAAATGCTAATGTGATTTTGAAGATAGGAAAATCTCCAGATATATGTTATAATCTGACAGTTATTATGTCTTCCTATCAAATCTGAAAGGTGTAACCCACTTGTCTTCCATATCGCACTATTTGCATTGAATATTAATAGGCTGTATATGAACAATAGGTTCTGTGATTAAGTTTGGGAAACTGAAAAAGGGTAGAATTCTTCACTTCAGGGCTTCAAAAAACTTTTAATTTTGTTCATGTTGACATCAAGGATGAATATAGAATATGCAGTGTTTGCTGAATATATTATAAACATAGAACTTTCTTTTGCAGAAAAGTTTTAAAAATCAATGTTCTGGAGATCATGATGAGGCACATAGCCATGCATTTTAGACCTGTTGGAAATGGTGCTCTGTTAATTATTTTTGAGAAATATACTGTATGCTTAAAAAGGAAATTAGATGATCTCTTTCAATTTATTATTATAATTAACACAGTTGTCTGAAAGCAATAAAATTTTGTTGGCATACTGTACTTTTGTAGATGTATAATAGATGATTGTGAAAAAGATGTTTTACTTTATTGAGTTCACAGTAAAGGGGTAATGATTGATAACTCAAAATCAAATGTAATATTCAGTAATACAAAATGAATTTGGAAGTGTGGAGTGTATAAAAATGCCAGGAAATAGAAGCTTTACACAAGTAAGTTGAATGTCAAGTGTATCCTAAAATGAAAAAAAGATTTGCTGAGGAGAGCACTGGAGTTCTATCCAGGAGGATTGGGCCCCATGCCCACATCTGCTATTACCATTGTATTCATGCACAAGAAAATTAAAATCTTTGCCTTAGAATATATGGCATTCTTAGAGATGATTACAGTCTAACAATGTGATTGACCTGAATCCTCTGACTATATGTTGGAGTAAAGGGCAGACCTTGTAAGATAAAGTTTAATTTTCAGAATTTTCAATGCCTAAGTGGGATAAGAATTTATACTCTTCTGGTAATATCAGTTACTTCATATTATTCATCAGTCTACAAATATGTCAGCTTAGTACTTCTCAAGATATGTTATGTCAGGTGAGATTTTAGAAACACCAGCACTAAAAACAATACTCATTAATTCACAATTTCCATGGGATAGACTCAGGCATAAGTATTTTTCAGATTTAATCAGGTAAATTTTACACAGGAGAGTAATTGAGTTAGTAATCATTATCAGCATTTATTTTCATTTATTTAAAAATATCAACAGCAAAACAAATTTGACTGGTGCTGGTAAATTATATACAGATGTGTTATATACTGATGTTGATTTACATACCTTAAAGCTATATAATATTATGATACAATGCTCCTTCAATAAAATTAATAAAGTCAAACCAACTCATTATAATGCATGCATTAATCATGGAGATTATGGTGGTGATGGTGGTGGTAGTGTGTGTCTGTGGTGTCTGTGAGTATGACTTACATACACAAACCTGTTAAATTTTTTGAACTTCCATCATAGACAGGAGGGGATGTGGTATTTCTTAACTGACTTAGATTACTCATATTCTAGTATTTCACTTTCTCTTTTCTATTGTCTTACTAACATACTTCTGTATTATATTATTTTTAATTTTAGGAGACATGCTAGGGTTTACCATATGTATCATAATGTATCAATTTTACCTTCAAAAATATTGATAGCTTTTTTCATATAAAATAGGAAATATATATAGAGAGATGTATATGTGTTCCATTTTACTAGTGTCTCCCTTTTATACTACTGTGTCATACATATAGATGCTATAAAACTCATAATATAATGAAGTATTTTTACTTTAAACAAATATTTTAAATTTCTAATAATAGGAGAAAATTAAAATAACCCCTGTGCTTGCCATTTTCATCACTGTTCATACCTTTCTAAAAACCAAATTTTCTATCTTGAGTCATTTTCCATGAGTACCAAGAAATTATTTTTGCTGGTTCAGCATTGATGAATTTTTCTTTTGCCTGAAAAATGTATTTTTGAAATATATTTTTGCTAGATTGGGAATTCATTTTGACATGTCTTTTTCTAATTTAAATATGTCTGCACTGATTACATCTTGCATTATTTTTATTGAAAAGTTGGTGATGTTTCTGATTTTGTATCTGTGTTCTAATGTGATTCTTTCATACTAATTGTTTTTAAAAATACCTTTCTTTTAAAGTTTCACAAATGTATGTTTGGTGTTGTTTTTTGTAAATTTCTTCTGCTTTAAGTTTATTGAGATTCTTTGCAGTTTTGTGGTTCTCATTAAACTGAAAAATAAGTTAGTCAATATTTCTTTGAATATATTCTGTCTTCAGTTCTCTCTGAAATTCTATTTATAAGTTTATTATACTACTTTAATTTA
This sequence comes from Solenodon paradoxus, assembly GCA_004363575.1. NCBI lineage: Eukaryota > Metazoa > Chordata > Mammalia > Eulipotyphla > Solenodontidae > Solenodon > Solenodon paradoxus. The sequence continues at coordinate 404,822 of RJWH01000353.1, read as the reverse complement.
TCTCATATTTTAAGTCTAAATATTTTTTACTTTTTCCACATTTCTGTTTGAATTTAGTTAATACTAATGCTGTATAATCAAGTTCACCAATATTTTCTCTATCTAAATTTATTTAAAAACCCTCCTCTACATTTCTTTATATTTGCAGTGTATTTGTATCTCTAGAAGTCCCATTCTTCATTCTTATAGTTTTCATTTCTACCTTTATTATTTTAATATTTCTTTTAATATTTGAATACATTTGTAGAGTTTAAAAATTGTGTAATAATTTTATCATATTATGTGTTGGTATATTTTTATTGACTAATATGTCAATTTATTTTTCTTTCAATGTTTATATTTTATCATTTTGAAGTCACATTGTTGAGCATCTAGAATTTTAAAAATAATAACTTTACTTTTGTTTTCAATGCTATATTCATTTTAGGGCACTGATATTTCATCTCAGTCTGAGTATTTCACCCCATACCTGCCACCAGAATTCTCATGTCCGTTACCACCACCTTGTTCCTTCTTTTCCCTCATCCATCCTCCCTCCCCACTGGTAGCCAGTAACTTGTCTCCTGTGAATTTTGTTGGGGTTTGTTCATGGTTTCATTTCATTATATTCCACATGCAAGTGCAATCATCCTGTATTTCTCTTTTCCTTTCTGAATTTTATTTTATTTTATTTTATTTTTAAAGGTAAGGTAAACGTAGGAATGAAGGTGAGTTAGGCAGGCAGGGCAGAAGAGAGAGGAGGAAGAAGCACTCCATTTATTTTATTTAGTTGTTTGTTCATCATTGGTTGTTTTCCCATCCCAGATCTTGAACCTTGGACCTTGGGATGTATGTGAATTGTGCCTTCCTTAACCCACTAGGCCACCAGGGCATGCCTCTTTCTTATTTTACTTCACATGATCCCATCTGATTCCATCCAGATTGTTGTAAAGGACACAATGTCATCTTTATTTGTAGTTGCATAGAATTCCATTAAGTATATACACCACAACTGCTTTTTCCTGTTATCTGCTGTTGGGCATTTAGGTTGTTTCCATGTCTTGGCTATTGTGAAATGTGTGACTATGAACATACAGATGCAGATTTTTTTTCTCATTAGAGATTTTATATTCTCTGGATATAGCGTGTCTAGATTTCTTATCTTTCTTATTAAAATGTTGAAATTTGCTCTAGAATATTCAATTTACTTTAAAATCAACCTGATCCTTTTGAGGCTAATTTGGTAATGGTATTTCTTTCTGATGTCTGTTTTGAATGACCCAGGTGTTTTACAAAGTTATTATGTAAATAAATTAAATGTATTCTCATCTTGTGTGAGCCCTTGGTATTTGTAATTTCCTTGGTATTTTCTTTTCCTCCTGCTTCATCAAGTTTCATCATCAATATGTGCAGTAATCAGTTAAAACTTAAGGGAGCTTTTTCTTTACCTCATTCCTGCTCCTTCTGCCTTATTTTTGCTAAACTCCAGTCTCTGATTCATCAGATCAACTAAATCTATGATGCAGTCTAGAAGTTTCCACCATGTAGAAACACATTGGAATATTAATACTCACTTCATTTTTCTTTGTCATATCACTGTAATTTCTGTTTAATATGTGAAAAGATGTATTTAACATATTTTGTCTAGTTTTCTGATTAATTCTGATGGGAGTGCTATTTTATAACAATTATTTCATCATGGTGGCAGCTGCATGATTCATTTCATGTTTTAAATTTTTCCATGAGATCTCAGTCCTTTCTTCTGGATGGACACAGAAACCATTTTCTTTTTCTTAGGTATGTCACAGTGAGTCAAGAAAAGTTTAGGGAGGATTCGTTTATATTGCCTCTAAATCACCTTTATTTGGCATCTCTTCTCATTTATTTTTAAGCAATATTGTTATACAATATTTATGTTTACCTTTGGAAGAGCTAATTTAAGAGTCCTATGGTTTCATTAACTCCATTCTTGAATCTTGATAATATATGCTCTATTTGATGCTCCTTTTAAGAGAAGATGTTATATTTTACTGATAATCAAGGACCTTTATGAGGATACTTTAAAAAAGACAGGGGAATCAAAGGAAAGGAAATAGCATGCCTTCAAATGTCTCAGTAAATTAAAAATATACTTAATCTTTCAGTTAAACTCTGAAATACATGAAAACATCAACTATGAAAGTCACATTAAAACAACATAACCAATATATTTACATCATTTCAGATTATTTTTGTCTAAAGATTGGCACAGAGGGTTTTCAAGTATTTTTTTTTCTTTTGCAATATTCTTTCTGCATTGCATAGGGAACAAATGAGAAAATGTAAGGTTTTTCATAAAACGTATGCATATTAGTTTATATAACTTAGGTTAATAGGGAAAGGTGCTTAAATGAATATTGTCTATCCCTAAGTTATAGATTATAGCCCAAACAGTATCTTTAAAATTTAGCTTATTTTTTATTGAGTGATTTCTTTCTAGTTAGATACATAAAGAAGGAGTTTGTCTTTACCAAGATAATATGGTACTACAAAGATGTACTTTTAGCAGCAGCAACATTCTTATGATGTATCGGAATTAATGATCTGGAGAGGAGGGCATTGTGAGCTACTGTTGACCCAAGCCTGAAATTATTGCCAAGTGGGATCATTGTTTATAGGTGTCTGAATCCTTGGGTCTAGAAGACTATGATCTATCATTCCAAGAATTACCATGGCAAATGAATTGATAGAAGGGAAAGATTTAGATACTGTTCAGCTGGGTAAACTTGTCTTACATGATTATAAAACAAAAAGTTACAGAGACAAAACCATTAAAACACAGAGAATTAAAATAACATGGTCAAGGTCACTAAGCTAGTGAGTAATTCAGCTTAACATACATACTTTCCAGATTTTTTCATGTTTTAAAACCACACAGTTACCTGACTGAAAAGTTTTTAGAAACTACAAATATACCAAAAATTATTGTCATTTATTCCTCTCTCCATTCCCTCCTTTATTATGAAAATATTTTATCTGGGAGAGTAACCTAATATTGCAGTTTTACATAGCATTAACCTTGTCATGTTACTTTCATATGCATTGTTTAATTTGACACTTTTTAACAAGTCTTAGTGTTCATTCTGTTATCTTTATTTTACAGATTGGAAATCTAAGGCCTTATGATGACTGTGGGTCTTTTTCATGAGTGCCCATAGTTTATTTTAATAGCTCTACTATATTTTTGGAAATATCAGTGGTTATATGCCTTGTCTTTTTGACATATGTTGGGACTTAAATGATCAAGTTAGAAGCCACATCTTCCAATTAGATGTATTCTGTGAGAGGCTTCTCTTTGAAGTGAGATGTGAGGAAGGAGACTGCAAGCTTTCATTTTATTGATATTTGTGGAGACAGATATTCTTCTCTGAGGGGAGTGTCAAGGATACATGGTCAAGTTTCTGGCTCAGGAATGGGAGTGGTCCCAGTCTTCTCATTAGACTTTTCATGCAGCTTGATCTTGAGCATCTGAGACTTTGCCTATGGTGACACACTGGCAGAGATGGAAGGAAAAACAAAGTGATACAGATGAGAGTACTTGTAAAGGTGAAGAAAGCAACATTTAGTTGTAGACTACATTCCTAGTATTTACCCTATTAAATAATTTTCAAGTCATTTTAATGATTTTTCATATTGTCATTTTCATATTATCACTGTATGTATGAAGCCTGGGGCATAAAATAATTTTATATTTTTATGTAGCGAAACTTTGCATAAGACAATATTTCATTGTCCTAGGTGGTAAGCTTAATGGATTATATGTAGATTTGATTTAAGATGACATATATTCTAATCCTACATGTTATGATTAAAATTTCCTTTAATAACATAAAAATAAACAAAATATGAAAATTTTAAATAATTTTCAGAAAATCATTGACTCCTGGGTACCACCTATGAATAGAAAATAGCTTTTTCCTTGCTTTCATAGTTACAGACATTTCTGACTTTCAGTTCCTTTCCAATCAATTGTTTTCAATTTGTGCTGCATGATTCTATTTTGTGTTTACTCTCACTAAGTCTTCAGTAATATTACATGATTGATAGGTGAAAAACAAGAGCCTATTATTCTATCATTTTTAACTATTCAAATTTATCGCCTCTTTATTTATAGTACTAAATTTTTCAGAATAAATAACAATAGGGAAATGGTTCAAAAAATTTAACAGTCTAGTATTTCAAGGTGTTATATGGTCATGTAAAGCAATTATTTCAAATCATACATAAGGAATACAGAAGTTCTCACAATAAGAATCATATAAAAATAAGTACTGATATTTTGCTTAACATGGAGCCTGAAAATGTGAGATGCTAAAGTGCAATCCAAACCATATCTGTATCCTGTCTTTACTACTTGTCTATATTACCATCCTCTTTTAATTTTATAGAGCACGTAATTTGTAGAAGTCATAAAAATACCTCCATTTGTAATTTCATTAGTAGTCTTAGCAGGAAGATAGTAATAGTCTATGTCACCGCCTTGTATTGCCTGAAATTCCAGTAAATAACTTTGAATAATGCAATTAACAAGAAGGATTTTTTTCACATTAATATGTTCCTATGTGTAAATGGCTTCCCAGAGAATATGTCTGATTAGTGAACTGCACATATTAGCTATTCACATTTTATTTATATAGCACCTGGAACATTGACTCATAAAACACACACATGATCATATACACACACATACACACACAATAACCACTTTGAAAACAATTTTAATGTAATGATCCCTTTTGTATTATCTAAAATATAAGCTATATCATAATAAGGCTTGTGATACAATTTTAGATTTCATGGGAACAATAACTTTTTTTTTTTTTTTTTTACATTACTGAATCCCCATACCCAGAATAGATCTGGAGTATGGGATATGATCACTGAACATAATTTTAAAATTGAATATAATATTTCCCAAACTGGTTGATTCATCACATAAAAGGATAAAATATAGTTTTGCCAATTAATTTAATAATATATATGTATATATACATACATATACATGTATATGTGTGCAGGTAGAATTTAAGGTGAGTAGGTAGGCAGGCAGAAAGAGAGAGGGAGAAGAAGCATTCTATTTAGTTGTTCATCTTAGTTGTTTCCCCTGACTCTGGATGTGAACCTTGGTCCTTGGAATGAATGTGGATTATGCTGGGCCAGCCAGGGGCAACAGACTCAGCTGCTATTCCACCAGGGCTTGCCTGAATCTGATATTTATAACAGATTTTGACAAACATTTTAGCTACTCAACATGAGCATTATAATCTTTAGATATCCCCTGCTAATATATTACAGTTTTATAAAAAGGAAAGTTATCTGAATTGTTTCCTTCTTTCAGTAGAGATTACATCCCAATTATATCTTTCAAAATAACTTTTCTTAATTTACCGAACACCACTTCCATGTGCAAGGTACTTTTATAGACCCTGTGTGTATAAGGATCTAGAGAATTGTGTTTTCTTACCTAAAACACAGTCTATTGTATTTAGGTATTGTTAGCTGTTTCTGTTCCTCACTGTTATAACATGGGAGATATAAAATGCTATGTGAACAGAGGTTATTCCAAATAAAGAAAACCCCATAAGTTACACAGAAGAGTGACAAATGTAAATGTGCTTCAGAAACAGTATTGCTAAAAATACAGTAATGCCTCACCTATCTCGGGAGTTTAGTTCCAGAGATCCCCCGCGATAGGTGAAAATCCACGAAGTAGCAGCATTATAATTTATTTCATTATTTATATATATTTTAAGGCTTTGTAAACCCTTCCTACTCTCCTATAAACCCTTCCCACACTCTTATTAACCTTTCCCACACTCATAAACACTTTCTACACTCTTAAACCTACGTAATTTTAACAACATATAAAATTCTATGTGGGTGTTCACTAGTGAAGTACACGTATACAGTAAACTCCTGAGATATAGCGAAAATTCTGCGATACAGAATTAGATATATATTTAAAAAAAACCCGCGATACAGTGAAGCCACGATAAGTGAACTGCAATATAGTAAGTGAAGACTATATGTATATCTATCTATGTATAGATATACATAGACATAAAAAAGTATATTTACATTTACTCATATACTTCTGATCTAGAGATGATAGATACATAGATATGTATGTAGGTAGATAGATAGGAGTTCAAATTAAGTTTAAGAAGAATTTGGTGACCTAGAATGTAGAATGATAAAGTGCTATGCTAAAAATGTGACTTTACATAGATTGACTACAATTCATTTCAAAATGCCACAGAATTATTGGAGATTCACCTATAGCCTCTGTTAAGAATTTTACAAAGAAAATATTGAATGAAGTATTTATGACATAATGATGCTGAAATGATCAAAATAGTTATTGCAATGTCTTCCACCTTTACGAGACAATAACTGATATTAGAGATCAGCAGCTCTAATAGCATCTGAAAGGGCAGTTATTTAACAGAATAGTATTTGTTTCTAATTTTTGTAATGTCCCCTAGAAAATAAATCTATTTTACATTCTTTAGGTCTGTAAAACCTGTGTTCTGATGTCACACTGATTTAATTTTAAGTTGTGAAGTCCCATTCAGCAGCTGTCTGTGCAAGTTACTAAAACTTTCCATTTTAAGTGTGTTTTCTACAGTGTGATAATATTACTAGTCTCTGCTTTGTAAGATTAGTTTGTATAGTAGGTGATATATCACATTATCTAATTTATGATATATTCTTTGACACTATTGAATATCACTGCCACCATCAACTTTATCACTGCTGCCATTGTCAGACAACCACCACCATTACCTCTATCACAGAACCTATTGCTAAAATATTGTAGTAAATAACAATTTCAGTTGTTTTAACTGTTTTCTATTCAAGCTAACATGCATTTGAAAAGGAATCAACATGTCTCAAGTAGTTTGGATTTTGAAAACTACAACCACTTTATTCAAATTCCCATATTATAATATATCATATTATCATTTTTCAGCAATTTGTTACCTGTAATCTTGCTATAGGATACAGGCAGGATGACCATGAAATATGATAGGAAAATAGATGTCTAATATAGTGGCTGCATGGCATAATTCAAGCTCATCAGATACTTCTTATGCAGGGGAAACACTGATTTTCCCCATATCTTCAAATAAAAATGAAAAATGAAACTACTGTATACTTGTGATAAAGTGGCATCATTAGGATTTATATTTGTAAAACATTATATACTTGAAGCCATTGAAAGAATATCAGAGATTATCCTTATAAAAACACTAATTTTGTTGATAAGATCATGAAGTTGAGGCTTAACATAATGAATAAAAAGAATATTGAATAAAATAGAAACTTTTGAAGAGCAGGACTGTATTAGGTTTAATAAATAAAAACAGAAATGTTAGTTAAGTCAGTGAACTGGGGTGGGGGTTAATATTTAGAGGAACGGTATATTAAGAAAGATAATACTGAAAAGTTTGTATGTGCTGGCTACCCAGGGAAAAGAAAAATCAAGAACATATTTAGAACTCAAAGAAATGAAGCAGAGGGCTGAGATAAGACTGAGACAAAGACACATCTACAAGTTGCCATGGTAACCAGGTTTCCATCTCTTGTTAGCTAAATATAGTGGAAAAAACTGCATGCAAATTAAATAATTAGTAACTAGCCACAGAAAGCTTTGAGAATATATTTGAGTAGATTTGTGTTGTATTCAAGGAAAAAACGCTATCACAAAAGGATGATAGTACCTTTTGATAAGAAAAGATATTGTACTAAACCCTGAGGTTAAGATTATCTTGAGTGCTATGAAACTTTGTTTTCATCTCTGGTTTGTGAAAATGATGTCAATATAGTTACTTCTTTGATCTGGTGTCAGTACAATGTGAAAGGAATCTGGGTTGGCAAAGGGAACTTACTTCTTGGCAATTTGGGAGAGTTGATTTAGTTATTAGCATTTGTAGCTCTTTGATGCTGTCTGTTCTCCCTCTGGTTCTTGCTTCCGTCAAGGAGGAAACATATTCTAAGGAAGAATCACCTGAGAAGGATGAAGTCATTTTTTTTCCCCTAAGAAGCTTGCCAGTAGCAACTCTATTTCAGGGAATGAACAGTGAATGCTTGAGGCAAAAACATCTACTCTCATGGAAGAAACAACGAACATATTTACTCGGTTTTGCTATATACTCCACCCTGCATTATGATAGTAATAACTATTAAGGAAGTAAAATAATAGTATCAAGAAGGAATTTAAAATTGAGAGACAAGTATAGACATTTTAGAGAGACTAGAATAGAAAGCCTACCTGAGAAGGCAACAGTTGAACAAAGATTTGAAGAAGTGAGAAAACCAGGTATTTCTGTGTCTGCCCTTGGGGATAGTCAGGAAAATAGAACAGGAGGTGCAAATGTGTTAAGTTACAAGCATGCCTGGTATGTTTCAGAAACATCAGGGTGTATAGTTGGTTGGACCAGAGTGAAAGAGCATAAAATACATTAGACAGATATTATTAGAACTTACCGAGAGACATCGATAATACAAGTAATAGAAGACTTCAACACCCTACTTACAACAATGGACAGATAACCAGGTGTTTGAGCAGAAGGACGGAATAGGCACAGCACAGGGGATTTTTAGGGTAATAAAACTACTTTGTATAATGGTGGATGCCTGACAATATATATTTGTCAAACCCACATGCTATACAACATCCAATGTGAACCCAAATGTAATAGTAAGTTATGGTAATATTTGAGCAATATAGTAATGTTTCAAAATGTTTTCATCAATTTTTGCAAATATAACAACACTATTGTAGGGATTCAATAGTAGGGCAATTGTGCATATATGGAGACTAAGAGTATAATCACTGTATTTTCTGGGCATTATAGCTATGACCTAAAACTGCTTTAAAATTGTTCAAATACTCACACACACATGTATATATTATACATGTGCATACATATATACAACTACTGTATGTTATATAGATAGTGAATAACACAATATGCTTCACAAGTAATACAAGTATTTTACAATAATAAAATATTCCCACTCTCCACCTCCCTTCTATTGTCCTTGCTGCCATTTATTTCACATATATGTAAGCATACTATATAGATAAGCATATATAAATAAATAAATTATTGCTAATATTTTAATAAACTTATCTGCTATATCAATTAAAAATAAGAGAACTGAAATTTCTCTTACTCTCTGTTTTTTTAGATTTTATTTTTATAGTTTTGAGTTTCATACCTATATCATTTTTTTCTCTTTAGAAGTTATTATAAGACAGGAATACTGGCAACAGATACGCTTTGGTTTTTGTTTTTTGTTTCTTTTTTAGTCAGAGAAAGTCTTTATTTCTCCTTTCTTCCTTCACTTTTGAAGGATAATTTTGAAATATACAGAACTCTAGGTTGGTGATTTTTTTTTTTTTATCTAAAGATCATATGTTTTACTCTAATTTCTTCTTCCTTGCATAATTTCCAGGAGAAGTTGGATATAATTATCTCCTTTATCTCCTTTCTCTTTATTGTTAAGAATTTGTCCTTCTGACTTCATTCATGGGCCTTCTTTATTTTAAATTTCCTGCCCAGAGGTAGATTTTTTTTGTTTTTCAGTTTGTGTGCTTGCTGCTCTCTTGGCTTCCTGAATCTGGTTTTTTGTCTGACATTAATTTGGGGAAAATTTGGAGTCATTAAACCTTTACATATTGCTTTGGTTCCTTCATTTTCCTTTTTTGAATATTCTCTTATACATATGGTATGTGTTTTTCTTGGTCTACCATCTTGATTATATTCTCTGTCTCTCTCTCTCTCTCTCTCTCTCTCTCTCTCTCTCTCTCTCTCTCTCCTATCCCCCTCTTTCCCTCCCACCCATGTAGATTAAAAATAACTGAATAATCATAATGTCTTTGTCTTTAACTTTTATTTTTGGAAAATTCTATTATCATATCTTCAAGCTCAGAATTTCTTTCCCCATCCATGTATGCTAATGAGTTCATCAAAGATATTTTTCATATCTATCATATTAGTTGTTTTCTAATATTTCATTTTGTATTATTTCTAAAGAATTATAATTTAAGAATTAAGTGAGTTCTAAACTAAGTAAGCAGATCAACATATTGAATCCATTTTTGTGAATGTAAAGAAGAAAATAAGGAAAAAATATCCAAAAAAAATATAAACTGAAATATATCATAGTTAACTTTAACTTTATTCTGACATTTCTTTAAGTATGAGAAGCTTAAAAAATGAATTTACTTGGTCTTTCATGGCCAATGAGAAGGTTATACATCGAGAGAAGTGTAGAAAAATGCGAGAATAAACAAAAATGATTCAGTGAAAAAGGACATTGAGGTTGGACTCAAAGTCAGGTAGTGTGTCCTTATCCCATTAATCAACATCTTTGTAGTGAATGTTGACTTAAATCATGAGCCGAGCTTCTTCAAGACCTTATATCTGGCCAGTCATTCTTACCCTCAAACGAGTCATAGATTTCCTCTTTAAGTTTGATAGCTACAAGCTAGGCATGGTGAAACATGCTTTGTTTTAATTTCTTTCTTTCTTTTTTCTTTTTTTTAAGTAGCAAGATTGAACACGTGATGATGGTGACTGTAGCAGGTGATCTCCATGCTGTCCATATGCCCTTAGAGTTTACTCTGCCTATGCCATTGATGCCTATTTCTATCAGTGTCCATGACTCTGCCAAAGCATCACTTCTGGCGGATGGACGAAATACGCAGACCAAACATCCCTGGCGTCCATCCTTCAGTGGCAGCTAGATAATAGGTAAAAGTTGATGAATAAATTCTTCACTTGCCTTTTCCCTCAAGTCCTTTGTGGAATATTCAATACTGTCTTCAAGAAGTTCCAAGGTGGATTGAGACCCAGATTTCTAGAGCAGTAATAGGCCGATTAATTCATCCAGAATGGGCTTTCTTGCTTTTCTGTTAAAACTCTCCACCCACCTACCAATGATTTCTGGAATTATAATTCAAATAGTCTACTTACCTTCTCCTAAGAGAACTCATTAAAGAGTTAGTTTAAAAATTATTTTCAAGTGTGCCTTGAAAGAAAAAGCATATAAAATATAGGATCGGATGTTTGAAGAATGAACCAAAGCAAAATAAATTGATAAAAAATTAAGATAAGCATTTTCAGCTGTCATTTCTTCGTAGGAGCTACATGTTTATATCAAAGTTTATGCTTAATTAAAGAGACGAATACTAGAGAGCAATGGCCAAAGCAATCTCCTACTCTCCAGCCTGAAGTAAGTAGTGAAAGGTCATATGATAGGCAAGTTTTTCATTATGAGAGTTGCAAGAGGTAAAATGAACAGCAAATTACATGTGCATTCTGTGAACTAGTGATATCATTAATCAGCGAAGTAATTTTGTTATATATAAATTTTAGCATTCCTGAAAGACAGGATTCATGGTAGTGCTTTGTAATTGCATTAATCCTGTCATTTATTCACTTTTTGAAAATTTTAAATATATATAGATTCATAAGAAATGACAAAATGTATAGAAAAGTACCACTTACACTTTATCTACTCCCTGCCGCCCATGGAAACATCACCTGTAGATACAATATAATATTAGTGCCAGGAAACTAACATTAGTGCAATTCACAGAGCTCCAGATTTCACCAGGCTATTACATAAACCTGTTTTCTTTTTCTAGAATATGCCCAAAAGTACAATTCATACGTCATATGATAAGTAAAGTTTTATTTTTGTTGTTTTAAATTTTTTTTATGAAAAATTTCACATGTACAAGAGAAAATGATGCTTACAATGAACATCTATATACCCATCCTTAGATTCAACCATGAACATTTTGCTATATTTTATCATAGATCTATTTCTCAGTCCCTCTATCCATACATCAATCCATATTATCTGATGCATTTCAAAGCAAGATGTAGACATTAGGAGTCTTCCCCCTAAATATATTAGCATGTATACAGGATAAAATTTTTTTAGTAATATTTATTTTTTAATTTTTTTCACAATGCTTTATTCATTGTAGGGCACTGAAATTGCATCTCAGTCTATATTTCATATCACACCCACCACCAGAGTTTTAATGTCCTTTACCACCACCTTTTTCCCTTTTTCCTTCCCTGCAAACTACCCCAGTCACCATGGTCCTTTTATTTTTGTTGGGATTTGTATGTTCATTTGTTTCATTTTATTATATTCCACATATGAGTGAAAGAATTCTGTATTTCTCTTTTTCTTCTGACTTATTTCACTTATGATCCTTGTAGGTCCAAAGGGCACAATTTCATGTTTTCTAATAGCAGCTTAGAATTCCATTGAATACACACACACACACACACACACACACACACACACACACACACACACACATCGAAGCTTCTTTATCCAGTCATCTGTTGTTGGGTATTTAGGTTGTTTCCATGTCTTGGCTATTGTGAACTGTGCTTCTATGAACATAGGGGGTGTAGAAATAATTTTTTGATTGGAAATTTTGTATCCTCTGGGTTTAGGCCCAGGACTGGGATTGCTGGATCAATTCACGGATTAATTTTTATTTATTTGAGGAATCTCTGTACTTTTCTTCAAAGAGGTTGCACCAGTTTACATCCCCACCAATAGTGTGGGAAGGTTCCTCTTTCTCCACACCCCCTCCAACTCCTCCTATTTCCAGACTTTCTGATATTGGTCATTCTCACTGATGTGTGATGACATCTCATTGTAGATTTTACTTGCATTTCTCTGATGATGAGTGATGAGTGATGTCTTAAGCCACACGTGTGTCTTCTTTAGATAGGTCTCTAGTCAGTTTTTTTGCCCATTTTTTGCATGTGCCATTTGCCTTTTATTGTTGAGTTGTATGAACTCCTTATATGTTTTGAGATTAAGCTCTTGTCTGATGTGTATTGTATGACTATATCTCCAATTCCATAACTTGTCTTTTTGTTTAGTGGTGGCTTCATTAGTTGTGCAGAGCTTTTTAGTTTGGTGTAGTTCAGTTTGACTTTGGTTCCTTTTGCTCTAGCGTTTCCTTCCCCAAATGTGTTTTTTGAGGTTAAGGTTCTGGAGTGTTTTTCCAAAATTTTTTTAAAGTATTTCATGATTTCAGGTCTTACATACAGATCTTTGGTCCATTTTTTGTTAAGTTTTTACTTTTGTGTGTGACGATAATGAGAAATCTAACTTCTTTTTTTGTTTTTTGCAGATGTCTTTCCAGTTTTCCCAACACCATTTGTTAAACATAATTTTCTTATTCCACTGTACGCTTTTGCCACCTTTGTCATAGATTAACTTTCCATATAGCTGTGGCTTTAATTCTGAGCTCTCGATTTGATTCCACTGATTGTGTGTCTGTTTGTTCCAGCTCCATACTGTTTTTATAATGATTACTCTGTAGTATAACTTGAAGTTAGGGAGTGTGATTCCTCCACTGTTCCTTTTTTCTTTTAAGATAAGGCTACTCACAGCCTTATGTGTACAAATTTCAGTATTGTTTGCTCCATTTTCTTGAAAAATCATCTCTGGAATTTTGATGGAATAACATTAAACTTTCATATTGCTTTGGGTATAACAACCATTTTTTCTAGTTAATTCTTCTGATCCATGAACATAGAAAGTTTTTCCAAATCTTTGTCTTCTATTCGTTTTGTTAAGGTCCTCTAGTTTTCATTGTAGAGATCTTTCATCTCTTTGTTAAGTTATTCTCAGGTATTTGATCTTTCTTGGTCCTGTTGTTAATGGGATTTCTTCTAAATTTCTTTTCTTCTACTTCATTATTTGCATGTAAGAGTGCTACTGATTTTGTGTGTTGATTTTATATACTGCTACTTTACTGTATTCATTTATTGTTTCTAGATTTTACTTGAGTAAACATCTAATTTTATAAGAAAGTACCAAATTCAGGATGGTTATGTTGTTTTGTATTCCCACTGACAGTGTATATAAGTGATCTGTTTTTCTGCACTTGTCCAACATTTGATGTTTTCACTTAACAAATTGTAGCTATTTTGGTAGGTAATAACTTTGAAAAGCTTTATAAGACAAAAAATATGTATCTATTTCATTTTATGAATAAATGAATAGGATATTTTACACATAGCAAAAATAAAAATGTATACATATCTGCTAGGAATTTGAACATGATGACTCAAAAATTGTGAATAAAGGTACAGAAAATAAATGATGAGACGTTATAAACTTGATTTTGCAAGACATTTTACATGTATGCATTACTATTTACTCGTGGTATGATCTAAGGTATGTCATTTTAGCTCTCTGATTACTCCTTTTCCATATACATAGAAGGTATAAAATACCAATTTTTAACATTTGGTGAGAATTAAAATGATAGTGTTATTAAGTTATAATCACTTAAGGACAACTGTTATAAAATATAAAACATGTAAGTAGCATTAGTCATGGCCTCATATTTTTATCAGAGATATGATACTGTGGAATAGTATCGTTCCCAATAGAAATTCATAAACCTGGTTTCAGTACATGTGGTAAAATATAGTTCTGGGCATATGAATACCTATAAAAATCACAAATTTTAATTTAAATATTATATAATAATTTTAATCTCGTGATAATCCCCATTTATTCCTTTTTAAATATTAAATTTGAGTTAAATAGATTTAGAGTCTAGAACACTTTTTGCTATTGGAAAAAGTCTTTATTTGCACTAGGAATTTGCTATAAATTTACACAATTTTTTCAATAAATGCTAGATTATTTCAGTGAAGTTTAATAGAGTAATTTTAAATTATTTTTCAAAATTCATAGACGTATATGAACCACAAGAGAGAAAACAATGCTGTTTTGGAATCAAATATCTCACAAATGGATGTAACTGTTCATATTGATTCAAGAAAAAAGGAAAAAATAAAGTGTGTGTTTTAGTGTCTACAAAAACCCACATAGTATATTGTTTTTGCAATTGTTAAGAAGTCACCCAGAAAATTGCCAGTGCTACTGAAAAAAGCAATATCAGCTTATTTTAAATTGCTGAGCTAGGAGATTTTATAGCCAATTCAAGAAACAGGTGTTTTTTTATAACACTACTCCCTGTAATAACTACATGACCATTCCAAAATGAAATATTTTATTAATACTAAATAATTCCAATGATCATGATGTAATGGCCAATTAAAGGTAATTCGTTTTGCTTGTATTCCCATGGTAATGTGAGTAACTTTAGCAATTATTTTCATTGTAAAATGTTGGTGATTTCCACATATTAATGCCTTCACACTACCTTAGAATATGTAAAATGCAACAGTACATAAAATGTTTCATCAATTTTGTTATATTAATTGTTTCCATAAACTCTCATATAGAGTGTTATTGCAGAACCCATTTTATTGAACCTATTTTATGCTGAGTATACTGTGAATAGTCATTGCTTATTCATTACAATATCTCTGTCGAATTCAGTTTAAGGTGGTATCTCATTAGGACTTACCTTAAGTAAAATTATTAACTTAATAAAAAATAGTTTTAGTGCAACGTTTGTGTTCTAAAAGCAAGGTCTCAAATTCCTTTCACTCTCATGGCATTAAATTATAAGAAAACATCTGTGAGATACCTGTTAAGAATAACTTTTTTTTAAATGTCTACGCACTACACTGTGTAAAGAGTAACTGTTTTACAACCTTTCTTGTTAGGTTAAGCCTTGAGTTTTTTTTAATCTCAGAACTATTCCCTGGTCTCTCCCTGACTCTTTTGTTTTGTTTTCTAATGTCCAATTCATGAGGGATTTAGTCTCAGTTTTCATTCTTTCTCATTATATATCATTTTTATACCCAAATATGTTAACAAAGTAGCCCTAATTAAAGGGGAACTTGCAATCTTCCTTTAATGTCTTCATATGATTTATAATGTAGTTGCTTTACTTACAGGGAAAAAAAAGTTTAATGGCTGCATACTCTCAGTATATACTATATTTAGCATAATAAAATTAATCAAATCTCTAGCTGATAGTTGTTTAGTAGTTTTTGATTGTCCAGTATTTTAAATATTACTAAAATAAACTTTTAAATGTAGCTAATTTATATCTTCATGTAATATTCTTAAAACTATAATATTGGAAAAGCATCACTATTTTTAAATAATTGTTTCTGACAATAGTTTATATTCATAATTATACACACACATAATTATTCACCAGTTAAAATCAGAGACTCGTTCTCCATACTTACCAGAATATTATAGTTTTTATTAAATTTATGACACAGTAATAGTAGATTAGAATCTCAGTATTTAATTGCATTTATTTTATCATTTTGAGGTAAACATTTTCTATGTAGACTTATTTATAACTTAGTATCTAGATGTTATCTATTATATGTCCATCTTCCATTTTTAATAGTATCAAAGAACACATGTAAAGAATATTATTTTGACAATACATTAAGATCAAGTAGGAGAGCATCACAGTATTTCAGGAATGAGTCATGGTAATGATATGGATCAGTGTATTGGGAGATTCAAATATAAAACAATGGCAAGATGGAAGACTTATGAATCACAGATAAATGTTGGAGGCCCAGACACTCAGGTAAGGGTGAAACATTAAATAGAGAACTGGTCTGACCTGCAGAATATGGGTACATAATGAGATTTTGGAGTTTGAGATGAGAACATTACATCCAAGAAAAAAGTCCATAATCAATTTTCAATATAGGACAGTATCTCATCTAAGAGGACAGGACTTATTAGATATTTCTAGATTCATACTCATTGAACATCTCCATATTTAAACTCTCATAACATAGCGTTGTTGTTAACAGAGTATGTATTCTGTATTCTGAAACACTCATCAATATGTTTCAAGAGGAAGCATGACATACATATGATGAATTATATAGTATTCACACCAATGTAGGAAATAAGTATCAGTGGCTAATTCTAAATAATAGGACTTATATTGTGCCTTGTAAGGTTTGAATGAATTTATATACGTATTCTATCAATGAGTTGTGATTATCAGAATATAAGCAAACAAAACAAACCACATGTAAAGATTTAGAACAAGTTGATTTGAAATTATCACAATTTCCTATTCTGTGCCAATACTTTTATCCTATCTCAGTTGCAAAAATTAGATTATCACTCACACTTAGGTGAGATAGCTTTCTAAACAACACCAGTTCTTTCTATGCCCACTCTATTTTCTGTTACATACTCCTGTACAAACATCATGCCCAGAGACATGGTGTGCTGGAAAGGGGAAACTGGTGAATTGCCAAAGGCTACAAAAGGTAGGGTGTTAAAATTTAACAGCAAACTGGTGACTATCTTCATTTTGTCCTAGATCTAAGAGGCACCTGGGAAATGTGTTTAATCTGCAGCTGTCAGTCTCTAAGGCATCTGTCAAAAGAGGTCCAGAATTGAAAATGGCAGAGCAAGTCTAGCCCTAGACATCCCTGTTGATCAGGATGCACGCACTGCCCCCATGGGGCTATCGAAGATGTTTCCAGGAATTAAATACAAACCAGAATCTAGCACTGAAAAACAGATTAAGAAGTCAGGATTGAAAAAGAAGTTGCAGAATTCATTTTAATTCCACAAGTATAAATACTAAGAACATAAACAATTGACAAGAATCCTTGAGCTCTCACACAGAAGCATTTGTCCATCTCCAGCCTGGCTCTCCGTGATTCCAAGAGGAAGTCAGAATGTTTCGTTCTGTGTAAACATTCATGGATAATGACATCAAGGTGACCAGTCCTTCAGTGAGCTCTATGTCACTGTTGATGTCTCTGGCAAACTGAGCCAAGCTTTAGACCATATCCAGACCCTGACTGATACAGTGTTATGAGGGTTAGAAAATAATCTTCTGCTATATTTCAGATTACATAGAAAAGTAGAGTAGAATATATAATAAATACACAATTCAGTGAATTACTGTATTCAATTTCATAAGGAAAACATACCGGCGTGGTAGAAAACACTAGCTGGAAATCCTACAATCAATTCAAATATAAATATAAAAAGAGCCCAGACCTCAGAATGATTCTAAAGAGTTAGCTAGTAAACTCTTTTGTTTTCCTTTTAACAATTACAAGTTATGTCACACATTCTGGGATGTTTACATGGGCACATTTCTCCATCTATATCTCAAGTTCATTCATTTCTCCTTGGAATGTTACACATGGAGGTACAAGTGTTTCCAACGTTATCGCTATAAATGCATTTTTATGTATAACATGATCATTCTTTTATTGCTTTTGGGTGACTATAGTATCATTCCTTTTTCAATATAGCCTATCTCTTTTCTAAATAGGTCTTCTAGTAAATCAGTAGTATGGTTTTGTTTTTTCAATCTGGGCTTAAGATTCTTATTGATTACTTCTGGAAAAGTGAGAATCCTACAAATTGCATTAGCTGAAAAGATCAATGACCCATTAGACTGACATTTTATAAAGACCTAGACTAGATGCTTCAGCAGAAGGCCTGAAAAAAAATACCTTTCATAAAGCACCTGTCCAATTGTTCAATATTATACCACAGGGAAACATTTTTTCCTTAATCCAGCTGGTTATCATTTTATGCTTTGAAACACAACGATTGATGACCCTTGTAATTTTAGTCTGGCTTGTAAAACTGCACTGCACATAGTTTATTATTTATATTCCCATAAATGCCCATTCTATTGTTTTAATCTTTCTAAGATATTGGCCATCATAATTTTCAGTAGCAGCAGGCTTCAAAAGAAAGGCTTTAAAAATGATTTCTGAGAAAAACAAAAATTTTGGATTTAACTGAAACAAAAATATATATGATGAGTCAAACTAATGTTGGTGTATTATACATTGTCTTGTCTTTAATGTAAGGTTACACAGGATGATAGAAGGAATTCATGGAAATAATTTCTTCTGTAGTCTATACGCCTTCTTTCTCTACTACCTTTTTGGACAGTGTTTCCTGATACTTTTTGTTTCCTTCCATATCTAATGTCTGTTTTAATTTTCTCTCTTCCCAAACAAATGGAAGATTATCTTAGGATATAGTTTAATAATCACTGTCCTGGTTTGTAAAGGACTAATGCTTATCACTCTGTCTGTTACTACTAGCACCATGGTCTCAGAGGAGTCATTTTCCTATGAAGAGAGTTTCACTTACTTGTTAGGTCTTGTCATCTTTATCATCTGTAAACACTGACAATTTTGTCCTAGATTCTCAGCCTTGTCTAGGTTCTCAGGAGTTTAATCCTGCCATCAGTTGCATATTGGAATTAATAATATCAGTGTCCAGGGAATCTAGATTAGGTCTTGTGTGTAACTAAGCCTCCATTTTCCCATTGCTACTGTCTGCAAGCACTTGATGTAATAATTTAAGTTGCTTCATGTTGATTTGTATGTCATTATTTTGGGTGTTTTACTCTGGTTCTGATATTTTTATTTCTGTTCCTTCATGTCTTTTCAATGATCCTGCTCCTTGAGATCACAGACCCTAATAAAGAGTCTTATTTCATGAGACAATGGCCAAGATACTGCCACACGTGTATCCTCAAGTACTGTCACTAGCTGTGAAACCCACTTGTTCGTAGACATAAGTGTCTGTCTCTAGCAACAAAATTATGAGAGCAGTTATCAATTGTCATCATGCTTGCTAATTTTCACCTAGAGTTTGACCTTGTTTAATTCAAACTCAAATTCTCTTATCCCAATGCCCTGCCCAGAGTTCTAGCATTCTTTGAGACAAAAATTACCTGTAACATAAAAAGAGCTGAATAATATTAACTCTAAGGATTAATTTGCCCCCTGCTTTACATGATATACCACTACATTACCATTCATGACATATAAGACACAACTCTTTAAGTATACCTTGCTTGATCAACAAGAATAAATACAAAATCAGGAAGTACCGAAAACTGTATTTCATGAAGAGAAAATCTAAACCTTAAATTACTTAACAGGATTGATTCTGCCTTCAAAATAAAATATTTATTGCTCATAGTGGTGCAAGGTTCATAGCTTAGGCCATATGACTGGCGGAGAGTAACAAGACTTTCTAGAGATTCATGCAAAGGAAGTTTATTTTCCCCCTTTCTTCATTTGCACTGGTATGATATAGAAAGCAGATACCTGAGGAAACAGAGAAACAGTAGAACAAGTTTTCCTCCCATGAAATTCAGGTCATCATCAATATGGGGTATGTTGAGGTCACTGCCTAAATGAACAGCAGCGGGTAGTGAAAGCTTCCCTATGGTTTTCATGACTCTTCATACTGACAGCAAGAGAAGCATGGAAGTGATATTTTTTCAGTCCTTTATATAAGGTAGTAAAGAAAGCACATGTTCAAGTAATTTTAAACAGTAAGAAGTAGGATACTAGGCATTAACCGAATCTTATGGGTAAGAAGGGAATAAACATTATACAGTTCATAGCTTTATGTAAATACTGGCAATTTAAATAAATAACTGAATTATTAAATTGAGTTTTGAATAGCATAAGTGAATGTATAATATTAAATCTTATTAATTTTGAAAATACTATCAACACTTTACTGCTATACAATGCACAGATATAAATACTTTTTAATGTTTTCAATAGACATGGAAGGATTTTAACCCTTATTTAGATATTTCAAATTATGCTGTATAATTATTTGAAGTAACATAAAGTTGAGTCACGTTTTTAAAAATACATCTGAATTCCATGTGGAAATACCTAAATTCTGTGAGTATTAGTTTAACGGTGTAAGATTTCTGTTATTTTGTAAACTGTAGTCAAGATAATGGCTTCCAAACATACTGTGATGACACTTTCCAGAATGCAGCCCAAGTGTGGATATATGTATATCTATGTCTAAATTTATATCTGTATTTTTTATGTCATATGTATATTTATAATCAATCTATAGATTTATATACATACACTTATGTACAATTGTTTCTTCTAATGATTTTAATGTAGTGTTTGTGAAGCTAATGCTTGTTTAGATTTACAGACTAATTTAATGATTTTCAGACATTTCTGTGCATAATAAGGATAACTTAGTTACTTGTTTAGAGAGCAGAATCTCTTACAGAAAATCTGCAAGATGTTTTGCAGGTTGTTCATAAAATGTCTTTTGAAAAAAATCATAAGGACAATAGTATTAATTGAAATAATAATTAATATATAGGACACAGGAATCAGAAAATAAGGAATCTGGTTTGGAATATGTCTCTAAAGGGCCAGTGAAGGTGAGTGCATAGATTTGGAACCTGTGTCAAAGATAGGGATTTTTAAGAAGTTTGCTTGAGACAAATAATCTAGGGAAGAAAAGCATTGAATAAACTGTCTAGGAAGTTCCTCAAAATAAACAGTTATGACTTTTTATCATAAGCAATATTCTTAGTCATATTAAACTTTTAACTCATTATTTTTTTGAATCACAAAGCCTAATAGAATGTCTCAGTTTGCTAGAATGAGAAGTTCTCTATTCGTAAGTATCCTGACTTAAAGAGAGGCACTGATGAATATTTCTGATTTATAAAACTTCACATTTTTATCTACATATTCTCATTAATTTAATCACATAAATCCAGAGCAATACAAGTTCATCTCTTTCACCACGGAGTGCCAGTCACAATTGTCTACAGTACTTATGAAAGTGAAAGCAGCACTGTAAATATTCTTAGTGAAGATTACTACTATCAAGTTCTGAATCCAGTTTCCCTGCTATATTTTGTAATCAAGTGAATGCAAATTCTTAAAACAGTTCTGAAAGCCACTGACTGTATTATATCAGCCTTTGGCTACTCTATAATTACTTTTTATTACAGTCTGACATTAAACAGTTACCAAGAAGGCATAATTTCATGGCTAACCAACCAAAATGGAGAGAGTTAAAAGCAATATATAATCTTATAGATAATGTTATTTTTGAATGTAAATGAGTTTCACCCTCTTCTGCCTCAAGGGAGAGAAATGTCCAGGGAACTTTGTTGTATCAAGAGCAGCTGAGCAACATCATGATCAATCTGAATTTTGAATTCAGTGCCCAGGAATGAAATACGAGTGCATGTGATTCAATACAAAAATGTAGGTACATGAATAATAGAGGATGCTTGTGCTTTATTTGTCAGCTATTATTAGCCCTTTGGTTGTTTTCACAAAAATATGTACAGAAGAATGATTCGGTATTATTCTTATATATAAATTCTGAAGGTTAAATCTACAGCATAATATACATATGTAGTTACAAATAAATCCCCTTTTTATTTATGTATTTTAAATACAAAGAAACTGAATGACTATGTTGCAATATATGTTTAAAATCCACTTGCTTTTCATCTTTATAGGAGAAAACATAGTCACCTAATGAATTAGCGTTTGTTTTACAAATTGAGATAACGTTGGTTTACAACACTGTGTATATTCTAGGGATACAAGTTCAGGTTTTTTCTAATATATGATACCACAACACAACCATCACCAATGTTCTACAAATCCTCCAGCACAGTCCAGTGAACCCTCTTTACTGTTAGCTGCCACTCCCCATACCTTATTTACAATAACCAAATGCAGAGCACCTAAGTGCTCGTCAGCTACCTAAATCTACAGAACTAGTTAATTGTAATTCCAATAAATTTTTATGTGAAAAATAGCCACCAATTGAATTATTTATTTATAATATTAACCTTTTTGTTTCTAAATGTGATATGTATCTTCTTTTAAGCCAATGCCTTTAATTCATATGGGCAATATGAAGTAAGCAATCATGCCTGGCACTGGCTTTTTATTCAAACAACTAGACTTTCCACAGGCATGACTGAGTGTATAAATTTCTATGAAATGCTCACTTCCTTGAAAAAATATGATTTTTATATTTCCAGTAAATGTTCAGTATCTTAAAAGGCATTTGCATTAACAATATTAGCTAAAATGTATTAAATTTCTATTATATCAAAAATATGTAGAGTCATGATTGTTATTCTAGCAAGAGCTCTACAAATCGACTGTAACCTAATTTCAGTTTCATAGATAAAAAGTGGATTTTCATAAAAACTCAGTAATTTGTCCAAGAGATTTTAGATTATATTGCTAATTGGTGGGAGCATCAAGATATAACCTTTTCCTCAATGGCTTCAAACTCTGATTTTTTTTTTCTTGAATCAGCCTTTTTGAGTATGTTGGGAAGAATATCAGTTTTAGTATAAAAAGAAATTGCATAGCAACCATTTTACCCCACAGCCTTGACAATAATTTTTGTAAATGCTGTTAAAATTAAGCATGTTGCCTTACTCTAAGATTTCTAAGAACATTTAATACTTTACTGAGCAAGGCAAATCTTCAAGAGGAAAATACGTTGCGTGGCATTTCCTAAATTAATGTGAAAACAGGTCTCTGTTTTCAAAGGAGATAATTTTCTATGAGCTATAATTTTGGATATGTTCTACTCTGCTCAAATACCAGGATGTGTCATATTTATCAATTAGATTTCTTTATAGCTTGCATAATTACTAAGAATAAATACATACTGACTGGTCAACTGACATAGTGATTAGAATAAATGCAAACTCAAGTGCTCTTTCAGACTTCCCCAGTGTCTGCTTGCTTCTCCAGATTTTGTTCTGTATCTCCCCATAGTGGTGGCAATGAATGTCTGACTATCCAGCTATTCCTCTGGACGTTAGAATACAGTTTCACTTCTTCCTGAAAATATCCTCACCAAATATTCTGTGCTAGTTCAGACATGACCATCTATCTGCCCTAGGTGGTTAACTGAATATTCATGTCAGACTCTGGACTGATTATCATAAAATATAATGGTAACAAAATTACTATAAAAATTTTAATGGAAAATAAAATGTTCATGATGAAATGCCATGTTAAATGTAAAAGGAGGAACTCTACATACAATTTTTCAGAGATAGCAATACATAAATAGTTTAAATACCCTCATGATCTCTGATAAATTTACCTGTTTAGTTCAATTATCATTAAATCACATTTGTTCCACATCTGTGCAGTAGAAACCTAAGCCACTATATTTATGGGTTTTTTTTTTCAATCTTCCTCAAAATCTGCTGTCTCTAACTTGTTAAATATTATGGAGCTTTTCATTTTTTGTGAATGTTTTTATTCTAAGTGATTTCTTTTAAGAGTCAGCTTTTACAAACATGATCCCATGTAAATCTGGAGTTAAGCATATGATTTTTGGATATCTCGATATCTTTTTAATTAAATCTTTTTATATTCTAATATTCTACTTTTCTGTAGCTGCCAATTCCAATATATATGCATATCTACTTAAAAACAGTCATTTCACGAAAATTGTGTTAAAGATCCTACAGTGAAAAATTGAACAAGTTGCATTCAGTCTTACCAAACACAGCCAATTCAATACAACAGTTTGAATAGCTTTCAAGAAAGTCTGATGACTGTCCTGGTGCCCTTGTGTTTCTTCCAGCCATTGCACTCTTTCCAGCTTCTAGAAAGGACAGCTTTGGATTCTCATCTCCTATTCTAACCTGACTTCAGTCCCACTAGTTGAAGGAGACTGTATGTCAGCTATAGTTTATCATGAAAGGATGTGTGTTTGTGTGTATGTGTCCATTGTCACTTAGAAGTTATTTGAAATGTTGTTTTGTCATTTTGACAAGTACTTTATTGGATTGTCCTCTCCCAGGAATGAAACTTTTCTGGATTCTGTTGCTTCTATTACAATTTCTGTGTCACAGTATTTGCTCTATCTTGGATACAGGAATTGTTCAGATAGTAAGAACCAGCTCACTTCAGAGCCATACTTATTTCTAAAGTATCATTTGAACCAGACAGAATTTCAACTAGCTATTATATTATTTCATATTTAGGTACAATATGTTCAATGATTCTTAGTTATCGACAGTATTTTCTTGCAAGAATATTTCAATTAGCCTTTTAAGCTATTTACTGCAGGTTCTTAGAAATATGTCTTCTACCACAATGACATTCAGAACAGTGATTCAATTTCCTGACTCACCAGTTAGGCCAGGAATCAGTGTCATATTATGTTTCAAGGAATTTTTGATAAGAAATACTTGCTTTAAAGTACTCAAGTGTGAGTCCTGCAGGTTTCCAGGAATTTAAGACATACTTTACCACTGCTCATTTACATCTGCACCACAATAAAATCACTTTTTTAGAAGGAAATGGATGATAGGAGGTCAGTAGAGCCAGAAGATCTTAAAATTCAAGTAAACTGACTGCAAGAATTCGATATTTCATGCCAAAAACAAGAGAAAAAGAACTGATGAATCATCTGTTTTTGAAGAGGGAAAAATGGTTTTTATTTTCCTCCTTAATTATCTACTATAAACTAACACATTTGCATTGCATTTTCTCATACTAATATATATGTTATTTAAACTATACCCAAACCCTGTCTGTTAAGGTGCCAAAATGTTCAAAGTTAAGTGGTTTAAGATCACACAATTTTCAAATTTTTGAGATGAGATTATAACGTATTTTATTCTCAAATCTGTGTAATATCTATTGGATCATAGATATTTGGGAAATACTCTGTGTAGGTATAAGTAAATTTTAGATAATTACTTCAAGCATTACTGCGTAAATTTTATGAATTATTTATATATGATATGTAATGTTAATGTGTTTCTGATTATAAAATAAATGTAAGTGCTTATTCACTAAAATTTAGAATATAGAACAAATAAAATACATGAAATGAATAGCCAGAAATTATACATACAATGCACTTTATAAGTCACTAATAAACCTATTGTTGAGAGGCAATCAGAGTGCAAATCTGCATGAGAGTAATCTTTCATCCCTACCACCATTACTCTTTTAATACATTTTAGGGTATAAGAGAAATCAATCTGATTGCAAAGTATAGCCATCCATAACTGTTTAAGTGCATGTTGTTTAAATATGGTTTGGAGTCAGATGCTCTCAGGACAATGATACTATACTTATAAATTTTAATCCTCATGGGCAGAGGCTAAAATTTTGCTGACCTGTATGCATTCTCATTTAAAATTAGACTGTGGTGTCAACAGAATAACAACATAATGATCATCTTATCATTATAAGCTCATATAACAGTCAGATCTTAAATAATTGAGGTAAGAATTCTTGCTGAGCTTAGAAACCTCAATAATAGAGCATGGCTGTGCTGGTGTAGTAGTGATTAGGTCAGCTGCCTCTGACAGGGTGCAGTCCATGTACAGAAAAAAGACCCGAGTTTATGTTCTGTGATGGGGAGTAGACAATCAAGATGTTTAACTAAAATTAGAATAAAAATTCTTCTTCCTCTTATCTCTTGCTGCCTACCTCTCTGCCTTCATTCCTGCGTGTACCTTACATTAAAAAACAAACAAAAAGATAAAAGAGTTCCATGTAAGAGAGTGAGAGGCATTAACAAGATGGAATAAAATAAAAGAATAGCTTGAAGTTTTTAAGTGTAGTTACAGCTTCTACTCCTTCCATACTCTCTGCTGTTTTGAGATTAACCAGATTTTTGGTAAAGAATCTGAGTATTCTCCGGTGGTACTTGTCCTATGAGTGAAGCTTATCTTTGAACAATAACTGTTCCTTGGTTTTCTTATGGGGTCTCTGGTGGGAACAAAGATGGGGGTCATAAATCTCTACACCTCCTACCTACCCTTTACCAGGTGAGGTCATCACTGCTTAAGTGTAGCAGCGGAAATAACATCAATGCAAAGAAATTCTAAAACTTTTTGACTTCTGGTCACACCTGACAAGGAGGAGGATTAGCAACAAAGGTAAAAAGGTAAAATTTAATGTCACAGCCTATTATTATTGCTGAATATTACTTAAAAAACATTTCCTTCTTTAAGACTCCTTGAAATCATGACTTTATGCCTGAATACTACTTGTTTGTATGGGATTTTATTGATTTAATTTTAATTCATCTATGTCGAAGATGTCATCGATATTTTTGTTTTTATTTTTTAAATATGACAAGTATTTTATATAGAACTATGCTTATCCTCAGGATAAATTTCTAGCAGTTGACATGAAATTTAAAATTTCTTTTACATAATTCCAAACCAATACTCTTCATCGGGAATCTAATGGTGAGACTAACCTTTGAACAAGGTAATGTGTTTTGATTGTGAGTTTGTACTTAAAGGGTGACCTGAGGAATAACAGCATTGTTTTCACTGGAAACTTTGGATGAATGCAGAATATTGTAACCACCTAGATCTACTGTATTTGGATCTGCATTGTAGGATAGCTACATGTTTCAGAGACATGTTAAATGTCTAGACAAAGAGCAAATGATTTTAGTTCTCTCTATCCAATAATTGCCTTGGCTAAGAATTTGTTAGTATAAGGTAAGGAATTGACACTCTTCAGGCTCAGCAGAATATCATCAAAATATTATTAGGACATGCAATGTGCCACAAATTCTTTTATAAACTGAGGGTAACATTTAAAAAATTAGATAGAAATTAACCATGCTATGGAGCTAATGTTCTAGGATATGAGTCATTAAATAAACAACCATGTAAGGTGTCATTTTGTGATAAAATTTTATGCATTTTTAAGAAGTGACTGTATAAGAAAGATAGAACTATTTCAAATAGGACAATCTGAGAAGGCCTCCATAAGTTTACTTTTGAGCAGAGACCTGGCAGAGACAAAGAAGGGAGTCATGCTTTTGTGTTTAGGAAGCATGTTCCAAGATAACACACAGCAAGTACAAAGTTCTCAATTCAGAAACGTTCTTGTCCTAAAGAACAATCAGGAGACTTGCGTGGCTGAATGGAATGATCAAGAGAGTCTTAGAATGTGAGATCATCTGACAAAGAGCAGATGACCAACCCACACACCACAAGGCATTATAAGGACTTAGTATTTACTCTGAGTGAGATGAGAAATTATTGGCAGGTTCTCAGCAGAGGAATGACAAGGTATGACTCACATTTAAAAGTATTCTGGTTGTTCTGTGTTGAGAACAGAGTATAGGGGCTAAAGGTAAAATAAATAAACCACTTAGATGATCATGAAAGTAATTCTGTAGAGAGTTTCCTACAGTTTATATTTTTATATATGAATTTTGAAGGAAAAGATTATTTTGTTGTGGAGTAGCAGAGAAAGAGGAATTAATATTGATAATACCCTCTGAAAATGTAAGCCCTCAACATTTTAAAACATTCCAATCTCCATCTGAGGCCAGAAATAAGGGTGTAAAATGAATTAGTACTCATTCCCTATAATCTCTATCATGCTATTTTTTCTTAAGAGTCTAAGAATATTCATCATTAGAATTTTTTAATTACCCATTCAGAGAAATTTGGGCCAGGGGTACTCTTGTCTATCAGATTCTGTGTGCCAAATATTAGGGTAATTCTGACATTAAACCTATGTCATGTAACATATCTAAAATGATGATGTAAGGGTATGAGAGCACCTGGAATTTTTTTTTTTTTTTGTAATAGGACTGCTTGATGCTTTATTTCTTTTACGTATTTGTTTAATAAATATCTGGTATAACTCTCTATCAAATTCTGTCAATTACTTAGTCTTTGCTCTGAACTTAAATACTTTTTAGTGTATTTAAGTGGTGTATTGTGGGAATTTTAGCATGAAATTCAGAATTATTTTCACTTGAGTTAGTATCAAAATAATGTAATAGATATGTTGTAAGTTATGATTACAACTCACATTTTGAAAAGCCAACTTATATTTTAAATTTCAAAAGAATTATCTTGTATAGATTTTTATTTTGAAATAATTATAGGTTAAAATTATATAAAAATTTTCAGGTATCCTTCAGTAAACTTACACTAATAGTGGCAAGTAATGCAACTTTAGTGTGATAGCAAAACTAGGACATTGACATTGGTATGTACTATTAATGAATCTACAGACCTTATTGGTCTCACCACTTTTATAACCTGCATTATGGATGTGTATGTGTGCTTTTGTTTTTTATGTATATGTGTATATGTGGTTCTTTGTAATTATATCCAATGCAGAAATTTTGTAACTAATCAAAATCAAGAGACAAAATAGTTCCATCACCAAAAAAAAAAAGACTCCTCATGTTACCTCCTACATTCCACCCCTGGTAATCACTAGTCTATACTCTGTATCTGTAGTGTTATCATTTTGAGAATGCTGTGTATATGGAATCCTGTCCTATGTGTACTTTGGTTATCAACTTTAAAAAAAACCCAAAATGCCCTTAAAGTTCATTCATGTCGTTATATGTATCTAATAGTTCATCTCTTTTTGTTGCTGAGTAGTATTCCACTGTATGGAAATGGTAGGAGTTTTTCAATCATTCAACAAGTGAAAATGTAGACAATTTCCAGAATTTTCTGACTGCAAATTAGGTAATTGTGAAGTTGATGTACAGATATTTCAACAAGTGAAAATGTGGACAATTTCCAGAATTTTCTGACTGCAAATTAGGTAGTTGTGAAGTTGATGTACAGATGTTTTTGCAAATACATGTTCATCTCTGTGAAAAATATGGAAGAGAGCAATTACTTCATCATATGGTGAGCACGTTTAATTTCTTAAGAAAACGTACAACTATTTTCCAGAGTTGCCATATGTAACAATATACATTATCACTAAAAACGGTTGACAGAGTCAGACTCTCACTGACAAATATCAGCATTTGCTATTATTACTAATTTTTATTTTATCTACCTCTTATGTGTGCAGTAATATTTTATTATAACTTTAATTTCATTTCCCTAATGGTAAATGAATTTGTGTATCTTTAGTGTGCAGGTTTTCACCACATTCATTTACTTTGTTAACATATTTGTCTATTCTATAATTGAATTGCTTGTTCTTACTGTTATTTTATGATTATGTATATATTCTATATACTAGTCTTGGTTGATATATGTTTTGTAATATTTCTACCATTCTTTAGCTATTATTCCCTTCTCTTAAATAGGTTCTTTCAGGATAAATATTTTAAATTTGATGATGTCCTATTATTGTTATTATCACTTTTTGACTACTTTATGATGTTTTATGCTTAAGAACTTTTCAGTTAGCTAGGTTCTAAAGATATTCTCTTATGCTTTCTTCTTAAATTTTTATTGCTACGTGTTTAATACCATCTTAAAGCTAATTCCTTTCACCTCTTTGTTACACTAAATCCATATTGACTTGATTACTGTAAATGACTCAATATCTGATTGATTCTTCCCACTTTGTCTTGTTTTCAGTATTTCATGTTAGTGTTTTATTATTCCCGTCTATATACATTTAGACATAAGCTTATCTACATCTACAGAATATCTTTGTGGGGTACTTTCAGGAGTTGTGTTTGATTGCATATCAATTCGAGGATGTGATTCTTCACTGTATAGTTTTCAAATCCATAAATGTAGTATTTCTACATTTATTTAGATCTTAGATTTTTATCAGTGATTTATAACTTGCAGCATATAATTCTGTATGTGTTTTAATTGAATTTATAACGAGGTGTTTCTTTTACCTTTTTAACAGAAATTATAAGTAGCATTTTAAAATACTTATTAGAAGATGATCTTTTAGTTCACAGAATGTCTGACATCGCCAAATTTTACAGAACCAGTCATTAATTATTTTTCTATTTCAAATGTTGAATTTTTAAGTTATTTATTTGTACTTTGGTAATTTTTATATCCTCTATTATTTCACTTAAATTTTTCCATTTCCTGTTTCTAAAATATCTTATTATCACATGTAGAAGCATTCTTATCACAGCTGCTGGTATCTGTGTTGTTGGCATCCATTGATTGTTTTTGTTCATTCAAGTTTGATTTTTCTGGCTCCTATGATGATGACGTTCCCTGTCATAGATGCTATAAAGACCATAGAACTCATACCATGTGTTACTTCAGTCTTTGATGTCTCTATACGTTTATTCTTTCTTTCCATCTAAATTAGTTTCCTAGGACAAATTATTGCCTACTTGAGGGCTTAAAACAAGAAAAAATTATTACCTTAAAGGTTTTGGAGGTAAGATATTTAAAATCAGGGTCTTGAAAGGTTCATGCTTCCTCAGAAGGCTTTAGAAGAGAATCTTTCCATATCTCTTGGAGCTTCCAGATTCTCTCATGCTCCTTGGCTTATGGCAACACAACTGGAATTTCTGCTCCATCTTCATATGACTTTCTGTGTCTCCTGTGAGCACCTTGGTTATCCTTATCCAGGATGATTTTTATCTGAATATCCTTAATTTATTTACAAATGTAGAGGTTTTTATTTTTTTCAAAATAAAATCACATTTGCAGATTCCAAGGATTAGAACCTAAACATCTTTTTTGATGTTGTTCCCTCCTCCACCCCCGACCCCCCCAGCACCTTTCAGAGCCTTTTTATGTTTGCTTGTTGTTTTATATCCAGAATATCTTAGTGGCATGAGGGAGATCTGAGAGGAATGGATCCACTCAAAAATGCTTACGTTCATGTCTTAATAATTATTGCTTGTTTGTTCTGTTGAGAACTTCCATGTCTAATAGGTATTAAATTATTCTTTAAGTGCAGGGAGCAGATTTCTTATGCAATTAAGGACATGGAAATGGTTCTTGACTTAAACATCATTGTTTTGAGAGCATTTATGCTTATTTATTAAATCTGCCTCTATTTTGTCCTCTATTCAATGTTTATAACCAGCTATCCATTGCCACCAGAATGCCGCATAACAAACTACTACAAATTCTGTTGCTTAGAATGATAGTCATTTAATATTGAGTGTGTTTGTGTGCATTTTACTCCAATATTAACTGGGTAACTTTTTTTAAGTCTAAACTGATCTAGAATAGTTTCAGCTTGGCTCAATGTAATGACTCAGTCTTCACTATATGTTCCTCCTTATTCAGAAAGTGAGCATGAATATAGTCTCATGGTGATGACACAGGATGAGTGAGCAGGAATATGCAACCTTTTTACAAGTTTCTACATCCTATATAGTGTCCTCTT
Organism: Solenodon paradoxus; assembly: GCA_004363575.1. Classification (NCBI taxonomy): domain Eukaryota; kingdom Metazoa; phylum Chordata; class Mammalia; order Eulipotyphla; family Solenodontidae; genus Solenodon; species Solenodon paradoxus. The sequence goes on along the minus strand of RJWH01000353.1, from coordinate 372,918 downwards.
ATTTGCCTAAACAAGTCACACAGGAGGGCCAACAGTTAAAGTTGAGGGACTGGTTACATTGCAACTGATACCATTCAGATACTCATCTTTTGTGATGATAGCATGGTTTTTGAACACCAAATATCATATGCACTATGATAGTATCTTCGATAGAGAAAAAGTTTCTTAGAGTCCACTGATTCAGCCTCAACAAAAAAATTTTGTCAGTATTCATGAATGTATAGATAATTATATGTATGTTGCTTTCTCAACATTTCCTCTTCTTTAAATTTAAAATATCACTTTCATCTTTTTGTAGTTTTCATCAGTAAATGGAGAGAGATCTTCATTGTTGAGAGGAAAGTCTGGGCACATATTAAGGATCCTAATATATAATTGGAATGAGAAAAAAAAAAGATGTAAATTACCCATTTCTGCTATGAACCTCAACCTGAATGGGTATGTCCCTGAAGAGAGATTCATGTTCAGAAGATTCCTCCTTTTTCTATACTGTTGAAACTTCTGGTCCCTCAAGACAACTGTCTATATACATGGGTCTTTCAAATTTTCTGAATTTCATGCACAAGATGGAGTAAAACAATGTAATACAGTACTTAGACAGCTACTGGTACAGGTAGCATTTTATCATGATAGAATTTTGAGTTGTTTTGAAGTAAGTTCAGTGCTTTAAAATGATCCCAGACTTACTCATGATACAGTACAAAAAAAAAAAAAAAAAAAAAAAAAAAAAAAAAAAAAAAAAAAAAAAAAAAAAAAAAAAAAAAAAAAAAAAAAGGAAGGAAAGGAAAAAAAGACATGTTTAAGTTCAAATATCTGGAGATTTTTTTATTTAAAAAAGTAAACTGTGATCAAGGTAAAAAGAGGCAACCTTTTCAATCCCTTATTCCAATTTTCAAAATGCGAAATTTTAAAGTATTCGAAAGTGCTGCCAATCAACTAAAAGTTCATTCAAGTCACTCACTCTAAAGCATCAGTAATTTATCAATACAGAATAGATGCCTAAAATTTGTTTGTGATGCTCTCACTTTAAAAGTATGGAAAAGAGAGAAAATGGCAGCCTGTATTTGGGATATTTTCCGCAATATATTTTTTAAAGAGTTTACTTGGGTAAAAGAAAAGTAAACATTATACTGACTGTGTTTAGGTTTAGACATCAGAAGGTGGTGGTGGTGGTTGGTTTTGATGGCAGAATGCATCAAACAAAACCTAAGATGATGCGGGGCTTCTTGAGTGTTAGAGTGCAGTTTTAGAAGTTTATTATGGAAAATGGAGGTGACTGAAAGCAAAGGAAGAGACAGAGTTCTCCTGTGAGAGAGAGCTGCATTGCAGACTAGAGGCTGATTGAATTTATACTCTTGGGAAGAGGCTTCTTGGCAGACCCCCTTTCTAGTATCTTTAATTAGCAAGAGAATAGAACTCACAAGGAAGTTCAAAAGCAGAAGTAAGGAGATTTTTCCAGGCAGTTCTCCAGGTCTGTGAAGTGACCTCCTGCATTCTGGTGGTCCTGGACTCCTTGTTGCCTTGGCTAAAACATTAAGTTGAAGAGTATAGGAATCTTTCTAGAAGGAAATAAGCTTTGGCCTCTAGTGCTCAGGAAAGGGCCTGTCTGTTATGATTCAGGTAGGCAGCATCCCATTCTGAACTCTCCCTCTGTCATAAGACATATTTTTGCCAATGAAGTGAATAGTATTTCATGTATTTTCTAATTAATTCTATTAATGTAAATTGCCTCTGAAACAATAAAAAGCAATTGAGTCAATAATTCAATATCCAACCCCTTAAATATATATAATGAGTATATAATAACATTATGCATTATACAATGAGTGAAGGATCATAAGAAAAAGTCCCCTCTCTTATATGGGATCCTTCAGGGAAAGAAATTCATGAAGTTAGAATCTGCCCTGATAAATAGGAACTATGGTGTAGAGAATACCACATGGAATACTATGAACAGATTAGAGATGAAAAGTTGAGATGCATGGTTGGTTTTTTAGGTGCTACTTTGAAATCCAACTAGACTCACATGACTTCCTCTGCAGAAAAAAGAAAAGCAAGTATATAGAGAATACAAGAGGAAGGAATCTTATGATTTTTAAGATATAGCATCCATCAGATCTATCATCAGCCGCATCCCTTTGAAAGACCAGGACCTGAGTTGTCAGTACCTATTGCCTTTGACCCAGCATTGATAGTTAGATGAGAGGTAAGTATCCCTCCATTCCTTTTCTCTTAGATATGTCAGATCCACTCTATAGTTCTTGTATTGTAACCGCCTATGTTAAGTGCACTCACTTTTAGACAAACTGGGGAGAAAGTTTGAAAGTTACATGCTTGTGCCAACAGTATTCTGGCAACTCAAGAACCTTTGAAAACCATTCCTGTTTGATACCATTCCTATTATTACAAAAAGTGTGCCATTCCCTCTGTGCCCTATTTATATGAATATAGTTTTTTTGTTAGAAAGTATTTTTAAGCTTTTGTTTTTATGTAAAGGCTTTAAAGTAGCAGCCCATTTAGCATATGAATATAAGGCATTAGCCAAATAAAATGTAAATCTGTGACTTTTTGTAATTTTACTGTATCAATTATGCTTTAAAGTATAAAGATATAATGAACTTTGAACACTGCTGGAATTAGTGAATTAACATAAGGCATAGTAATATTATACTAAGTGTATTTAAGTGGCATTTATGGTGTGTCCCTGAAGAGGCTTAATTTTAGGAAAAGTACATGCCTAAAATCAGTTTCTGAACCAATGATGAATCTGATTGCTTCTGACTTGCTTCACTTGTGAAAGTATTTGAATTCACCTTGCCTCTTTTTGAAAGAAAAATCTATTATATGCTTTCTATTTAATGCATACTCTTTTATTACAGAATACATGAGGTAAGACAAAAAATTGATTTGAATATCTCTGAAAGCCAGAAAGAGCTATGTTAAAAGCATTATTATTATTAAAATACTAAAATAAGAGTTAGCATGATATTTTAAATCAATATCACTTTTTCCACCAGCTGCTTGCTGTGTCCTATCAAGCAAGTTTATCATTCACTGTAGGAATTGCTCCAGCTGTGAACACTCTAGTGTAAGTTGTTCTTTGCTTCAAACCTTTCAGGAACCGAATTTCTCTTCTTCCATAATGTTAAAATGACGCTTCTGGCAATTATTCAGGCAGATTTTTTTTTTTTAAAGAAAGTACCCTTTTTATCAACAGGCTAACTCCTGCTGTTTTAACAAATATTACTTCTTTTCACTTAATGCTACAAGGGGAGATGATTGTAAACAGAAGCTGTTTTCATCTCTATAAAATAATTTACGAATTTATGACTTATGTCTCTGGAAATACTTTAAAGCAGAAGCACATCTGGCATATGAAGAGGATGAAACATTATTCAAATAAAAACTCTTGCTTCAAGACCTTAATGAATGTGAATGACATGGCTTATAGTTTTAAAACATGAGTCTATTTTTAATTTTTAAATACTTTGTTAAGACTAAGGCAGAGACCAAAAAATGCATACAACCAGCCAAAAATTCATTCAATTCCCTTTTTAATGTTCAACGAACTAAAACCAGTTATGAATTTTCAGTTTATGCTTTTATTCAAATATCATAGAAAATTATTTGGATTGTGTTTGTTTTTAACATATCAATTCTTATAACATCAAATTCATTTTCAAAATAAACTGAAATATGGAGTGAGAGGATTCATTTTAAGTGTCAGTCATTTTTAATTGCTTTTATTGAAGTGATATCACATTATACCATTAACTAGGTTTAAGGTGTACATCATAGTTAATTGCTATCTATAGGTAAAATAGTTAAGTTCACTGCTGTTTTCCTTCACTATGCAATTATTAAATCCCTTTGCTCTATTCACCTATCTCACTCTCCTGTTCTCTTGGTGCAATCTCTTATTTACCTTGCTGTGGGTTCATTCATTTGCTTGATATATCTGTGTACCACATATGAGTGATATCATATGCTTTCATATCTATCTTTCTTCTTCTGGTTCCTCTTGATAAGCATCATTCCATCTAGGTCCATCCATGTTGCTGCAAATGATAGGATTTTACTTTTTTGATAACTGCTTAGTATTATGGTAAGTATACACACCATGTTTTCTAATCCACTTACCTGTCAGTGAACCCTGAGTTTCTTCCATCTCCTGGCTACTGTAAATCATACTGCAATGAACATGGGTATGCATATATCTCTACAAATAAGTGTTGTATTTTTAGGGTAAATACACAGTGGAGGAATAACTGAATCACATAGAATTTCCATTTTCAATTTTTTTTGAGGAATCTCCATACTCCTTTCCATCTCATTGCAAAATCTTACACTCCCACCAACAGTGTATAAGAGTTTCCTTTCCTCCACATCTTCTCCAGCACTGGTTGTTTCTACTCTTTTTGATAATAGCCATTCTCACTGGTGTGAGGTGATATTTCACTGTTGTTTTGATTTGCATTTCCCTAATGAAGATAGAGGTACAAAATCTTTTCATGTGCCCATCACCATTTAAATGTCTTCTTTAGAGAAGTGTTATATTAAGATCATCACTCTATTTTTATTGTATTATTAGTTTTTCTTTGTTGAGTTTTATGAATTCTTTATATATATTAGATATTAACCCCTTGTCAGATATATGATGTGCAAATATTCTCTTCTATTCAGTAAGATGCCTTTTTATTTTAATGAATTTCTTTTGCTGTACAGATGCCCTTTCAGTTTGATGTAATCACATTTGTTTATTTTAGATTTTGTTTCCTTTGATAAAATACTAAAAAGACATCTCTTAGCTCAGTGCCCTGTATTGTTTTACCTATTTTCCTTTATGTATTTTATGGTCTCTTGCCTTATAGCTAAGTCTAATCCATGATAAAGTAATATTTGTATATGGTGTTAAATAGTGATCTTTGCCTGTGGCTGTCCAGTTTTTCAATACCATTTATTTAAAAGATTGTCTGTAACCCATTATAAAGCATAGACTCCTTTGTTAAAAATTGATTGTCCACATAAATGTGGGCTTATTTCCAGGCTCTCAATTCTGTTCTGTTGATATGCATGTCTATTATTATTCCAATACTGTGCTGACTTGCTAAGTATTACTTTTACTAGAGTTTGAAGTCAAAGAGTGTGACACCTCCATTTTTCTTCTTTTTCATAGGGTGTTTTGCTATCCCTATCTCTTGTAGCTCCAAATAAATTTCATAATTATATCATGTTGATTAACTTGCATATGTTAAGTTACCTTTGCATCCATGGAATAAAACCCAATTCATAGTGGTACATGTGTTATTTAATGAGTTATTGAATACATTTTGCTAGTATTTTATTGAGGATTTTTGCATCAGTATTCATCAAAATAAGGATGTATACTTTTCTTTTTTGGTGATATATTTGTCCAGCTCTAGTTTTTGGAGTCAGGGTAATGTTGGTATCATAAAAAGTGTCTGGTAGTTTGCCCTTTCTTCAGTTTGTTGGAACAATCTGAGAATAATTGGTATTCATTCTTCTTTGGATATTTGGTTGAATTTATCAGTATAACCACATGGCCTGGGCCTGTTTTGTTTTGTTTTGTTTTTTCTGGGGCTGAGTGGGAGATTTTAAATTATTATTTCAGTTTCCTTGCTTTTGATCAAGCTGTTCTGGATTTCTGTTTCTTTCTAATTTAGCTTTAGGATGTTACATAGTTCCAAGAATTTGTCCTTTTCTTTTAGATTATACAATTTTTTGTCATATAGGAGTACAGAGTATTCTCTCATGAGTCTCTGTATTTCTGTGGTGTATCAGTTGTGATTATTCCTCTTTCATTTCTGATTTTATTTTTTTGTGTGTATCCCCACTCTTCTTTTTGAGTCTGGCTAGTGACTTGTCTATTTTGTCTAGCCTTTCAGAAAACCAACTCTTTGGTTTCATTCATTTCTCCTCTAAGTTTTATTATCTCTGTACTTCTATTAGATGTTGGGTTCCTTTGTTCTTTTTTTAATTTAATTCGTGAATTCAGTGTGTTTGCATTCAGAGTGATTATTGAAATTTGAGAAATTGCTACTGTCATTATGTTTTGTTTTCTGGAGTTGTCTATCTATTAAAATGTTTAACTTTTTGTACATTTCTTTTTGATTTGGGTAGAAGAACCTCTTTTAACATTTTTTCAAGGGTAAGTCTAGTGGCAGCAAATTCCTTCAGCTTTTGTCATGGAAAAATGTTATTTCTCTGTCCTATCTGATAGAGAAATTTCCAGGATATAATATTCTTGGTTGTAAATTTTTCTCTTTTATCTTGGAATATTTTGAAAACAACATTCTATTCTTTTCTGGCCTGTGCGGTTTCTGTTAAGAAGTCTGACAATAGCCTGATGGAAGTATCTTTATATGTTACTTGCTTTTTTACTCTGACCACCTTACAATTCTTTGTCTTGATCTTTTGGTATTTTCACAGTTATATGCTTTGGTGTAGGTCTTTTTACATTTAGATATTTGGGAGTTTTATTGGTTTCATTGACTTGCATGTGCATTTTCTTCCCCAGGTTTGGGATGCTTTTGCAATTATTTCTTTTAATATAGTCTGTTTCCTTCATCTTCTCTTCACCTGGATACCAGTATTTTGTTGCTTTTTCTAATTGTGTCAGGTAGTAATCAGAGTGCCTTTTGTTGTTGTTGTTTTATATTTGATGTCTGCTTCTTCTTCCACATCACTTTTTTTTACATTTATGTCCTCCAGATCACTGATCCTTTCCTCCACTTGGTCAATTCAGTTCCCATAGCTTTCTTTGGTATTCTTACTCTTGTTTATTGTATTCTTTACTTCCTGAAACTCTGTTAGTTTTTCTCGTAAAACTTTCATTTCTGCCTTCTGTTCCAAAATTGTATTTTTGATCTGATTTTGACTTGTTCTTAAGAGTTCTCTTATAGTTCTTTGAACTGTTTTTCTGAGTTTTATTTCTCTTAGTTTCTTTATAATTTCAACTTTGAGTCCTTTATGTGTTTTAAAAAAATCATTCCTATCTTCTAAATTGGTTTGTGTTGGGATGTTTTCTTCCTGTGTTTTCATAACATCTGGAGATTTGGAGGTATGCTAACCTCTTTTTTGCCTCAGAGAATAGATCCTTCTTGTTGAGCTACTTCCCCTCTCCCTTTTTTGCAGGTAGAACTAAGGTTTTGTTTTGTATATTTGGTCTTTTCAGGCTTCCATAGTGTGATTCTTTTGCTGTATTGGGGAGTTATGGCTACTGCATGGGGGGATGTTGCTCAGGCTAGAGAAGGCTAGCTGTAGTGAAGAATCCTTGTCTCCTTCAGGATATATCAGGATCATTGAATCCACTAGGTCATAGTGTAGAAGAGAGGAAGCTGCACCCTGTTTTCTAGCCGCTAAAGACCAACAGTGGTCACCCAGCCACCAGGCGCGTGACAGTCTACACTGGCCGGAAGCTACTGACTGGCTAAAAGGGACCCCTTTCTGAGAACAAAACCCTATGTGCATTTTACAATTATGTGAATCCTGTGTGTTATCCATGTGAGGAATTCACAAATGAGTAACTGAATTCTGTTTATAATTCCTGTTCTAATTCACACCTTCCCCTCTCCCTCACCAATAAAAGTGTATCCCAAATTATTTCGGGGCTCAGATTCTGTATCTGGCCCATGTGTAATAAAGCTATCTTCACTACTTCTAAAAGAGCACCAATTTTGTTGGTTGAGAGAGAGCTATTACAATAGAGGACCAGTTGATAGACCCACCTCCCTGGTGAGCCAGGACATTGTAGAAGGTATTATCTTTTACCTGGGAAAGTCACAGAACTGGGAGCTATATGGATCATTTGGTAAATTAGTTAGGGTCAGTGTCCAAAATGTGAAACATAGTCTCAACACAATACTAAGAGATGCAGTAAGCATTTTGCTTTTTTTTTAAATTAAAATATTCTGCCACATGAACTTTATTGTGGAAATTATAATGCAGTATACCACATACTTTTTTAAGTTGGAGAAAAAAATTGCCTACACTGATGTATGTGTGCTTTGCCTGGTGGAGTAGCTCTTGCTGTTAAATTATTAAATTTTGATTTCAGAGGACCCCTTAATTCAATTCCTAGGCATCTAGCCAATAAAAATAATATTTATGTACTACACAAAGATTTGTAGGCAAATGTTGATAGTAGCATTATTCGTAAAAACCCAACTGCTCATCGATGTGAATGGAATAAAAAATGATATATCCATGTAATAGAATATTATTCAGCAACAAAAAGGTCTGATTTTCAGAAACATGCCATAACATGGTTGAACCATGAATATATTAGAGTAAATAAAATAAATAAGATGAAATATATATTATGAAATCATATATTATATGATTCTATTATATGGCAACATCTAAAAAGGCAAATCTACAGAGCTAATTAAGATTAGTTATTTTTTTCTGAGAGGGTTGGTGTATAAAGGGAGAAGGAATCACATAGCCATGAGATTTCTTTGTATCATGATACAATTCTGTGAATGCAATGATGGCTAGAAAGTGAAAATTAACTAAAATTATTGAATTATACACTTAAAATGTGTGAATTGTATAGTATATAAATTATAACTCCAATAGGCTTGTCAGAATTCCATTTGACAAAGTAATTTCAGAAAATCATCTCATTAAGGAGTAAGAATCATCCATATTCTTCCTATATTAGGAATTTCCAAGTCCTTAGTTTAGTTGCATTAATTGAGATGTAGCCAGGAGACTACACAATATTCTGAGAAACCATTCTATATATTAAAATCAGATAGAATTTATATGGAAAAATTTTTATACAGGTGAAGGAGGAGTCTATAAGTCAGAGAAGGGGGTGAAATAGCTCAGAGATGAATGAAAAGCCAGCTTTATTTTTCTGCTCATAGAATAAATGAAGATGGGGTATATTGGAATCTGGAGCACGGAGGAAACCTATAGTCAACGAGAGATGAGAGAATGAGAGAATTTATTTGGCTTCTCATTTTTTTATCCTTCTATTTTCCATCAGTGACTCCCATTGACTCAACTTGAGTAAAAATGAATATACATAGAACCCATTTTTTCCCTTGCAATACACAGCTAGGCAAAGAGAAGGTAGGGATGGATGTGAAGTGGACATACTCAGAACTGGCACATAGATATTTCACCAATTATGTCTAACTTAACTTTTGACAATACCATTGCTAACTAGGCTTTATTTCTTAAAGAACTCTTCTGTCACACTCCTTTGCTTTCACCCAATTTCAGATCTTATCTCAGATTTTATTTTTCGCACTTATAGTCAGTATTTTCTCCTAAAAACACACTGCAAAAAAGCATTTAATATATCATTCAAACAACAAACAAAAATAACTTGTTTTTAAATTAGCTCAAATTGAGTCTTCCTCAATCCATAATAACTACATAATGATAAGGATTATGCCACAGATATTAATATCCAAAATAGTTAACAAATAAAAACACACGAAAAAAATGGAGTTTTAAAATCTATCATTGTAAAATGTTTGTTTTCCGGAGTATATCATGGATAAAATTAAAGTGAGCTTTAACACACTAAGGCAAATTAATATTTTTTTTATGATTTCATCTATTAATATTGACCTAAACCTTGCAAATTTCATTTCCTGTTGCACAAATGTCTTAGTGGTAGAAAGCATTGCCAAGAGCTAGCATATATTTTTCTTCTTACTATTTCATTTATTCTGCACAATGAGTAAAGTTAATCAGGTGGCAAAAAAGTCCTCCCAAGGAACTGTGACGTAGGATAGTGTGACCTGGATATGGAAGCATTAAAAATAATACTGTAGCACGATATCCAGGAAGGGTTTGCTGAGAAAAGTTCTAAAGAGTCAATTTATTGCTAATGCTGGGAAGGAGAATGATAATTATATTCATAGAAGTGTGGGAATTGACATGTTAGCTTATTTATACTCATGGTCCACTCAGTAAAATATTAACTTGCTAATAGAGTCTACAAAGCAATATGGAGGCCTTACTAGTTAAGATACTCCATTTTACTTTAGTAGTTATGTGTGGCTATGTGTTGTATTTTTTAAAATAAATTACTCATCAATTTATAGGAATCTATTAAATATCCTTTCAGGACATAGATTATTTATTCCATAATTTTATTATCCTGTTCAAAATCTTATTCCTCCACAAAACAAACAAATATACTCTGTAAAGATTCTGGATTGCCTGATTCAAAAGAAGCCATGTCACTTTTTTGATTTCTGGTACAAATATTCACAGTTTTGTCTTTTATTTTATAGAAACTATTTGAAATGAAGTCACACATATTTTTTTTCAGGTCTATTATTACTTTGTTTTGATAAGCCAGCTGGTAATCTAAACAGCTGCTATCAGTTAAATACTGCAAAACACTAGAATGAAAATAAAATGAGAGTCAAGTTTCCATCTAAGTGTGTAATGATTATATTGATGATTATGTATATTTTTAAAGGTTGATACATTTTGGCTTAGAATAAGTTTACCCAGTGTTACATATACAATTTTCTTGACTTTATTAGTTATGTAAAAATAGGTATTAGGGAAACACAATGAAAAGGACTAGTTATGAGAAGAAATCAAGCATTTATATGTAACCAAGCAAAAAGAGGAAAAAATAGTCAAACCAGTTAGACCAGTTGGCTGATGATCTTTTTAATGAGTGATTTGGACAGCTGTACTGTCAGCTTGGGCGTTTATAATCTAATAAAGATTGGGCTGAGTTTTCTCAGTTACTCTTAGTAGTTCTAGCATGGTACAGTTTATTCAAGATGATTGTGCCTTAGTTTCAGACACCTAACTCTGATTTTGTATCCAACTTTCATTATGGTAACAGCTTTTGGGGATTATGTCTAATAGTTAACATTATATCCCTGAATGCTCTATTTCCCAAAGTATCCAAAAGGTGGACCAAAATCTCTTTGAGCTGTGTATCTATATCTTTCAAAAGTGATCCCTGTAAGTTCTCAATTTATAAGAACAAGATGACTATGTTGACATAAAGGAAGGATTTATTAGTTGAACCATTGCAAAAAGCATTAATATCATTTTAGGTTTTAAAAATATTCAATCTCATTATGTGATGTGGATAGAGTTATCTGTAATCATAGGTAGAACTAAGGTCAAAATGAAATTCTACACCACTGAGAACTTTCAAATCTTCTACTTCAGTTTCAATATTGAAGCTTCTCAAAATCAATCAGAATATATTAGAATATAATTATGTAGCTATCCTTTATCCAGAGTTCAAATGCAAATATTGCCTCTTTACTGACTACAGAAGTTGGTTAGGTAAGAGAACTAAAATTTAACTTAGAGTACTATATTCTTACTCATTTATTCAAATTAACTAATTAGCTGGAAACATGATTTCTTTTATTATTCATTAAATGTGAAAATTCTTCCCAGAATAAAGAACTTCATGTCTAAAAATGATCTAAATGTTCTGTAAAATATTAATAGAAAGCTGATAATATCTACAAGTAAGACAGTAGTAATTTATTTTAGAAACAGTATTCGTTAAAAAATGTAGAAAATGGAAATAGGTGAATTCTACCATTGAATATTTATTTAGAGGAAGATTATTTGATAAAAACAAAGCAGAGAGGAATATGTAGCATTCTATGCTTATCTTTACAGAAATCATTGAATCAACTTGTCATTGGTGAGAGATGATTATAGTTTACAAATTAAAATTATTAAGACTATTAGATTAAACCTTTAATTAGTACTGCTATATGACAGAAACACTAATGAATAAGAAATAGAATTATCAATTAAAAATAAGTTTATAGCATGAAAATATCCACTATAAATCATTAGATATTCATTAAATCTGTTACTCATTTGAACAGAAAGATCAAAGGAAAATCATAGCATTTCATACTTTTATTCAGTACAGAATAAATGTGCTGGAAAATTTCTTTCAATTAATAAAAATCTAAGTGCAAGAAAGTTTTATTTTTGAGTCATACTGTGGGAATAACTAATTGTTTCATGTGAAAACAAAAACTATAATAACTTGCAAATATCAAAAAAGTAAGTTTTGAAGTGAGACTTTCAGTTCATTTTTCATATCAAAAAAGTAAGTTTTGAAGTGAGACTTTCAGTTCATTTTTCATGACTTATCAAAGAGTACAAGATTACTATATTTTATAATGTGAAAGAATAACCATTTTTTCTCATGGACCCAAATTTTGCTTAATTTAAAAAGTTGCTGTATGATTCATTGACTTAGATAAGTTATAAAATATTAAGCATATATACATCAATATGCCTTTTTTAATTTTAAATGTTCTATGAGTTAGATGAGAATCTGAACATCTGAAAATTCTCTTTAAATCTCAAATAAGAAATTTTACGGGAGCTCCCTGGTGGAGTAGTGGTTAAGTCAATTGCCTCAGAAGGTGAGCAGGCCGTATATCCCTGAGTTTGAGTCCTGGGTTCAGGGGGAAGCAATCAGTGTGAACAACTAAATAAAAATAAAAAGTTTCCTCCTCCTTTCTCTTCCTTCATGCCTGCCTTCTCACCTTCATTTCTGCCTATGCCTTTCCTTTAAAAAAATATGAAAATGGTAATGTGAGAATGAAAACACTTGGCATAAAATCAAAACTGGTATTGAAATTGGAAATTAATATCAATTTAAGAATGTTTCCGATTCATTATGAAAATGCATTAAATTAATATTTTATGCACAACTAAAGCAAAAATGAAATGTGAATGTTGAGAACAAAATAAAAGCATCCACAGATGATGTATATTTCCATCATTAAAATAAATTTTACTGTTTACTTTTGCAATCACCTCCTCTCTCTTCTGACCCCTGGAAACTGCTGATTGCTCTTCTGTTGCTATAATTGTGTCATTTCCAGAATGTTGTAAGAGTTCATTACTACCCAGTAAGGATAATACACCTGTCTGCCTATTAAGAATTCTCTGATACCATCCTGACTGTGTGGTTGGTGTATTTTGTTAAAATCTGGTGAGAGTAGATCTGGACATCCTAAATGGTGTTTCTTGGTGAAGGTCCATAATTTTTCCTCTGGTATTTGGCTGGAGTAGAGTGGATGTTGTCTAAAATTTTCTGACTTACTAAGCTGTCTCTTCCTTGATTCTTTGACTAGAAAAGTAGAATTCTCATGGGAACTTGATGTTGATGTTTTCATGCTGCCAGATTTTCAGCTGCCATTCTGGAATATATGAGGCAAAAGATAACATAAGAAACTCATCCATGTTCCATTGTCATGCCTTGAATCCTGAAACCTCTAGACAGTGTGCTTACTTTGTGTCTTTAAGAGTTGTTTAGTTGTATAGTTGTTTTATACATGATATTCAGAGGTAGTTCAGTGAAATAGTTTTCTTAACATAATTTTTGTCCCCTGAGCAAAACAAATATATTTGAATCTAAAGATTTGTGATGATCTCCTGTATTCCTTTACTCCATTTGCTTGTTGTGCAATAATTCACATTTAGTACCATCCATAATTATAACTTATCATCTTTTCTTGAACATATATTGAAATCTATTTCAAATATATAAATGTCTATAAGGTTCAATGAAATTCATTTTTGTTTTTGTTTTCAAACTCATTCTAAGTCCTGAGCACCATGCAATTGAAAATTTAGTATTGGGACTAAATCATGAATCTAAAATTACTGTCATTGATTTCAAGCTATTCAAAAATGAATTTTATTAATGTGGTTTTGCCATGTTATCTTATTACTTTGGCAGATGGACCTTCAGAAATCCTTCTAACTTTGCACTGACTGATATCTAAACGATATTTAGCATAGATACCGATATTGATCATGTAGCTACTTAGGCAACTATTTTTCTGAATTTTATAGAGTGATTGATGTTCTGTTATTTTATGTGTATATATATATATAATATGTATTTTATTAATAATATAGTCATTCTATGTAGCACATGTATTAGTGGACGTTGATAGAAATATAGAAAGTTAGAGTAAAAGATTCCCAGATATTCATCATTTTACAGAAAAGAACATTAAAGTTCAGGTAAGTTAAATAAATAAATGAATAAAGAAATAGCAGTTGAATTAATGTCAGATTTATTCTGAAATGCAAGCTGTTAGGCTATTAGTCTTATTACTTTCTTTTTTATTTTAATGTTAGAAAAGAAATTGTTTTTGAAGAAATCAAGATATCAACCAAAACTAGCAGTTGTTAATTCATTTTATAAAGCCATTAGTTAGAACCTTTTAAATGTCTTTTTCCAGTATAACTAAACATGGGATGAAGTAATATAAATATTACCTCCAGTCACCCAGATACACCTTCATTTAATGAGATCTAATTTACTCCCTCACAAATGGTCATGTGAATGCATTCCTGTCAGATATAATATCACCAATCTTCAACATGTGCATCTGCTTTTTTAGAAAACACTCCTCTACCCACCCTACTTGTGATTATTCTCCTCTAGTTCATTGTAAAATCAATTTAGCTACTGTGCTAGCATTCATTATCTTCTAGAGACAAGCCCAGTGGAATTAATTTTCATTCATCTTCATTTCATCTTCTTGGGATTAAACAAGCTTTGATATTTTACTATTAGCTTATATTTAATATTAGGGGGTACATTAAAAATGTGATGTTTTTTCCAGTAATGAGGTATAACAATGATAGTTGAAACAGTTTTTACTTTCCTGAAAGTATTAATTTGGACAGCTAGGCTTCTACTTTGAAAATTTTTCTTTTGTTTTGGAAGTTGAAGCCAAATTTCTTCCAAATTCTTTTGTTAACTCACTTTACAATAACCCAATGTCATTAATATAATTTATTTTCTCTTTTGTGATATGTGTTTGTTTCCAGAACTTTTAGCCCACTATGAAGGATGTTTTTCTCAGAAGTAGTGTTCTATATAAAGCATATATCAATGAATTCTTTAAGGAAAAATATTCAACTTACTTGGTATGTTAATTAGATAATAGATATGTATTTCAGTCACAATCCTTACTATATAGGACACTTTAGAATAACCGTTTTAAGTATTTTACTCATGCCTTGAATGACAACTAAAATTTCTGAGAAAACTACTAAATACAAATAAATGTAGATCCTCATTTGAAAATACATAATAATGCATTTAAATAACAGTATTATTTTGATATGTTAACCAAACATGAATTGAACTAAATACATATGAGTACAAATTATAAATTCAGCCTCTTATGCTTCACATTTGGGTATGATCATTGATTTCTTATTATAAATTACTCTTTCTTGTTACATAAATATCAGGTTATGGTATTTAGACTGCTAAAAATGGAGAGAATTTTTGACCATAGAGTTTGAGAACGATATATCATACTCATCTTTAGGCAGATAAATAGTAAGGTGGGACTTGCCTTAAAGTTTCTAGATGAACCTGAAGAAATAGATGAATTCAGAAATGATTTCAGAATGAGCAAAAGACTTTCATATTCAACAATGTGGAGTAGGAATTCTTTTCCTTATTCCTCTAAGTATTACTAAAAATGCCAAAATATTATATGAAACAAATATAGGAAGACACTGAAATGTTAAAAAAAAAAAAAAAAAAAGATGAGTCAGGCACATTTGGACCTAAGCAACAACATGGTGGTGAATTCCTCTGATTATCTTTTAACCTTATATATTCCAGACCGGGTTCTAAGAAAGTCATCATTCCAGAAAGACTAGCAGATAAAGGGAGAATAAAGCCCTCAAAAATCAATTTTCTTAGGCAAATAGTGAGGGAATGGTCATTCTAGAGACTAAATTTTAATAATTACATGCTACTGTTGCCAAACTTATGAGGGGAAGGAGAAACCCTGCAATTCACCTTTGACGTGGTTCAGTAATGAACTGGGGAAACAAGACTTCCACCATTGATATACCTTAACAAACCTTCCAAACCCTGACACTAGAATTTTGTCTGAGAGAGTATATTAGGGAGCTGGATATTTCATGCCCACAAGATGGTAACAAGGCAAACCCCACCCTATGGTGCTAGAACCACATAGGAATTTCCCCCTTTGCTTGGCATTGTATGTATACGTATATGTGTGTGCACATGGGAAGAACTAATGGAGTCAAAACTTTCATCACTACAAAAATAGAGTGTACTTAACATGAGCCCAAAATATACACAGCAAAATAAATCATATGAACCAGAACACAATCCTCAATAACATTTAAAGTATTTGAAATGAGAGTCCAGTCTAAATGACAGTCAATTGAAGCCTTGTTTCACTTCTAAGTGATACAATTAACCATTTTCAGAGAAAGAAAATGAGTGGGGAGCACCATAGCACCACCCCCAGCAACTCTGAGAATAAGAGCAACCACATTGAGGGGGTCACCTGAAGAATTGCATGCTCTTGTGTGATTGAAAATGGGTTATGAAGGATGCACACAACTACTTTGATGAGGTGGCAACCTCTCTTGGCTACAGAGACAGCAACGACATGGAGATAACAAGGCAGCACACATAGGAATCCTGGGGAGGATAGAGCAAAGATTTGGTGGCAGAACATATACTAGCCTTGAGTGAAGCCCAAAGAGGAAGGGTTAAGGTTGGGACAGTGTCCCACAAAACTCAACAACAAAAAAAAGAAAAGCAAATAAAATGTCACACTCCCTCTTATCCAACTTTGGTATCTCAGCTTCAGCAACAAAGATTTCCAGTACCACAATGGATAGACTGCCAGACCCAGGTCTAGGAACACTGAGAGGACTGGTGAACCTGGTGCCATGAACAAGAACAAGCATTCAAACTCCCTGTAAACCATAGCATCAGCTCCCCCTGCCCCACTTGTCCTTCCTCCTCCCAGTAGCCATCCTCAACCTCCTTGACTCAGCAAGTGATCCTTACTATGGAGACTACAAGTATCAAAAAAAAAAAAAAAAAAAAAAAAAAAAAAAGAATAAAACCACGGTGTCATCTGTTGGTAAAAACAAAAACAAGTACCTCAGTTCCAGGGTTCCTATGGGAAGAAACTAAAAACAAGACTCTTTGAGATCTCAACATACAATCATCACAAGGAGACAAACTCCTCAACAGAAACCAAATTTGAAGACATGGAAAATTATATCTTATTCGCAGAGAATGAATTCAAAGCAATAATAATAAACTCACAGCACTAAATAGAAAACTCAGAAAAGCAGTTCAAAGAATTAAAAAAGGACTCAGCCAAGCAAGTCAAAGAAATATAAGAGAAGTCAGCAAAACAAGATAAAGATTAAAGAAAAGTCAGAAAAGTAAGTCAAGCTCAAAAACAGAATTAATGAGCAGAAGGCAGAAATTGAAGCTTCATATAAAAAAGTAACAGGGATTCAGAATGTGAAGATGCAATAAAAACCAAGAGTGCTAAGCATAGTTGACTAAATGGAGGACTTGATAAGTGACCCAAAGGATAGAAATACAGAAATGAACCAGGTGGGAGAGGTAAATTAAATATTAAAAAGGTAAAGAAACACTCGAGTTATCTGATTCCATTAAGAAAGGTGACATAAGAAAAATGGGTATCCCAGAAAATCAAGAGAGGAGGAGAAAGGAACAGAGAACATATTAAAAGAAATAATACCTGAAAACTTCCCAAATCTGGGAAAGTAACCATATAAAAATCAATGAAGCCAACAAAAAGCCTACTTATTTAACTGAAAAGATACCTACACCAAGACTTACAATTGTGAAGCTGTCACAAGGCCCACACAAAGAATATGAAAGGTGGCCAGGGGATAAAAGCTTGTGACACACAAAGGCACTGCCATTAGGTTAACACCATTGTCCGTCAAGGATACTACATTCTATAAAATTATTGTTCAGACATAATGGAGAAATAAAGGTTGTCCCTAAAACATAGACTGAAGGAATTTCCTACCCTGAGAGTTCCCTTAAAAGGAATGTTGAAAGATGCTCTTTCTAAATAAAAAAGTTCACTATAAAACTAAACAAGGCATTAGATAAAACCAGAAAACAAAGTCAAAATGACAGAGCAAGTCTTTCCCTATCAATAATTACCATGAGAAGAAATGGACTGAATTCATCAATCAAAGGGTACACACTGTCTAGATGAACTGAGAAACAAAACCCAACAAAGTGTATGCTCCTTACAAGACTCACTTGAGATACAGATACAAACAGGCTTAAAGAGATGGAAGGAAAACTGGCATGCCACATCAACAGAGAATCTAAAAGATTAGTAGCTGCTGTATTTATATCAAATAAAATAAACTTCCAGCCAAAAAATGTAACCAAAGACAATCATCATATAATGATAAATGGATCACCACAACAGAAAGACTTACATTCATTAAAATATATGCACTCGGCATAGGATTACCCAGAGGTATTAAGCAAATATTGACAGACTTAGAGGGAGACATTGATAGCAGCACACTTTTTGCAGGGAACTTAATACACCACTCACTAATGGATAGATCATCCATATAAAAAATAAATAAATAATTACAGAAATGACAAACTAGGTGAGATGAACTTAGTGTAGTTCACCCCCCACACAATAGATTACACATTATTTTCAAGTGTTCATGAAATAATCTGTTAGGATACAAACCAAGTCTCAATACATATGTGAAGTTGAAATCTTATCTAGTATCCTTTCAGATCATAATGACTTTAAGACCAAAAATCACCCAAAGGCAAAATGAGGAAAACTGCAAAGGAGTGGAGAATAAACAGCATATTACTGAGCAATTGGATCATTGTCAAAATCAAAGGTGAAATTAAAAAATAGTTGGAGACCATTGAAAGTGATGACATGACCTAGCAGAATGGAATGCAGGAAAAATAGTACTAAATTTAAAGTTATAACAATAAATCCTATCTCGGGAAATAAGAAGAAATACAAATAAAAACCATAAGCCTTCACATAAGGGAAATAGAAAAAAAAAACCAGAAACCAAATTTATTAGAAGGAAGGAAATAATAAATCTTAAAGCAGAAATAAAGTAGAGAAAAAAACACTTTTTAAGAAATCAATGAAATCAAGAGGTAGTTTTTTGAAAAACAAAATTTACCACTTATCAGGCTTAAAAGAAGAAGCAAGATTAAAAACACAGTCAGTAATAACAGAGAAATTATAACTCATATTACAGAAACAGTCTCATAAGAGAATATTGTTATACAGCAAAAAGAAATTATATAACCTAGAAGAAATGGAGAAATTCACAGAAATGTACAACATTTCAAAACTGAATCAGGAAGAAATAGAAAACCTGAACAGATCATCGTGAATAAGGAAATTGAAACAGTAATAAAAAATGTTCCCCAAACCAAAAACCTGAACCAGATCATTTTACTAGATATTTCTACCAAACTTTCAAAGACTCAATTCCAATACTTCACAAACTTTACAAAAAATTGAAGGTATGCTTCCAAAGACTTTTTATGACACATTAGTCTGACTTCAAAACCAAGCAAGGACATCAGCAAAAAAGAAAATTACAAATCATTATACTGATGAGTATTGATGCCAAAATACTCTACAACATATTAACAAATCAAATTCTACAACTTATTGCAATATATACCACAATCAAATGGGGTTTATTCTAAGGATGCAATGATGGTTCAGCGTATACATATCGATAATTGTGTGATCACTACATCAACAAAAGGAAGGATAAAAACCACCTTAAAAAGCATTTGATAAGATTTAGTGCAATTTTCTTTTAAAATCTCTCTAAAATCGGTTTAAACAAAATGCACCTCAACATAATAAAGTCTATATAGGACATACCAAAGCCAATATCATACTCAATGGAAAAAAAAAATCAAAAGAGAAAGATTTTCCTCTAAGATTAGGAGCAAGACAAGATTGTCTACTAGCACCACTACCGTTTAATTGATTGTTGGAAGACTCAGCCAGTGCAAGTAAACCAGAAAAGGACACAAAAATTATCCAAATTGGAAAGGAAGAAGTAAAAGCCTCAGTATATCAGAAGGCATAATAATATACAGAAAAACTAACACAGCAACTCTAGTTAAAAAAATCTTCTCGATTTAATAAATGCAGTAAAGTTCAGGCTAAATAAATTAATCAAAAGTCTGCAGCATTGCTGTATGAAAGTAAGGAAGTAACAGAAGGAAAAGTCAGGAAAACAATCCAATTTATAATTGATTCAAAAAAATTAAATATCTGAAATAACCAAAAAGTGGAATGCTGTACAGAAAACTATAAGACATTGTTAAAAATAAATAGAAAAAAAACCAATAAATGCAAAGATATCCCATGCCTGTGGGTTGGAAAAATTAACATTGTTAAAATGACCTATTACCTAAAACACTATACAGATTTGATACAATCCCCATCAAAATTCCAAAGACCTTCTCAACAGAAACAAACAAACAAAAATCATGAAATTTATTTGGATTTACAAGATACAAAGAATAGCAAAAACAATCCTGAGAAATAAAGAACAAAAATGGAGGTGTCAGGCTCCCTAACTTCAAACTATAGTATAAAACAGTAATAATAATATCAGCATAATATTAGAATATAAACAGACACATCAATGGAATAAAACTGAAAACTGAAAAACAGAATCCACACATATATGGACAACGTACCTAGAACAAAAGAACCAAGAGAATGTAATAGGGGAAGGACATTCTCTTCAATAAATGGTGTTGGGAAAACTGGAAAGCTACATGCAAAGAGTTGAAACTAGTTTACCACCTAACACAAAAATACCACTATACACTAAAAATAATTTAAAATTGATTAAAGAGGCGTACCATGGTTAACTATCTCGGAAGGAGCAAGCTACATACCCCTGGGTTTAAGTCCTAGTCCCAGGGGGAACAACGAGTGTGAACAACTAAATAGCGATAAAACAAATATGATTCTTCTTCCTCTCTGTTCCTGCCTGTCTGCAACTTTCCTTTAAAAAAATTATTAAGGGCTTGTATATAAGAACAGAAATCATAAAATACATAAAAGAAAACAAAGGCAAAACACTTCTTGATATTGCCCTAAGGAGATGTCTTTGAGAATCAACTCCAATGTCAAGGGAAACAAAATTTGAAATAAAGAAATGGAACTACATTGAACTAAAAAGCTTTTGCACAGCAAAAGAAACGCTCATCAAAACAAAAAGACATCTTACTGAAGGGGTGAAGGTATTTACACACCATACATCTGACAAGCGGTTTATATTCAAAGTATTTAAAGAACTCATAAAACTCAACAACAGAAAAACAATCAACTTAAAAATGGGCAGAAGATCTTAATAAGCATTCTCAAAATAAGACATACAGATGGCCGACAGGCATATGTAAAGATGTTTTACCTCTCTTGTTATTATGGAACTACAAATCAGAACAATGAGATAGCCCTTCACATCTGTGAGAATGGCTGTTAACCAAAAGTCTGGAAACATCTAGCGTTGGTGTGAATGCAAAGAAAAAGTAACTCTTAAACCGTGTTGGTGGTAGTGTAAAATGGTTCAGTAAAGAGATTTCACAAAAAAGAGAATGGAAACTCCATAGAATCTCATTTTCCCACTTCTGGGTAGTTATACTAAAAATACAACACTAAAGACATATATGTACCCCCTTGTTCATTTCAGAAGTGTTTGCAATAGCCAAGAACTGAAAACAACCTAAGTGCTTACCAGCCAATGAGCACATAAAAATGTGATTTATATACCTAATGGAATATTAGTTGGCTATCAAAAAGATGAAATTCTGCCATTTGAAGCAACATGGGTGGACCTAGAGGAAATTATGCTTAGTGAGAAAATTCAGAAGGAGAGACACAGACACATTATATATCATTCTTATGAAGTATATTGAGAAACTAAGCAAACAAATGACCCAAAACAAACAAAAAGAGACTTTTAGCCAATACAATCAGATTAGTGATTGCCAGAAGGGAAGGACTGTGGGTTGGATGGGCAAATTGGGTAGGGGGATCAGGTTTATGTTGAAAGAACTGAAATGGTGATAGTAAACTTAATGAATTATATTTAGATATTGATTTATAATGATATAAGCTTGATCCTATATAATGTTATGATATAATATTCCTTCATTAAAATTAATTTAAAAAACAAAATACATTATTTTAAATTACATTCTGTCTTTTCTACTTTCAATATAATCAAGCTAGAGATCTGTAATAGAAATGAGTGAAAAATACCCAACCACTTGAAAACTAAGCAGCACACTTTAAAATAATCCATGAATAAAAGCCTAAGTTTCAAGGGTAATAAAAAGAAAACAATTTTGGATTTACTGAAAATGACTATATTGTATTGAAATTTACTGAACAAACTAAAATGGTATTGAGTACAATATTTATAATTATAAGTACAGAGAATAAAGAAAAGTCTCCAATCAAGATTTTAAGTTCACTTCAAGTACTGGTGTGTGTGGGCAGATTAAAAAATAAACCAAAGAAAAAAATAACAAAACGAATAAGATAAAGATAATAACAGAAATAATTGAATTTAAAAGAGAATGGAAAAAATAGAAAACTTAGAAAGTTATTCTTTGACTAAGGATTAATACAACTAAAAAATCATTACAAAGACTGACAGAATAGAAAAGAGGAGTTTAAAATTACAATTCTAAGAAAATAAGAAATATAAACACAACTTCTGAAGATATCAAAATAGCAGTAAGGGGATGCAATTGGCACTTCCACACACATAATTTTGAAAATTAGAAAATGAACTAGTTGCTCAAGCACTACAGCTATCACATCTCACTTAATATGTAGCAGACAGTTTGAATAGCAATATAGCTGTTAAGTAAAGTGAATTCTTAATATATTTAAAAAATATGTATGCAGGCTAATTGTTTCACTGGAGAATAGTACCAAATGATTTTGGATTAATGAATATCAACTTCATACAATTTTAAAAAATAGAGGAAATGCTTTCTAACTTGATTTGTGAAGGTAATATGATCCTGATACTAAAATTAGAGAATGCAAAAGCAAAGTACAATAGCTGTAGTAAATTTAAAAGTATAAAGTGATAAATGATAATATGAATTATTTTTAAATTTATGAATATATAATTATAAAAAATTAAAAATATTAAAATTTAGGTTTTGTTTCATATTCATATGATTTACACATAATAGACAACTAATGGATTCAAAAAGGATTCAATATTCAAACAATAACCAAAGAAATCTACTACATCTACAAACTGAAACACCAAAATATGTCCATATCAATTGATGTAGAAAAAGCACTTGATACAATGCAAAACCCATCGATACATAAAAAAATAAATAATGGCATACATGTGTTAATTAGGCACCTGGGGTATTTAAGGTGCAGACCAAGGTCCCTGGGATGGGAAGGGAATAGGGATGACAAGAGAAACACTAACAAAACTAGTAATAGAAAGGAATTTCCTCAATGATCATCTTCAAAAATTACAGTTGACCTAGAATTTAATACAGATGGATTGCTTTTCTCTAAAAGGGAACAAGAGAAGGATATTCACTCTCATTACTGTGATTCAGTATAATTCAGCAAATTCTAACACTGACAGTGAGATAAGAAAAGGAAAAACGACAAGCATATCAAAAACAGATGAATAACAAAACTGTCTCTAAAAGTAGATGATATAACTGCTACAGAGAAAATACCAAGAAAGTAAAGAAAAAAATTAGAACAAGTTTGGTCAGCAAGGTTGCAGGATGCAGCATCAACATAG
Organism: Solenodon paradoxus; assembly: GCA_004363575.1. Taxonomy (NCBI): domain Eukaryota; kingdom Metazoa; phylum Chordata; class Mammalia; order Eulipotyphla; family Solenodontidae; genus Solenodon; species Solenodon paradoxus. The sequence continues at coordinate 349,215 of RJWH01000353.1, read as the reverse complement.
AAAAATCAGTCATATTTCTATATATGTGCAATCAGTGCAGGGAATCAAATGAAAATATACAGTAACCTTTATAATCTTTGATGAAATATATCAAAGTAGGTCTAAATAAATGGAGATTTGTACCATATTAATGAATTGGAAATATCAAGAGTAAAATGTTTCTCCTCAGATTTATGAACAATTTTAACAAAATTCTAGTAATATATTCTTATAGATATTAAAAAGATTATTTGAAAATCTATATGGAACTAATATAAACAGTTTAAAAAGAATAAAATAATCTAATTAATTATCTTATCAGTTTCAAAACTTAAGTAGCTTCAAAAATTAAGACTATGTGTTATTGGAGGAGAGACCCACAGATTAGTAGGATAAAATAGAGAGCCCAAACGTAGACTGAAAAGAAATTTGATAATTGGAGTTTGACAAAGGTCCAAAAGCAATTCAAGTGAATGATGGACATTGTATTCAATTAATGGTTCAAGAAAAAATAGACAACAATAGGTAAAATAATAAACCATGACCTAAACTTCAAGAATTATACATTAATCTCAAAAAGGGTGAGAGCTTTAAAGGGAGAATGCAATGCTATAAAACTTATACAAGAAAACATGAATCATAAACAGAAATTTATATATTGGATTTTATCAAAATTGAAAAATTTTGCTGTACAGAAGATGAAAAGAGCTACATACAAGGAAAATGTGTTGCCAACCACACATTTGACAAACAACTTACTCTAGCATTTGTAAGAATTCTCAAAATTCAACAAGGAAAAAAAAATTCAAATGAAAAAGTCAACAAGAGACATTAAGAGAAACCAGAGTGAATAAAATTTATACATAACAACTAAGCATATATGTAAATATATTGAACATCACTACTGGGGAAATGCAAATTAAGACCACAATAAAATTTAATAATAATAATAAGAGCAGAATTTTTGAATAGGGTTTTCTCTGATATAGCATTCGTTTCTAGGGATACCATAAGTTACCACCAATTTGATGGCTTAAAATAACAGCTGTTTATTCTTCCAGTGTCCAAAAGCAGAGCGTTTCAGGACCACACTTCCTTGATAGTTTTTGAGATTTATTTGTCGCCCCTTGCAGATTCTGGTACATTCAAAGATCTTTACGTTACTTGACTTAGGCAAAACTATACCCTTTGCCTTCATCTTCACTTGGCTTCCTTTTATGTGCCTATATACTTATATATTCCTTTATTTGTTTGTTTGTTTATTTATTTATTTATTAAGGAAAGTTACAGTCAGGAATGAAGGCGATTAGGCAGGTGGGAAGAGCGAAGAGGAAGAAGTACTTCATTTAATTTAGTTGTTCATCATCATCTTCCCAGCCCCAGGTCTTGAACCCGGGACAGTGGGATGAGTTTGGACCATGCCTGGTTTAACCCACTAGACCACAAGGGAGTGTCAGTATATATTTTTTTTAGTTAGGACACTTTTCATTAAATTTGGGGACTGCACAGAAAATGCAGGAGGAGATCATCTCAAAATGATTAAATTAATTAAATATGTATAGGCCTTTTCCTACTGATAGATTCTGAGTGGACTCATCTTTCAGGGGCCACATTTCAACCTACTAGGAGCAACCACTCTAATCCTCTCAAAATAATATATTAAATTAAGATAGTTAACTTTTCTTCATTTCTAAGAAGAAAAATTCACTTTTTGATCTGAGCTTTGTTGAGACAATCTTCTTGCCATGATTTAATCATGAAGGCTAGAGTGTTGACAGCTCTTAGAACTACTTCAGTTTATCTCATTCTTCCCAGCCTCTCTCAGTGATGCTTTCAGTTGTACCCACCATCCTTGATTCTGAAGTTCCTCTTGTGTGCTGCCATGCCACTCAGTATTCTTGTCAGTGCCTTTCATTCAAGTACATTTCATAATAGCTTCCTTCCACATGCTCATCCATCTGTATTTCTCCATCTACATTCTCCTGTCCAGAAAAATGTCAGCATCTGAGGTTTACCAATCCTCTCATTTTCTTGTTGATAAAGAATTAGACTTTAAAAAACATAAACTACTGTGTATATGGGAACTCAAAAAAGGAGGAAAATGCTTATTCTGATAGATGAACTTTCTATATTTCAGTGTCCTCATTTATGAAATATAAATTAAAAACTACACTGTCTATGACTGTTTGAAGATTAGCTGCTGTAATGTGTATGGAAAGCTGTCTAGATTTTAGGGCATATTCAATAAATATTAGATAGCATAGAAAATAAGTCTCTATCCAGACACGTAGAGAAATACTAAAGCATTTGAAGATTTATTAGAGAAAATTCATTCACTCAGACATCTGAATAGATCATTTTTTTCTTTTCATTTAAAAATGTAGATACTAATTGTTAGAGACCACTCTGTTTCACTCATTTGCTACTGAAACATTAACTAAAATGCAAGGATTTTCTGTTTTTAATCCCAGCAGAATATAACACTGTTTCTTGGAACTTGACAAAACAGCATCTGTCATTTTCCATCCCCCCTCCCAGTTGTGAAGGGCATGCACATTAATACATTAATATATTTGTATAGTTCTCTCTTTAAATTTTTCATGAATATATCCATTCAAAACCAACATATTTGTGCAGATCAAACCACTTGATGCTTAAAGATTCATAACTGCAAACTGGCTTTTGAAAGACAGCTATAATTTAATGTTATACTTGAATAAATTGCATAGCATTCAAGATGTGTTGTTTATCATTTTAAAAATTAGGCAACTTGATTCCCCCTCAGGATAAAAGAAAGGTTGATTTTCTGTTTACCGAAGTTAATTAAAGTATAAACTTACAATCTTCTCAGTCTTTGCTAGACAGGAACTTACTTTAATTCTGAGTCTAAAATAGTAAAACCAGAGCAATGATAATAATTATTGTCTTATTAATCAGTAGATATTTGGGACAAGCTTTTTGATAGATGTGAACATTGTAGAAAAAAAATGTGTCCCACATCCAGCAGCAAAGCTAAGATACCACATAAATGTATATATATTTTGAAGTTAAAATTGTGAAACCATATGACCCTATTTAATCTTGAAATGAGGCTAGTAAATACATTTTGTGACTATATGTTCTGTTTTCAAAATAACAATTTCATAGGATGCAAATTATATGAATCACAATACCTATCAGAAGGCAGTACACAGAATAGAAAAGCCCTATTACATCTGTTGAAAAAGATCGCCATTTCACTGGTGACACGTTGATTTTGGGTCATTGTAGAAACTACCTAGGTTTCTAATAATTAGATTAAATAGAATAATTTAATCCCATAAAGTGAATTAAGTTCCCTGTGAAAATAAGTTATACATAGGCATTTAATGTCATTTAACATAGTTATGATTGATTTACTCATAAGAATAGATTTCCAAATAATATATATGATACATTGACAATTTTACTGAAAAAAAGGCAAAACAGCATGCATGAAAAGGTTAATGGTTTTTCCTTTTGTAGCAAGTATTCATCTGTATTTTAAATATTTTTCTACATTCCATTATTTCTACATTTTATCCATATTTCTTTTTTAAAAAGCAAAATTATAAAATATTAGTCAAATGCTGCATTTAATTGCTGAATGAGTGAAGTTAGATGCTGTAACTTAATTGTTAAAACTAATAACAGTCATTAGCGTTCATTTGGAAACAAATCATGTTTATTCTTGTAACAAGTGTTCTGCTATATTAAGAACACTTATAAATTATGTCTTTGAACATATCACTTCTGTAGTGCACTATGGCACAGCTACTTTTATGCAAATATCTTGATGTGGAAACACTTTGATAATACATAAAAAGACATGAGCTTAATGAACTTAAAAAAATTTAATTATATAATGCATATACAGGCATTCTGACTACATGTGTGGTTACTGCCTCCTGTCTTATCTCACTAAGCATAATACTCTCTAAAACCATGCATGCTATTGCAAATAGTAAGATTCCATACTTTTTTAAAAAGGTCCAGCAGTTTTCTAATGTGTGTATATTAATATCTTCCTTATCTACTCATCTGTCGGTGGCATTTAGGTTTCCAACTCTTAACTATTGTAAATAATGCTGCAATAAACATGGGAACATGCATATATATGAGTGCTCTAATATATCTGTATCTATGCCTATGTCTATATATTATATATTCAAATTAGTGTTATTGAGTTTTTGGAGTAAATACCCAGAGGCGGGATAACAGTATCATCCAAAATTTCTATTTTCCATTTTTGAGGAATTTCCATACTTTTTGTAATGGTTGTACCAATTCACACTCTCATTGACAGTGCACAAGGATTTTTTCATTTAACTACAGACCATCTGTGTGTCATCTTTGGACAGGTGTCTGCTCTTTTCTTCTGCCTGTTTTTTAAGTGATTTGCTATGAAGTCACTCTGTTGTTGAGATATTTGAGCTCTTTGTATATTTTGGAGATTAAGCTCTTATTTGATGGATGTGACATGAATATTTTCTTGAATTCCATGGGTTGCTTTTTTATTTTAGTGGTTTTTTCTTTCCCTGTGCAGAAGCTTTTTAGTTTGATGTAGTCCCAATTAGTTTTATTTTTGTTTCCTTTGTATAGCTATTCTTTCTCCAAAGATCTTTTTGAGGTGGAGGTCGAGGAGCATTTTCCCCAAATTTTGTCCCAAGTATTTTATGGTTTAGGGGTTTATTTCCATATTGTCTTTGATCCATTTTGATTTAATGTTTGTATACGGCTAATGAGTAATCTAGTTTTATGTCTTTGCAGATGTCTGTCCAGTTTTCCCAACACCATTTATTAAATAGATTTTTCCTGCTTTTGTTGTATGTACTTAGCTCCTTTGTCAAAGATGAACTGTCCATATAGGTGTAGTAAAATTATTCTACTTAGAACATTTACTCATTTTTATTGATATAAATATGCTTTTCATTTAAAATGTTCAGATTTAATCTACTTAAATTGCTGACCAAGTTGTATATTTTTAAACATTTTATTCTTATCACTGTCATTACCGTCAGGTCAGGTACAGAGTTCTAGATATTGGGTTGTACACATAGCTCTTCTTCAGCACCATAGTTCCAACTTTAATAAATGCACTTCCCATTATTCTAGTTACTTTTAGCTTGTATTTTTTTTCTTTCATCATAAAGAAAAATTTCATTTTGTTGGTTATCTTTTAGGTTGTTTGAAAACTAATACTATACATTTCTAGTAAGACTTCTCACCTTCATAATTACTTAATTTAATACAAGGGAAGATCTTTCTGTGTTTTTTCTTAAATAAACAAATATTACAAATACAGGCTAAAGGTTTACTTTCTGATAAGTATAACATATTAGGAGTGATAATAACTAGTACTATCTTGTGACTATTCATCTTTTGATATCTATGCAACCAATAACTCTGATTTTTAGGTAGACAGAGTAGATTACCATTTAATATACCAGTTGTTTTATTTTTAGTAAAATTATGATTTTCTTCACTTAATGATCACAGGTACTGTATTCATTATAAAGAATTTAAAATCAACACTAAGGATTAACGCACATGATAGTTTGTGTGTTGCAAAACACACTATAGTAATCTATGAGGCTATTAATTTAATAATGAGCAGAAGGAAATAAATGTGTCCATTTAAACCATTGATGCTGACTCACAACTGAAAAATCTGAAAAAATTAAAGATATATTTGAAGTAATTAATTCAAATATATCTTTCATTTTCTTCTAAATTAAACATGTCTAAACTAGAGATTTACTTTTTTTCATTTACTTTTTGGTAAAAGATAATCATAAGATTTTTAGACTTTAGGAACCACATATGGACCCTGTCATAGATTCCTTTTTTTTTTCTAACTATCCTTTAAATATGTAAAAGCCTTTATTCCATAAGTAGCAGTAGAAGAGCAGTTCACGTGGTTTTGGCCCATGACTTATAGATTATGAAAAGCCAGTGTAAACACTGCAAAACGAATCAAATTATTTTATTAATCTTTTTAGCTCTTTGATACTTCTAAGCAGATAAAACAGACACATTACATCAAATACTATCTACTATGGGTAGGATAGATTCAAATCACAGCTAAATTCCAGAGCTGAGATATCAACATTATATTATATATATGCAATGAGCAGAATATAGTGCTATGGCAGTGTTCCTGTAATAACCACGTGAATATTGAGACATCTGGATGACAGGAATCAATAGTTTAATTAGTGAGATTACCTGACAATTAAATCTCAGATTGTTATTATAAAACAGTATCCCAGAATTAGATATGTATTAAAGCCATATCTAACACTATTAAATCAAGGTTTTGATTTCTCCTGGAAGACTAATGGTAAAGATTAGTGAAGACAATGTAGGGGAAAAAATCACTTAATACAAGGGTTTACTTGCACACTGTTTTCAATAAATATATTTTTTTCTAGGAAAAAGAGAAGTATAGTGATTTTATAATATAAACTATAATGCAAATATAACATCCAATTAAATTTTTTGTAAACTTTATGTTAAAATGTTTTTAACACATTAAACTTTAAGGGCAATATGTATAATACTGAAATCCTTGAAACAGTTCTTTGTTTGATTTGTTGCTGGTACTTTTAATCAGAGCCAAATAGCCATTGATCCTGCCATTTTAGGAAAAGAAAACACTAGATGCACCCCATCAGTGCACCAGAAGTGCCACTTGATTCAACTTTTAACATTTCAATTAATATGATTAGTGTTAATATATAGAGAATCAGAAAAAAAGTTAACTATAATGAGTCTATGGATGGTCTACCTTGTCAGTGAACAAATAGAGTTAATATTCCCGAATGAAAGAATGAAATGCAGACAGAATTCAAACTAAGTAAATAGAGGAGATGGTGAAAAGGAAAAGGATTAGGAAGAAGAGAAAGAGAAGGAAGAAGATTGGGAGGGAGAAAAAGAAGAGAGAGAGAATTGAGAAAATAATAATAACAATAACATTCAAATAATGAGTAATTAAATTGAATGTATCAGCAAAGTCTCAATGAGAAGGGTGAATTAATTCAGGTCTTAGGACATAGAAACAATAGAGGCATTTGCCTGTAAATGGAGATTGGAAAGAATTTCATGTAAAAAGGCAAGGAGAGACTGGTACAGAAATATTATGTGACAGTAACACTCTATGATGACTAAAGAAGTAGAGTGGACTTCCAAAAAAATATTTAGCTGGAGAACTTGGAAAGAATATTATTTCTGTTGTGATTCTAAATGATGAATTGTTGGAAACACTGGTGGTGAAGACTAGACTTTCAAACAACCAAGGCAACCATTCGGAAAAATAATACTTTTTTAATCTTTAAACAGACAGAAATTAACTAGCATAAAATAACAAGAAGAGAAAATCATTTGTAACTTGCTGCTCATTTTAATTGAAATATGTTAAGATTTTATAAATTTGTATAGTAGACTAGTTTTGGAACAGTAATAAATGACCTTTAAAATGTCACAAGTTTAAATTAATAAATTTGTATTTTTTGACTTTGTTTAATCATTAGTCATCTAGAGCTTTCTCTGCTCTTTCTAGGTTCAGACTCTTTGAAATACTACTCTTCATCACTCTAGAATTGAAGATAAAGAATATTTTGTCAACATCATTCATGCGTTTCACTTTGTACCCTTCCGGTTACTAAATATTGGCTCTTACTTTTTCTTCAGGTAAAAGACACTGACTCCCTCCCCAAATAAGTCAATATGAAAGTCTCACCTGGGAATGCAATCAGGCTCAAATATGCAAGCTCTCTGGTGATCAGCAGTAATTTCTACATTACATGTATTTGAAATAAAAAGAGATGTCACTTGTCCCTCACATATTCAATTTATTATAATGGAACATGGACTATGTAACAATGAAATATTAACATTTCAAATGGGAGGAAAGACAGAAATATGGCAGTTACTTTTCTGGAGAATTTGTGAAATCCCACTTACTGGATATTTTGAGCATACCTCACTCTAGGTGTAGGAACATTTCATAAATAGACTTGAGTTCTCATTTCTAGAAATATTTCCAGTTTTTGTTGGTATTTTGATTGATACTGTATTGAATGTATAGATCAAGTTGGGAAGAACTGACATTGACAATATTGATGTTCATCCCATAAATATGGAATATCTCTCATTATTGGAGTTCATTTTCATTCATCAGATTTTCATAGTTATAACTTATAGATATTGTATTTTATTGGATTTATGTCTATTTCATTTTGTAGTATTAATGAAAGATGATAAAGTCTTTTCAATTTAAACTTCTACTTGTTTATTGCTGATATGTAAGAAAGAAAATGACATTTTCTACATTATCTTTGTATTCTACCATTTTAGTATAATCACTTATCAGTTTCAGGAGGTTTAAGACAACTAATTTGGATTTTTTTTTTTACATGATTGTTTATTTCATCTGCAAAGAAAGGTAGTTTTCTTTCTTCCTTCCCCAACTGTGTCACTTTTATTTATTTTTCTTTTCTTACTACATTAGCTTGACTTCCAAGATGATGTTGAAAAGTAGCTGCTTTGGTGTGTGTGCCCTGGTGGAGCAGAGGTTGGGTCAATACCCTTGAAGGACTCAGGCCACATACCCCTGGATTCGAGTCCCTGGGATAAAACAAGTTGGTTATGATGTTTAATGCCTTTTGTGAAATGTTGTATTTGATATACCAATATATTGTTGAGGTTTTTTACATCTATGTTCATGAGTGATATTAGTCACTACTGACATTTTCTTTAAATGCCTTTGTATAGCTTTGGTCTTAGGCTAAATCGGGTCTCTTACAATGAGTTTTAAAATATTCTCTCTGTTTCTATCTTCTGGAAGGGATTGTATAGAATTGATGCAATTTCTTATGTGTTTGGTAGAATTCAGTTGTAAACCATTTTGGAACTAGTGTTTTATATTTGGAAAATAATTTTCAATTGATTCATTTGCTCTTTTAAATATAGACTATTTACATTGTCTATTTCTTCTTGGATCTCTTGGCTTGGTGGGCAGAGGTGTCTTTCACAGATTCTGTCCATTTCACCAAGACCATCAAATTTGAGGGCATAGAGTTTTACATAGGTTAATTTCTGCTTCTTGTTACACTTTCTACTGCTATGTTTTAATTTTTTTAAAAGAAGATGCCAGCATGAAGGCCAGAAGGAAGAGAGAGAGGGAAGAAGCAATTTTCATTTATTTGGTTGTTCATCTTATCACTTACCCCATTATGGGTCTTAAATCTAGGTCCTTGGGAAGTATGTGGGCTGTGCCAGCCAAGGCTTTGGACTTAACTACTAAGTTACTAGGGTGTACCTGTTTTTAATTCTTTTGATCTTCTAATTTTGTTTTCAAATTTGCCAATTTTTTATTTTAAGGTTATATTTTTTTTTTAGTTTGATTAATTCATTTTTATCTTCCATTTATTTCTCATCATGCTCATGTTTTCCCTCTACCTTTTCAAACATAGGCTAATAAGTCTGCTAATTTAAGCAATATCAAATGTACAAGGCCTTGAATTTCAGTCTTGAAGATTATTAATTTTTACACACTTGGCATTGAAACATCAGGAACATTTGATGAAGGCATGAACTATGATTATATCTTAATTTTAAAATTTCAGTTTGTCAAGCAAAGATCAGAAAGTAGTTGATAGTATCAACAGAGAAAAAATTAGTAACTCATTACAATTTTGGAAAAGTCAAAGAAAAATACATAGTAATAGATCATATACATTTTATTCAAGCAACTTTAAGAGTTAGACTGAGGAAAATTGCAAAACAAAAAGTCTATTTTTCTATGTCTGAGGGTTAGTTTTCCAATACAAATAAGGAAATGCCATAAATTGTGTTTCGTTAAAGTAAGAATCCCTAAAAATGAAGATACAATTCTACCTGAAAATAGAGTTAATATTGATAGTCTGCTGTGAATTGTATCAAAATAAAAAATTTGTACCTAAAATTGCTATGTTCAGTAATTTGATTGACAATGTTGTTTTTATAACCCAAACTTGGGAAATATTGTCTACTGACAAATTATTACTACTTAAAGTCTGACACAAATTATTGATAGCAAGTCCATTTCTATATCATAAACTTTACTGTTCTAGGAACATGTCATGATTTTATGGGAGCTATCAAATTAACATCTATAAGTGCTGATCACTACATTTTTCTCCATCTTCCTTCAAAGAAGGACACCAGCTGCATTCCACAAACTTACTCATTTAAAAATACAATATACATTTTAACAAAGATCAAATAACTAACTTGATTATAATCCACTTAAATAAGTTAATCATTATTCTAGTTTTCATTTATCAATATCATTTCACTCCCCAAAAGAAATGTAATTTCTTGTTTAAAAAAAAGCAATTGATGTATGCATTAAAATTGAATGGGAAGAGATTTGAGCAATTAAAAAAACATAATGAAAACAATACTATAAAAGTAAGAACAGTGATGTAATTGGTTGTAACCATGGTTTCTTTGACACTTAATTACTCTGGGTATACTGAATCTGCAGTTTCTGACGATCTATGTTCAACCTCCTACAGAGATGTTGCTCCCACCATTGTAGAAATTTTGACTATAATGAACCCATGTTGCAAGTTCCAGCAAAGTAAATGTAATTTTTAATTACCTAATTTTATTAGAGTACTCCTCTGCCAGTCTAGTGGAATTAGTCTAACATTTCTCAAATTGACATTTTCAGGAATCTAGCCTGGCTACCCAAAGATGTTTAATCTTAGAAGGAAGCAAAATTTGTGTATATATCTACAAGTGTGTGTGTGTGTGTGTGTGTGTGTGTGTGTGTGTGTTTGTAACTAGAAACTAGAAAAACCATCTGCTGATCATGAAATTATGAAAATATCTTTATCTTCTATGGGTATATTGAGATTATTTTAGAATCAATTTTAATATTTTGTAAATTTCTAGGTATTTTGTATCATGTTTGTTGGTATAAAATTATCAATAACATTTCCCTTTAATGTTAATAAGCAAATGTGGACATATTAAATACCATTCAGGAAAGGAAAACTAAATTCACAATGAGATGTTTCTACATGCATACTAGACTAACAAAAGGCAAAGCTTCAGAAACTAGCAGATTGACCAGGATATGGAACACCTGGATTGCTCATACATTCCTGGTAACAGAGTAAAATGGAACAGCAATCTTGGAAAATGGTTTGCTATTTCTTATATCTATCCTCTAATTTACCATATAATCCCCAAATTATAGTTTAGTAGTCTATAGAAGAGACATTAGATTATATACCCACACAAATCCTGTATGTGAATGTTAATATCACCATTATTCATAATAGTCAAAGCTGGAAATAAGTCAAATACCCATCAACTATTGAATGAATATTAAAATATGATGAAATTATACATTGGAATACTATTCAACAATACAGCTAGAAACTACTGATATATGATTTCAGAGAATGGGCCTCAAAAGCAATATGCTAAGTAAAATAAGCCAGTTGCAAAAGACTATATAATATATGTTTTCCTTTATATGAAGTGACCAAAGAGAAAAATGTATTATGATATAAAGCAAATCAGTGATTGACTCCAAGTGCAGGATGTTGGAGTAGCAATTGACTACAGCCAATATCCAGGGAATTTTGGAGGATAACAAAATATTTAAAGCTAGATTGCTTCATGAAAATAGAACAATGCAAACTTACTAAAAATCATTTAATTAGGCATTTCTAAATAGTGAATTTTATGGCATGTAAACTTTTATAAAGCTGTTTAAAGTGAGTTGCTGGCTTAAAGTTCTGTGCTAGAATCTTTTTATTTAATTATATTCAGATGATGTGGTGAGACTCTCAGATTGAGCTGATTCCTGAAATATGGAAGAAGAAAATATTTCTCCTAATTTTCTCTCATAGAATAATTGCTTACCAACATATGACAGATACATTCATTATATACAATCTGTGTTAAAAACCTACTTATCACTCTTTTTTTTTTTTCCTCCTGGATGTTATAATTAGTATTAGAAGTATGACTTCTCAGCATCTACAATACATTTCTGGAAACTGGGCTGGCCTGTCCCTTCATGTCATTTTTTTTTTTTTTGACCCCTGTAAGCACAAAATCCCCTTCAGTGAATATGCCTTCATCATTGAGGGTGCCATTTATTGTTAGTATTTTCTGTAGCTTGCATTCATAAAGACGTTCAGCTCTACAAAGGGAATACATTTGATTTTTAAAGTGAGTAGTAGTTGTATGTTCTAAAATAGTGAGCCTTTTTCTTTGATATTGATTAGCATTTTTATCAGCTTATTAAAAGAACACTAAAAGAAGGTAATAAACATCAATTTAAAACAGTCCAGTGTCCAACATAAAAATATTTCTGTTACTCTTGACTTCTAGTCATCTAATAGGCTTTTTTATTTTTAACTCTGTGTGCTCATAAGTATGAAGAGTAGGTTTATTGTCTTCTTTTGATCTGAATATTAATTGGGGAGTGAAAGCATTTCATTTATCTAGGTTATCTTTTTCATCATCATAATGGTCCTATTTGACTATATAAATTTACTTCAATGGGCTTGACACTCAACAGTTCGAAGTTGCAACCTGGAAATATATGATGCAGTGATTGTTTCAATGTGGTAATTTAGCCAGAAGAAATCTTAAGGATATCTGGTATCTCCATCTGCTGATAACAAGGTGAAAATTACATGAATGTTGATGAATGTTGTCCATGGCATAGTCAGGTTTTGTTTGTATTTGTATCTACTCATAATTGGTCAATCATTTTTTTATTTCCATTCCTATTCTCTTGCTAGTTGCCATTCATAGGCTCTTTGAATTCTACCCAATTTGGGAATCCCTTGAAAACCCTGGAGACTGTGACTACATTTGAACCTAAGGAAAAATATTATCTGTTCTAAAGTACTTACTTTCATTGGACTTTTTTAGGATGTGTTGTTTTAACACATTTAGCATGTACCTGTAGGCAAAGCTTATAAAGTAAATCTGAAAGCTCAGTCATAGTTCATAGCGACTTCATTTGATAGCATAGTGGCAAGTTGAGCTTTCAATAAAATCTATTCCATTTTAGGAACTAAAATTAACTTTAAGAATGCACAGAAGACTTTAAAGACAGATATTCTATACATAGAAGCAAGGTAACTTGTCAGGTTCGAATTTCAGTATATATGGAGTTGTAAACATACTTTCTATGCATTTCTTGAGTATCTGGGAAACCGATAGTCTTTAGCAACTAGCAACTTGTCTAGTTCATGCCAGACAAATAAAATGCAAGGTTAAAAAAGAATATAGATAATTAATTTGGTGTAAATTTTACAGGTATATTCAGGCAATCTAAGAAAGGAAACTGTCTAAAATCTAAAGAGCTGATAGTAGAAAAAACTTATATAGGAGGTAATATACTTTCAGGACATACAAAAATAATTTACTCACAAATTACTTCTGTAATATATACATTACATTGTTATGTGTCATAAATTGATAAGTAATGCATTAAATTGGTTTAAAAAGTACAATATCTAGCCAAGTTTCTGAATCTTTAATGTCATTAATACATACTAATTAAGAATCTTAGGAGAAACTGTAGACACTTGAGTTACTTATTTGAGAAAAATTCTTGAATTCTTTTACATTCCGTTTGAAGCCCAACAGACATTACTCAGCATAAATGTGTGGCAAAATCAAAGGAAATAATTTTATAGAAAAAGACTCAGAGCTGTGTTATGTCTACTTTTGTCATTTTTTGTATTGTTGTTGATACTAAGTTATCATTTGTATTTGTTTTTAATAGTGCTTCAGACCTCAAAATGGATTCTGCTCCTGGTAGATACTTCACATTAGGGATCAGAAGAAGGAGACAATCTGAGGGCTGTCATGGCTCAGGACTCTTCAAGTCCTTTCTTTCTTGGACTTCCAGAATCTAGTAGAATCAGTGATATTGCTTAGCTCTTAATATAGGGTTATAGGAATCAGAATGAAATTATCCTTAGTTAAATAAACCATGGAAGAAAAGCTTCTTAAATATTTTTTCATTATTTATGTAGTCACAATTTGTATCATGCAAAAACAATTATATGTAAGACATGTATGATGTTAATAAATATCCACAACTCCCATATATGAAAAATTATTAACAAATTTAAGATATATATCAAGCTGAGAAATAATTTCAATAAATATAAAGACAAATATTTAATATAAAAGTAACTTAATGGGAGAAAATTGAATAACTAATTTAAAAAACAGGAAAAGGAGAGAAACAACAGCAAAGGTAATTATTAGTAAGTGACTGGATAAAATTCAGAGATAAATAAAAATAAACACAGCTAATAAAACTTTGAAAACATGTTTAACCAGTATAGTATTAGAGTATTTTTTACCAATAAACATTTCAAGTTATTAAAATCAATGTCCTGTATTTGCCAGTAGGTAATGAAAAGGAGCAAATGACATTGTTTTGGTAAGAATGTATATTATTTCTCAGAAGTAATCTCCTTCAGTAGGTAACAAGACCTCTAAAAATGTGCCATGCTAATTTGCATAGTTATTCAGTTTGAAGATATCTGTGCAAAACAAGATTTAACAAAAATACTGAAGACACTATGGAATAAATGTTAAAAGTTTTAAAAATCATCATGCCCTTGTGGCTCTGATGGCTGAGATGGCTGCTTGGACATGGACCAAGTAAAAGCCGAAGGACCTGGGTTCTCAGCCTAGGGTTGGGGAAATAACCAAGATTAAATGCTTTTCCCACCTCTCTCTTCCCTCCTTCCATACTACTTGACTGCTTGTATTCCTGTTTTGAAAGTTTTAAAATTCATTGTCTCCTCAAATTATCAACCTTGCTATAAAATTGATATTTTTATAGACATTTCTAAATTGTGGAAAAAATATTTAATATACCAAGTTAAAGGACTAATCAATTATAGGTATCTAGAGGAGAATACATGCACATATATGTGTATTAAATATATCTAAATCTCTGTACAATGAGATTATCTAAATATGTTTTCAAATATTTTAATTGAACATTTTAAGATATAAAGTAAAAAATTAAAATCTGGTAAAAATCAGCAGTCCTTTGTAGGCATACACACTCCTATTATCACAATTATAATTCTTGCTTTTTAAAATATAGAAATGCTGTGACTATTCTCTCCAATGTATTTTTGTTGCAAATAAGAAAAATTCAGTTACCTAAATCTATTTTTGTTGTATTAATTTAGTATTAAACTTTTCAAACTTCAACTCTCATTTGGCAGTACTAATAGGATCCAAATCTAGACTCATAAACTTATGATAAGGTTCTGCTTTGTGTCCTGTCTAAGGACAATACCATTGTCCACACTAAGCAAACACAAATGCACACATCTCTGTATGTATATCCATATAAAATTCAAATGACATGCTGTTGAAATCAAGGTCCACCTTTTGCCAGAATTAAAAAATGCTAATTTTATTTTCTAAATTCACAGTGAACATATTTGAGATGATTATTTCAGTGTTTTAGATACCTAAGAAATATGATTTTCTTACTATTTGCTTTTGAGATTGATTTTAGAACTCCCCAAAACTAACACATTCCTAAATGTATCTTATATGTAAATTGGTAAATTTATGTTTGATTTTAACATAGCTTAATTAAGCTCTCAATGAAACCATTCATAAACGTGATATATTAAGTTGATTTGTTTGCATATGTTGAACCATCCTTGCTTCCCTGGGAAAAAATTAACTGGATCATAGTGTATAATTTTTTGTTGATGTGCTTTTGAATTCTATTCACCAGGATTTTGGCATCTATATTCATCAGTGATACTGGTCTGTAGTTTTATTTTTGGGTGCTGTCTTTGTCTAGTTTTGGAATCAGGGTAATATTAGCCTCATAGAATATATTTGGGAGCTTTCTCTCTTCTTCAACTTTGTAGAAGAGTTTAAAGAGGGTGGAGATCAGCTCTCCTTTGAAAGTTGGGTGGAATTCACTAGTGTAGTAGTCTGGACCTGGACTCTTGATTTTAGGGATATTTTTTTTCTGCTGCAATTTCTGTGCTTGTTTAAGTTGACTGTGTTTTTCTGGTTCAGTTTTGAGAGGTTGTAGGATCCTAGAAATCATTCCATTTCTTCATGATTGATTTATTTGTTAGCATGTAAGTGTTCATAATAGTCTCATGATCCTTTGTATTTTTGTGATGTCAGTTGTAATCTCACCTCTTTCATTTCTAATTTTTGTTATTAGGGTTTTCTCTCTCTTTTGCTTAGTGAGACTAGTTAAGGGTGTATCAATTTATTTTATTTTTTCAAATAACCTTTCTTTGGGTTCATTGTTCATTTGGTGCTTTTGTTTTCAGTTTCATTTATTTATGCTCTAGTTTTTATAATATCCTTTCTTCTGCCTATTTTTGGTTTTAATTGTTCTTCACTTTCTAGTTTCTTCAGGTATGAGGTTAGGGATTTCATCTGGGCTTTCTTGGTCTTTGATTTTTGCTTGCACAGCTATAAAGTTTCCTTTTAGAAGTACTTTTGCCACATTCCATATGTTCTGGAAGCTGTTCTCCCAATATTCATTTGTTTCCAGGCAAGTCTTAATTTCATCAGTGATCCAGTAATTGTTCACTAGATTACTCATTATCACCATTCACAAAAGTTAACTCAAGATGAATCAAAGACCTGGGCATAAGAACCAAAACTGTAAAACACCAGAAGACAATGTGGGAAAAACACTCTTTGACATCTGTCTCAAAGAGATCTTTGGGAAAGGAACAACTGTGGCAAAAGAGATCAAATTAAAACTGAACAGTTGGGACTACATCTAACTTAAGAGCTGCTGCACAGCAAAAGAAACCACCACTAAACCACCACTAAAACAAAAAGACAACCCACAGGACTGGAGAAGTATTCATAAAACAAACATCAGATAAAAGCTTAATCTCCAAAATATATAAAGAGCTCACAAACCTCAACAATAAAAAAGCAAATAACAAACTCCAAAAATGGGCAATAGAGCTGAATAGACACCTGTCTAAAGAATACACATGGCTGGCCAACTGACACCTGAAAATATGTTCTACATCATTCATTTTTAGAGAAATGCAAATAAAATCTACAATGAGATACCACCTCACATCAGTGAGAACAACTAATATCAAAAAGACTGGAAATAATAGGTATTGGAGCTCTCTTACATGGTTGGTCAGAGTGCAAATTGGTTCAACCTCTTCGGAAAGCAGTATGGACATTTCTTAAATAAAAATGGATCTACCCTTTAGCCAAAACAAGGAAGCAACCTACATGCTGCAGAACACATGGAAAGATAAAGAAGTATATATATATATCTATATCTATATATATATCTATATACTCAATGGAAGTCTATGCACCTACTAAAACAAAAAAAGAAAAGAAACTGTTCCCTTTGCAACAATCCGGATGAACTGAAAGGGATCATGATAAGTGAATTAAGTCTTAAAGTAAAAAAGAGAAATACAGGATGGTTTCACTGATATGTGGAATATAATGAAAAGAAGCAAATAGATAACCCCCTAGCAAAAACTGAAAGGACACAAGATGATGGCTGACTGATAGAATAGGATATGGGAGGGAAGGAAAGGAAGGAAACAGAAGAAAAGGTGGTAGAGTGTGTGGTGTGAAATATGGATTGGGATTCAATGCTAATATTAAGAATGAATGTAGCACATGAACAAAATATAATATTATTGATAAAATATTCAGAAATCTTTCAAATTTATTTGAAGCCTCCATTCACTCTATCTTATATATGGAAGATTTTTTCATTATACATTAGAACCTCAAACCTGATCAACTTTTCCTGTCCAATAAATAGCTCTCTCTTCTCTTTACTACTCTAGTCTATTGATTCATGGAAATCAAACCCCTGCTCTGGGTTCAAATTACTCGACTTCCAAGTCTTCACTTCTTGTTCCAGGTACTTAGTCTTTTGAACCCTTGACTTCTTTGACTATAATTTAGGATGAAATAGTATCCACTGGTAGGTTTGGTGACTCATTAGCCACTCATTCACTCATTCACAATATTGAATACCTTATTTGAGACAGACACTCCTAGGTCAGAAAAAGGAAAAGAATATACAAAGCCCCTGCTCCCATTTAGCTTACATTCTCATGTGTGTGTGTGTGTGTGTACATATTTATTACAGGGGTGAATGGGGGATGCTCTGAGCAGCAAATGAGAAGAAGCCCATAAAGGTAGGTGGTGTGTCTGGCACAGAGGAAGTGCTTAATATGTAAATATTGTTATCATTATCATCTTCCTCTCTAACAAAAATATAACCTTACTCTTGGTTTTGCCTGTCAAATATCGTAGTGTTTTACTTTAAATATCATATACTTTTTAGATTATTTGCCCTTGCTATCACAAGCCTAGAAAACTGACTAGTATTAATAAAAGTATTCAAAATTGAACTATAAATTTCTTTTCAGCTCTAAAATATTGTGAATCTGTGAATGGTATTGAGCTACTGACTTGAGATCTATACTCTGAAAGCAAGTCATTTGGGGCACTACAGTGTTCAATTAATCTTCAGGAGTTTCTGATTGAATTCTTTCAAGTGTTTCTTTATTGATGATAGGATGAATATTGTTTACTGGTGTTAAGACATTGGATTGTGCCTCATTGCAAAACTCAAAAGAAATCTAGCAGTTTCAATGAAGGAGGATTGCTGTCTTTTGGGATAATTAAACTATAAAATAGGCATAGATACTACAAGAATAGATCTCAATCTAACATAAAAGAGAGATAATTCCCTAGTTATTATAAGGAGTTTGCATACAGCTGGTGATCTTGACAGTTATTCTATAAGTTAGATTTGCAAGTAAAACAAACCAGATGTCATCAGATATTTATTTATCCCCCTTGCCTGTTTCACCTGTTTGGGAGCTATGTATTATACCACGGTCCTTCAAATGACTTCTTGTCTATTGCATTTCTACTTTCCTGTAGATTCAATGTTTACTTGATAACCTCAGTCTGCCCTTACATCTCCCTGAACATACTTTCTGTTTATTTAGAATATCACTCCCCAAGGCTGATCAATATAAAGCTGGTTCTGCCCTAAGACTCTGAGACTTAGATATTAATTTCAAAAGTGTATCTATTTGACCTTTAAGTAATTCTTAATTCTATTTATCTTCCACACTGAGTCTCAGTGGGAGGGTCGGGATCCCTGTCAAGAACAACAACAACAAAAATTCACAATTCAGATCTAACATAATCGTTAATTTTTTTGGCTTTCCACAGAATTACCTTCTTATTTTTAATTATATTTTGAATCTGCAGTTTCTTACATATATGTTCACATATTATCATTGCTACAAAATTACAAATTAGTATGGTGTCCCATTTTATTTGATACGCAACCACCAGTTGATGAGTCATGTATTATTTACTAAGCCAACCCATACTCATTTTTTAAAACTAATCATAGTTTCCATCTAGCAGCATTGCTTCCTAAGATCAGGATAATTGGGAGGGATTGGGGTCCCACATACAGACTAGTCATTAATAACATTATAATAACAGAGTTTCAAGCATGTCATGTTGCTGCTTGGATTTCTGGTCTCTTTCTTTTTTTTTTTTTATATAATCCAAGGTGACTATATATCCCACTGCCCAGGAGAATTGTAGTTGGTAAATTATCTGAAAAAATTATTATCATGTCTTTCATTCTCAAAAGTGCCTTTGTTTTGATGTTAAATTCTATGGTACCCCATGACAGAGCACTCAGATGGAGACAAATTTCTCTGCATGTTGGATCAACTTCATGTCCCATGTTCTGCTGAGTTACAGTGAAACGTGTTCTCTGTGAAGGCAATTTGATTTACTGTCAACAAAACGCTTGATTATACTCTATCATGTGCAACCAAGTCCAAAAGTAAATATGAGTACTATATTAGTGCTTTCCAACATTATTTTGTCTCATAGCAAGATAAAATTGTGTCTATGAAATATCAAATTAGAAAGACAAGAAGAAATATTTGTTAATATTCAAGGAATAGATCACCACCTCCATCAGCTTGTTATTTTTTTCCCATATTATTTGCCATGATAGATAATTATATTTGTTAAAGAAGGTGGCCTTCTTTTATCATATGATCTTCAAATTGTAAAGTCAGTGAGATATAGGTAAGACTTTACTCTTTTCACCTTTACTCCAACATTTCTTATTGACTCCTTAACTATTAATTTATGTCAAAAATGTATATGAGATATTTTTAACTTAATCGAGTGTATTAACCCTTGTTACTTCTTTTTAAGTTTACTCTAAAAATGATAACTTTATCAACATCCAATTGGTTTTCTTATCACTAGCTACCATTTAAAAAATCACTTGTTAAAATTTTGTTGCCACCATATTTGTTCATGTTCTGGTTAATGGGAATCAAATTCCAGGTTGCTTTCTTCCATGAAGAAACAATCATTACTTCCTTTTCAGACAATGCAGTAACACCGTTACTGAACTTTCCTCACTCAACAGTGAATTCTTTTCAGAGTATAAAATGTGATCCTTCACAACACAGGCTGGTGTAGTAGGGTTGGGCATAGTCCACATACACCCCAACATCCCTGGTACATGTCCTGGGACCAGTGGGAACAACCAAGATGAACAGCTACATAAAATAAAATGCTGTTTCTTCTTCTCTTGTTATAACTGCCTCTGCTTGCCTCTAGACCTTAAAAAAAATGTGATCCTTTACTACTATTCCTGCTTCTCTTTAGGAAAGTCATTTCATGTTCCATTTCACATTATATGTGAAGATATGACTTCAATAAAACTATTCATATTTGAACTAAATTAAGCTATATTCTTAACTGGACTAAATCCATAAAAACCTTAAAATGAGGTGAAAGGTTGACTGAGTATGTGACAGTCATGAACATGACACACACACATACAAATATTTATATATATTCTTATTATTACCAATGGCAAATATATTTTCAGCATTCTTTGAAAACAGCTAAATGTTAAATAAAAAATTTTAAATATACATTTTTGAAAGAAGACAAAATCTTTCATAATAAATATGCATTTTCAGTGATAGCTGAGAAAAATTTCCATTGATCATATAATCAGTGTTAGAATCCGATATATTCCTATATGTGTATAAAAAAGTTATTTTGGTTGTTTAGAAAAGTATCTTATGAGTATCCCTAGCATTAATAGTCTGATAATCATTTAACAATTTCATTCATTCAGAGTTTTACATAGTGATAGAGGGAATAATACAGGATGATTATCATCTAATCAATATTCACTAATGTTTCTATGAATTACATATAATTATTGTAGATCCTGGTTATTAATGAAATCATTCATTGACTTGTAAATAAATTCCTTATTAAGTTTATTTAAGTGTAGTTTCTTAAAAAATCAAAAATAGTATACCATTTTTATCCTTCTCACCTCAGACAAAATAGTATGAATATAATTTTCATCTTCCTTTTTCTTACCTAAGGCAAATGTATGTAGAGAATAACACTTTACCATCATACTCCCATTGTTTTCCCCCTAAAAAATGAATAGTAGTTTTACTTTATAACTCGCTGTATTCTCATATAAGGAAAAAAGACTTGCATTTGTGACTTAACTGTTTATATCACCATATATTTATCAAGCATATCCTATGTGTCACACACTGTGGCAGGCACTGATTTCTTGCACATATTTAATTATTAGTTTCATACACATACTTTCCTAAGAAACAAAATGGATAATCATAACTCCAACAAAAATGCATGAAATCTTCCAATAAATATAGACA
Organism: Solenodon paradoxus; assembly: GCA_004363575.1. Taxonomy (NCBI): domain Eukaryota; kingdom Metazoa; phylum Chordata; class Mammalia; order Eulipotyphla; family Solenodontidae; genus Solenodon; species Solenodon paradoxus. The sequence goes on along the minus strand of RJWH01000353.1, from coordinate 327,400 downwards.
ATTCCAAAATTTGACTCATATTTCACTGGCTGTCTTCCCTTTTTGATAATTGGCTCTTTCATTGTATAAAAGAACTGTTGGCAACTTAAAGAAAGGCAGTGAATGATTGTGGTAATTCCATTTTAAAGGTATCTATAGGATTTCTAAATTTAATATAGTCTGGAACAATAGGATTTCTCTCACTGCCTTGGTGAAATTATGTAAACTTCAATAAGAACCTGAATTAACGCACTGAGCAAATGATCTGTTCGTATCACTGTTTTTCTCTTACCTACTTATTATATACAATAGGCTAAGCCTCTCTTCTTACTGAGTAAATTTGAGGGTCATGTGTGTGCAGGAATGAATTAGTGCTTATATTTTTGTGCTCTATTTCAAATTAATGTAGTGTGGAGGGTTAGGAGAAATTTCACTATCTCTCTGATAGTCTTCCTCCTGTTCAATGAGTTCTGTTCAATGATCCCTAGAAGAGACATCCTTCATTCCTGGCTCAAGTAATTGAGTGCTGAATAGCATTGTTTTTAGTGTATGGGATTCAACAGATGGTACAAAATGGCCAATATTTTGAACAACTTCCTGAGGGTAGATCTCCAGCTGAGCCTCTCTATCAACCAATTTATTCCCATCGACTTTTACTGTGTGTTCATTCATTTTAACACTATCACGTGAGCAGTACTCCTATTTCCTGAGAAGTCACAATGCATGTTAGCAAATATAAAGAAGCTTAAGTAGAAGTTTCCTAATGTCTGCTCTTTTCTTGTGCTATCATCAAGGACAGTCTTCTTTATAAATGACTGTGTTGCATTTTAAAATCCAAACGGTGACTACTGATCTTTTTGCGATTCAAATCCCCAAATAAAAAATTATAGGTAGTGTTTTTTTTTTTTTTCTGTGCTGCCAATTTATCTTTGACAAGCACCCTCATTTTTGTGGTCAGGCTGAAACTGTCTCTTCTAGAGGCAAGGGGAAAAAATTACTCTTCACATAGTGCTTATGAGTCTCCGAAGTCTTTATTGGTACTCAGCACACCTTCACACCTCTGTGAGAAGAAAAAGTAGATTTATATTCAGAATTGTAATGAAAAATGTCTGCTTCAAATACACTCAAAGGACTTTCCAGTTGTTTTATTGCGATTCCAGAATACCTTCATGTCATGAAAATAACTTGAGCCAAGCAAGGCAGACACTTGGCTAAATTTGTGGGAGACTGCCTTGAAAATGATGATGGGAAAATAAATAGACTATATTCTGCTGTTGTTATTCATGTTAGAGCTTTCTGCTAGTAAGTTACTAAGTAGGTATAAATATCTGAGCAGCAATAAAAGATGAGTGCCTACCATATATCTGTAATTTGTAATTCTATACTTACAATTCAAGTACAAGGTCAGTAGGGCCAAATACATAAATATGCACATGTTCTGTAAAATATGTATACAACTTTTAGTGAGCAAACTTTTGGTGTCATATTAAATGAAATAAATAAAGCTCGACCCTTTGTTTCTAACAAAACAAAGGTAAAACTAGAAGTTACTTTCCCTAAAGGAAATGCTGATTTGAAAACTGAAGGAGGATATTAACTTTATATTAACATGAAGATAAATGATCACAAGTAGCTAAATATTTTTAAATGGATTGCATATTGCAAAAGTAGAATTTGTGGGTCTTTTCCCCTTCCTTTTATTGGTTATTCTACTTTGAGAAGGAGATAATTGCAGCAGGATCCATTTATGTAGATGTGAACATTTCTAACTAAACTACTTGTCTGGATGGAATGAATGCCATAAAATAAACAGAGACACTGTCTCAAGCACATATAGCCAAATATATCTGTATACATATACAGTCTAGAGCACCTAACATAGACACCGCCCATTAAAAAATAAACAGCTTTATTTAGTTATCACTACATATGTGGCTATCTGAAACAGATGAAAGGATGTAACAGAAATGATTTACAGAAATGATTACTGGCTCTGAATCTGAGTGATGAAAGTTTAAGGATCTGAATCTTTTGTTTTTGTAACTGAAAAGGGAACTTTATATTGTGATTTAATACTAATTGAATTTTTCTACCTTATCTTTGCCTTAAAAGTCTTTTTACTTAAAGGGAATAATATAAATAACATATTAGATGGAGATGTCTGGTGAGCTCTTCATTTTGTCTCTTGGAAGAAAAAAAAGAATAACAGAGCAGGATTGGGTCCAATGATGAGGTAGGGAAAGCTTATCCTCTGTGACCTTTTCCATCTGTTCCTAGACCAACCTCCTAATCTTTTGCTGGCCTTTTCCCATGCCCATGTGCTGGATCAAGGGAAAAATTCAATAATCAGAATCAGAAAACATGCCCGGAAAAAGAAAGCAGGGCATAATTGCTCATGTAAGTATTTAGGAAGTAAGGCTGCAGCCAAAGAGAAATTAAGAAACTTAAGAAACCCATCACAAGTAATAATCATAACAAAGGCTTTCTTACAATTTATAACTTTGCAGGCAGTATTCCAACAGCAGTATGTATCATTAACTCATTCGGTATTCAATCTTATGCCTATCTTATGATAAGGGAGTTATTTTCATAAGTGGGATAAACAGCCAAATAGTTAAATAACTCACAGTAATAATAAATGGAAGAATTAAAGTTTGAATCTAAGCTGGATGATATTGGCATCCTTGATCTTGTCCATTATGCATGTAACCTCCCTCATCAAGGGACCTGGTCAGCATCAACATAACATCAGTATCGAGGAGAACATGATCAGTCAAATAATCAGCCACAAGGAGCCTTGAAGATAAAGCTAAAGAAGTTGCAAATTGTTCAAGCATGCCAATTTCCACAAGGTAAACACCAATTTGTTGAATCAATAATGAGTAAAATACAATCATCCAGGTAGACAATTAGTTTGAGTCGCAGCATTCTCTCTCTTCTCCAGCTCTGGGTATGTCACTCTATGTAAATGACTCCTGAATAGCAGATTCTCAGAGATTTACATACCTACAAATCTGGAGACCCCTGTGTAGGGCAGGACAGAAGCTAATTCTGGTTACTCCTTCCCATTTGCATTCATTAGTATTCCTCCTATATGTTAGAATTCTCAACTTTCTAGGTATTTCTCTGGAATTTCTAGACACCCAATATTTTCCTGTTTGTTTCTAATCTCTTTTTTTAGAGTCAAGTATCTGCTTCCCCATGGCCACGTGCCAGATCCAGCTATCTAAAGATCTTAAATAAGGGGCTCCAAATGGAAGAAAGGGCCCCTGAAAAGGTCCATTAGACTGAGTAATAATTTTAAGACTCCCTAGCATACTTTGATGGGATATTTTAGACTAATAAGTTCAGTTTTCTGAAAAAGTAACCTAGAACACAGGAATTCCCAACCTCTTTTGCATGTAGGCATAAGTAACCAAGGCTCCACCAATTGCAGCCACATGCAAAGGAGGTGAAGGTTCAGAGTCCTGCAAGATAAGGAAATAAGATCTGCCTAGGGACTGCATTTTGCATCATGGTTTCTACACTGTTGTCTAGTTTGGGGGACAGCATTAGTTTGCGATACCACTGTTTTGTAATGGCAGCTAGCACACAGTTTGATTTCTGGCTGCAATACAGATGACAACATCAACTGTATTTCCTCATAACCTAAGTTCTCTGCCATGGTTTTAGTATTGCTTTTCATAATTTGCATTAATCCTATGCCCATAGCCCTTCTAACGCTCTGTGAATCCAATATAATTTTCTGTTTAATTAACTAGAGTTAGATTGCACTAGTTAGTATTAAAATCCCTGCATGGTAAAGGGATTTGGTTCAAGAACTAAATAAATGTTGGTGTGCCTTCTGGCTTCTCTCTAGCCAAATTATTCCACCCAACTCTGCCTTTTCCTGTAATCATACATTATCCAGCTTTACCTTTTCATCTTCCTTTCTTCTAATTCCATCAAGACTTATTTTCTATGTATAACTCCATGAATGCTAAGGGGAAATTTTTAAAGAGAACACCTATAAAATATCATTTAGGATTTTGCACTTCATCATAACACTTCTCTTAGTAATACATTTTTTAAAAAGCATTTCCTTCTCTGTTGGTCTCCCTCACTCTCATTTGCTTTGACCTGTAACTTTTAACCATATCTTCCTCTTTGGTGGAGATAAGATAGTTTCATAAATGTTCCCTTCTCTTCTGTATACCTTAAACAACCAGGTGTCTCTTTCTGGAGCACTGGGTTCAGGACAGCACTCTAAGGTGGTTCTTTTATACCTCCTTACAATGTCCTTTCCTAAGGTCCGGCCTTCTTAGTATAATATTTAGATGGACTAGAAAATATCATTTTTAGACAAAATTAGACCACGGAATATTCAATTCACAGCACTTAGAGAAATGTGCAAATGTAACCATTAGCCAGGATAACTGTTGCCATGTTTCAGTCCTTATAGAGAAATAGAGGGTTTATACATCTAAGACCCTGAACTGACAGATATAAGATACTGAAAAAAACCTTGAAGAGCCTTAGACCCATAACTATCACATAAACCAGGAATGCTTGGCTTAGTTGCTACCAAAAAAAATAAAAATGTGTTATATCCATTTACTTGAACTTGCCATTGATGTCTAATTACCACAGAGGATATAATAACTTTTTAGAAATACATGTGCAGAATTAATTTTGGTGATGTTTTTCTTGGAATGCAGCTCCAAATGCAGTTCATGCTGCTAATCTAAAAAGCTGAAGATTCAAATATTTAAAAAATAGTGTGGTAGACACCATTTTTTAATAGTGTCATGGACAGAATGTAGACAGAGAATGTCATTGGCTTTTATAGATTGTTTAAGCTGTTTTCTAACTTTCTAGCAGTGATCCATGGTAAAGACCCACTTGATTTCACAACTCAAAAGCAAAGCTTTAGACACATATACACATATATAACATAGACTATTTTCTAAGAGAAAAGAAGGCAGGAATGATAGAGGTAGACAGGCAGCAGGCAGGACAACAGAGAGAAGTGCAAGCATTTTAATTTGTTCATTTTAGTTGTTTCCCCCAGGACTGGGCCAGGAACCTATGTCCATGGGCTTTATGTGGACTATGCTCCAGATTCAGGCTTAACACTTGAGCCACCAGGGTATGTCAACATAGACATATTCATAAAAATAAACAGTGATGTCACAAATACATTCTTATATTCAAAGTGTGAAATTAACTTGTTGTGTCCTATTTGCTTAAATTTTGAAAAAAGGTAGTCAGTAACCATTTAATTAATTCAAAACCCAGTAAGAGTTCATGCCCTGCAAGCTGAAAAGCTTTACTTTAATAAACATGATTCTTGGATAGCATGAGTTAGCTTATTTTCAGACTAGCCAAGGAGCTATATCAACAGATCATGTTTTCTATGGGAAGTGAAATGTTTTCCAAAATCTAAATATTTAATTTGCAAATAGCTATCACAATTTTTTATTCATAAATTGTGATTTGACTGAATTTATTCAAAATATCAGTTTTTTGACTCATATATCCATAATTCTCCACCTTTCCATACCACTTGCACTTGGTGAGTAACTCAAACTGATGCTTTAAACTTCTCTTAGTGTCGCACTGTAGTTAAACAATTGTGTATTTCTCTCTTCACAACATTTCTTTCCTGGGACATAAAAAGCAGGAAGTAAATCTAACATCTGTGGATACACTGCAGGAAGTTTTTCTAAAACACTGTAGCAAAAAATTTTTAGAAATTCACATCCAAAATATGATAATTTGTTTTCAAATAACAATTTGAATCATATTTAATGATATTTTTGCACTGTATTCACCTATTCTTAGCAGCAAATTTTTTAATAAAACACTAATTCTTATCTATACAGAATTTTTTCAGTAAATCTTATGAAATACTCATTAAAAGTCTTATATGTTTAGAAACAACAGTGCATTAATAGGAATGCAATTAACTGCTTATTGCTTTTGTCATTTAAAGTAAGTTAACCAGATGGCATGAAATCCTTAAAAAGAGATTTTAAATAAGCAATTGAGATTTAATTAATATGCACCAGTTAGCTCATTAAATATATAGCAACTAGTTCATTAAGCTTAAGGTAAATACTTACTTGAGATAAATTGTATATTCCTTTTTACATTTATCTTCACTTTGCTTGACTGATCATGTGATAAATTGTGATTGTGAAAGCTAAGACATTAAAGCACAAATGTTTTATATTTCTCATCTTTTTTCTCATATGTCAAATGAGATTTGACATTATTTTCATAGAAATGAAGAATTAAATGACTCCATAATAATAAAACAAATGAAAAGTCTTTTAACTTCCTGTTTAAGCTTAAATATGAGATTACATGCACTGACACACAAGTAGCAAACCTGCACCTCTTATTAGTAAGCTAGCATGGGTCATCCACTAATACTCCTGATTAATTTTAAATAATTGTCAAATTTCTCTACTTTATGCCTCTGTACTGTCTATCAAAATTAAGTCATATGATTACCCTTTATCTGATGAGATCTTCAGACTTGTCCTATGGTTTAAGTGAACACTGAAGACAGAGTAGGAAAATACAGGCTCAACCAGACATATCTCTCAGGGTCTTATACCAATTCGTATAAAGCAGATCATACATTGAGAGCAACTGACATCCAGAAAGGCAGTCTGATTCTTTTTACAGCTCTTAAGATTTTTAATTTTAATGAATTCAAGCCAATGAACCATTTGAACCCATAAATTTCCTTACTGTCGAGATACTTTAAAAAAATAACAAAATTGAAATGACCAGGATCTACTCCTTATCTTTGAACCTTATCCATTCCTTCGGACATACCTAAGTCAGTGAACTTTTCATTTATACTAACCTGTGACTAAAGTAAAATATGACAGTTATCTGTAACTTAGTTAAGAAGTAAAAATTCATTTTGAGTCCTGGATAACTTTAACATTTCATGCAAAAGAATAAAGCTTTTGCATTTTCATGATACTGTCCTAACAGTTGTGAGCATGTCTTCATAGCATGCAACCATCTACCAGCTCTTCAAAATTTTGCACATACCCCCCTGATAATTATCTGTCACCCTACCTAGACCCTATTATTATTTGACTCCACCAATAACTTCAGTCCTTAGATCTTACTGAGATTTTTGTCACTACCCACCCTTAAGTGTCTTGCTTTCCCTCCTTAGTCAGATAGAATCCATAAGCCAATACTATATTCACCTCTTATATTATGAACTCACCTACATCCTCCTCATTTTCCCACCATATTGGCAAAAGTACAAGCGTAGGTAAATTTAAAATGCTTTCAGTAGCATCTTAGTTAATTTTAGTTTAGTTTATTGAACATATTAATGTCCAGGAGTTAAAAGTACAATGGCACTTATCCTTTTTATATTCCATCTTCACATGAAGCATTTCCATAACATTTAAGTTTCTCAGAGTCCTAAAAATGTTTTACTAGTCTAATTGAAATTACTCTGTATAATATTAAAGCATTCTTAGAGATTAAGTTAATTTAGTTCAGCAAGAATTCTCTGAACATTTTAATCTAGTATTCTGAGGTATTCAAAAAAGGAGAAACCATAAATGCCCTCTTTAGTTTACAACTTGTAACTTGGACAAGAAGTTATGTAGGCATGAAACATAATATTTTATAAAGCAGTAAGTAGTTAAAAATTAGCATTATAATGGCATATAAAAGTACTATAAGGAACTTAGAGATACTAAACACATTAAAACACCTACTAGACATGCTCATTATATAGGCACCACCACTTTAACTGCAGGAAAAAAATATGGTTGCAAGTTTGTCATAGCAAAGGGGATATTTCTGCCCAAGCCTCTAGATCCTTAGCAGGCTGACAGAGTAATCAAAACAGCTTACAAGAGTTGGCAGGAGAAAAAGATCAATTTAATAACATATGACCCAGTGGGAATTGACATAAATTATGAAGATTTCATTTTCAGTTGGGAAGAAGATGGTTTTTAGTCAACTATGGAATGGCATTGGGGCCTAGGACGTCAAGGAGAGGGTAGGCGGACTACACATGACAAAGTGGCGTGACTCACGTTTACCAGAAAACAAAATAGACATAGGTTTCTCTATTGATATGAGAGGTCATTTCTGGAGACAATGTTACATCTGGATAATATGCCAAGTTTTCATTTTTTCCACTTAATTGAGGGAATGACAATCACTTTTCAGATTAGGGGAACAGCAAGAGCTTCCCCTTAGCCTCCAGGGCCTCAAGTATTTTAGATCTTAATAATTGGCATGCCAACGAGACATGTCCAGAGGAGTCTTATTCAGAGCATCTTGGGGATGCCTGTTCATAACCCCTTTATATATAGGTATCTACACTGGTGGTCTGTCCACTTAGCAAAACTAAATCCTAGAATTATCCTAGTGTTGCCTGAATCCTGGAATTATCATGGTGCCCACAGTGATTCCATGTGTTCATTCTATAGCTTATAGATTTAACCAAAATTATACCCACTATGGTTTATTGTAATGCACTACTGAAGAGTAACAACAGAGAATAAATAATATATTAGAAAAATCTATTAAAATGAATATATACAAATATAATATGAATTGATAGGCAAATAATGAAAGTGCTGTTTCAATTTCAGGACTTTCATAAATAATATTAAATTATCTGAAACTATCATTCTTAGAAAGTAAATACTGTACATTAAATTTTGAAATGCTAATAAAGATTTAAGAGTAAAGCCATTTACTATATAGTCATCAGTGTTAATTTTAAGCAAACAGTTCTATAAGTATTTAAATATTCTTAATTAATAAAAACAATTTTAGTTCATATATGTTCTAAAAACGGGAAATGTTACCTAACTGATGTAATCCTTTAGCCTATTTCTCAAAAGTTTTATCTTTAGGAAAACAGCATTTTTGACAAATTCTCATTCCAGAACCAACAATGATTGATATTTTAATACAGATTTTGTGAGATGATAGTGTCAATTCTACAAATTTAGGGATTATTTTAACACTCAGACATTTAGGGATATAAGAAAGTGTTTAGAAATAGATTTTTTAATTGGACGCATTCAAAGATAATATTAAATTTATCTTTCAGATGATGGGTCAAATGGGGATGCAATTAGGTTATTTAGAGGCAATTAAAAGCTAAGAGAATGACAGATTTTCCAGTATCATTTTCTCTGATGTCTGAAAGCACTATCACCCCAAAACAAAGAAAAATTATCACTTTACTGTATTATAAACCAAACTAAAATCTTTAAAATAAATGCCTTTTGGTGATTTTTAAGTTACAAAATTCAAACACATACTCATCTTTATATACTGATATCTTTTCTTCATAAGCTCAAAGTTTGGCATCAGAATACAAGCAATTTTTATTAGTAGTCAATAGTAGCAGCCAAATAGCAGCAATAATGAAAATAGCAAATTTCTATGTAGTGTTCTACAATTTTTTTAAATATATTGTTCATTTAATATTACAGAATTCGAAAGAAGATAATCTCTAATGATCTGCTAGTATTTCTGATATTATTAGAGGGATTGTGTTATTCTTTGAGCAAGAAAACTAGCAAGACCTGATTTTCTAGTGGCAGGGCAAGCTGTGGGACACTCACCAGAAAACCTCAAAAAGAACTGTGGCTGAATGACTGCTAGCAGATATGCATGTGTGGTATATATTTTGCAAAAAGGGAACATTGGTGATTCATAAAAATTGCTGTGCTTCTTCCTGATATAAGAAATTTTTTAAGTTCATATTTGCACCTATTAAAGAGTAAATATGCTGTTCAGTTAAAAAATAAAAAGAAGATAGGTACCCTGTCCAGGTACTCAAAGAAGGGAAATATCTCCATACTTATATAGCTGTCTGATTAATTATCTTCTATCTATCTATCTGTCTATCTCAGAGACAATTCTGAAAACTCCAGTATTCTACACAATTCCCTTAGGAGGTTACATTTAACCTGGCTATGGGGTTTATTATAACTTTCAACTCTGCCTTTATCTTATCAAGCTTCTGAAATATACCAAGTACTGCTCTTCTCTAGGGAAATGTTTGTTATACATACTCAGGAGAAAAATGATTTGAAGATTTGTTGGTGTGCTAAGTTCACCCAAGTTTATTAAGAAACTGAAGCAAAAAACAATCAGAATTGCCTTTTTAAAAACTGACTAATTTGACTACCCTAAAGTCTTAATTCAGGTCTGATATTTGTTAGAATGGTAACTAAATGAAAATACTGCCTCAATTCTGTCTAAAAAACAAAGATAACTAAGGGGAGTCTTTAAAAAGGAAAAAGGAAAATGATTTAATTTTTTTAAAAATGGCATTTTCAACCACCTATTTTAAATGTCCTGTAGTGGTATAAAGGATGTGTTTCATAGGTAACCTATTAAAAATAGTTTCATTTTTTATCAGAAACTTCCTACATTTACTTAGCTGGCTGAACTTGATTATTTTCCTTAGCTATTTGTTTATATGATTTGATTTACGGCCTGTCTTGGATAATAAGTTATTTAGTTTAATTTGTTAATTTATCAATTTGAGGAACAGAAGCAAAAATAGAATCTAATGACCATGGTTTCCTGCTTGAGAAATGACTAATCAATCTTATCTATGCAAGAAAAGGTCCATTCAAAAGGCCCAACTCACTTAAAAGCTATTTTGGTCAGTTCCAGTAAGGAGGAAGGTAGTAATAGGAAATATCAACAGTATTCTCAGAGGTAAGTGGAACTAGAGGACAGCCAAACTTTCAAGCTAATTATCTTGTTTAATATTATGTTCTAAAACAGGTCAGAAGCTAATGGCCTTGGTGGCAAAGGAGCAGGAATATGGTTTCACAGAGCACACATCTTGCCAGTTAAAGACTTAAAAGTAAATGCTAATGCCAACTGAGGACAGTCACCCCACACTCTGGTGCTTAATAATTCCCCCGTCAGTAAACTACCAGTGCCTTAGTGAGGAAGTAGCAATGGAAGGAAAGGTATGGAATGAAAGTGACGAGGAGTAGAGAGGAAAACATTCCTTTACCTCTGGGACCACCCTTAGGCCAAACACACTCAATTATTCTTGCTTCTAAGATGCTTCTATTCCTTGATTTAAGTGCCCATATTATAATATTTGAGATCTATTCTCAAACTGACCCATATTTTGCCAGTACCTTGTTCAGAGTAGTGATTCCATTGTAATTTTTTAATTAAAAAGAAAAACAATTCACTTGAAAGGGAGAAAACACAAGTTGTATTTTTCCATTTTCTATCTTCAAGTGGAGAAAGAAAATGGATGAGAAAACTGTTCAAAGACTGCATTGTGGCCTCTGAATTCAAAGCTTTGAGGACCCTGGACATCTTCAGTTTAAAAATGTCTTCTCTACACTGCCAGAAAGTCTTTGAACTACAGAAATGCATGGAGGTTAAAGAGAATTGAGAGTGTGGTTGAATTCTGTAAATCTTTTAATGTTGCATATATTCTCACATATACATATATACATATCCATTTACACACATGCATATACACACATCTGCTCATACACACCTTAGATGAATTATGCCTATAATTATTTTAAGTAGCTTTATTTTGACATGACTGACATATTTTGTAAATATTTAAAGCTTATAATTTAATAAGAGATAATTATTACAACTGAAAGAATTAATTGATGTATCATAAAGTAAAATTTCATTGTGCCATTTGTAATTCTTCTCTCTGTCCTTCTCTCTGTCCGCAGACAACTAGTTTATTTCCTTCTACAGACTGACTTGAATTTTCTTGATACTATGTAAATTGAATCATGTAGTACTTAATCTGTTTTCTTATATCAGCAAAATTAGTCTGAGATTTATTCATGCTATTGAAAGTATCATTAATAGTCCATTTATTTTTATTGCTGAGTAACACCATTATATGTATATACTAAAATTTGTCTGTTTACGTGTTAATCAACTTTTTGTTTGTTCCTGCTTTAGATCTATTAAGCATAAACTATTATGAATGTTCATGTGTGAGTCTTTGTCTTTTCTTTTGCTTTACTTCTCTTGGGCAAATACCTAGAAATGGAATGGTTGTGTCATGTGAGAGATATACAATGAACTTTGTAAGAAACTGTCAAAAATTTTCCATCTGATATCAGTGTATTAGTTTTAGTAGGTCCTTATCAACAGTGAGTATGTTTGGTTTAGACTTTTTAATCTCTACCAGAAGTCTAATTCATATCCTTCACCACGCACTTACCCCATTTGCCCAACCCCCTCCCCCTTCACCTTTGGAAGCCACCATTATAGCTTCATAATCCTAGAGTTTGTCTTGAGTTTGTTTTCTTTCTTCCTTTTTTTTTTTTTTTTTTTAAGTTTCAAATATACAGCTTTATATTTTGACGTCTGTATTCACTACATTACGATCACCACCAAATGTCTAGTTTTCAGCCACACCCTTTCCCTTTTTGCCGGCTATTCTTAATTCTAGGAATTCTGTTGGTATGTGGTAGTGTCTCATGACTTTAATTTGCATTTCCCTAATGATTGCTGTAGTCAGAGCTTCTCTCATTTGCTTATTTTGTATCCATATTTTTGGCAAAATATCAGCTTAGATCTTTGTATATATTTTATTGGATTTTCTTATGGATTTGACTACTTGTTTTCTCCTTGAAAGTCATGTGTGTTGAAATTCTGACCCAGCCTCCTGACATGTAAAGCCCTTGTAAAAAAGCTAGTTCTCCTCTTTCTCCCCACACACACACCTCTCTCTCTCTCTCTCTCTCTCTCTCTCTCTCTCTCTCTCTCCTTTCTCTCTCTCTCTCTCTCTCTCACTCCCTCCCCACTGTGGCCACATAAGAACATTATAAGAAGATAGCTGTCTATTAATCAGAATGTTGTTCTTACCAGACACTCAGACACTGCATCTATTACTGCCTTGATCTTTTACTTCCCAGCCTCCAGAACTGTGAAAAATAGTTTGGTGTTTAAGTCACACATTCTATGGCATTTTTGTTATAGAAACACAAGTAAACTAAGGCAAATTTTTAATTGACCTTAAAACATTTTCAGGTAGTAGAGGTACAAATATTTTATCAGATAAGAGATTTTTAAAAATATCTTCCAGTTTGGGACTTGCCTTTACAATCTCTTACCATTATCTTTCACAGAACAGATATTTTAAAATTTTATGAACTATAATTAATAATTCTTGATTCTTTTTAAAATTTACTTTTGAGTATATATTTTCTTGTTAAACAAGAAATGAAACAGTATTCTTTAAAGCCAACTACCACTTTCTCCAACTCCATAGTTTAATATCTAGCTCTGGATTTTATTTTAAATTATTTTGTTTTAAAGTATTTCTGTAGCTAATAGGACCCCAGAAAACAGACCTTCAGGCAGAAGGCTTATTATAGAACATTCTTGGAAACAACTCCTTTGAGAGAGAAGGAGAAGAGGAGTAGTGAAGAGAAAGTGACTTGTGATGCAACAGTGGCCTTAGAGTCATTTAGGTAGCTGTGAACATGGGGTAGCCCTTCAGATATGGCCTTAACAAGTCCACTTGTCCAAATCTGTTTACCTACAACAACCTGTCATCCATTTACCTACAACAACCAGCTCTCTGGATGAGTATAACCTTGAAGAAGGCAGTGCTCATCAACAGCTTTGAAACGTTAGCAGCCAGCACTCTGGAGACGAGTGAGTGCTTAGAGAGATTTGGGGACTGCACCACAACATCCTCTTGAGGAATCTCTGTTGCGGTCCACTTGCTTCAACTAAATAGTAGACTCACCTCATTTGGGAAGAACTCCATAGCCAGTCACTGAAAGTTGTCTCAAAGCTATGACTGATACTCATCAGTTTCCTATAATACTCACTCTCTAGTCTTTACCCAGAGCTAGCATTTTCACTTGTCTAGGGTGCTTAAATGGGAGTGATTCAGACCCTTCTGTGTAAGAATTCTGAGCCTCTGGTCACTCCACCCTTCCTAGGCCTTGCTAATGTATTTCTTCATTTATGTCATGACCAGGGAAAGGCTAGGAATCTTTCAAATGTATCAACCAGTTGAACAAATGCCTTTTTCCCTGTCACAGTTATGTAACAGTATCCCAATACCCTCCTAATTATCTATGTCAATTTACCATACCTTCTGGGAACTAGATATAAGAAGTTTTAAGTGACCAGATGGTTGTCAAAGTTTAAAGAAGACTCCATATCCTCTGGCACAAGAATTTCCATTCTAGAAACCAGAAAGTTAAGCCAACAGATTATTATGTTATGTTTTGTTGTTACATAATATTATATATTTGTGGTATACAGGATTTCCCACTATCCCAAAGTAGAGTGTTCCTTTGAAACCTTTCATAAGCTGAAATAGCAAAAAGCCAAGAAATGATTGTTTAGCTTATAATGGAAAAAAAAATTTCGCAGTCTCAGTTCAAAAAAGTACTCCCCAGATCAAAGCAAATAAATCATGCAGACTAAAATATGACTAATACATATTAGAAGTAGGAATGATATGATGAATATACCGCCTGAAAAAAAGTAGATTCCAGGGACATTTGGCCGTGCTGCTCTTGCTGTTGATGGCCCAATGCCTCTGTAAAGTCTCACTGCAAAACAAATTCTGAATACTGTTTTCACTCTTCACTGTAAAAGCAAAAGCCTCTTGGATTTCCCTTCCATTACTGAAAATAGGAACAAATGATGAAAACTAACTAGTGTAATGGGACCTTTGAAAAGCAAGGGAGCCTGGATGATGTGCACCATTCTATAGGATGTCATCTTCAAGTAGATGGGTCAGCTGAATCATCTGAAAAAGATGTTTCATTTTTCTACCAGGTTAGCTTCTTCAGATGATGTTCTATATGTTAGACAAAGTGATTCTCTTAGTAATATATTCAGTCTTGTACCCCCATTGCCAAAAATGTTTCCTTTGGTTCTTTTGCAATATTATACAGGACAAGTCACTGGATTAAACACTCTGATAGCTCACTAACAGTAGGGCTGGCCAAGTCTCTGTGGGCAGTGAATACTGACTCATAGCTACGATGTCAGTTAAATGTTAATAGATGCCCTTTCTGTGATGGAGAACCATTAAAATATATCTAATTCATGTCTTTAATAGATGGCATTGGATCTGGGGTACACTTAGTATTCCTAATGTGAAGTTATCTGCCTCTAAAACTCAAGTTGCTTACTGCTCATAGTGCTTCCTTCTTAACTATTGGAGATATGTGATACAATAATTACTTTTTTTACATTTAAATAGCTTCTCTAGCATGTACCGCATCTTTGGAATCTTAAACATTTTGCTCATTTAATGGATCCAGAATCCGTGTAAGTTTTTTTTTTCCACCTTCAGATGATCTCAGCAAGTTCTCCAACATATATGACTCTTGCTTATCTAGTTGGATTAAGTCAATGTAACATTGTACGGACTATCCAGATGGTCCATATCTTTTTAGGCTGTATTGTGACAAGAGCAGATTTAACATAGTCCTGGGACAAAATCACAAAGGCATGCTACTGTCTATCATTCGCATGTAATTTTTTTTCCTGGTACATCTTCCAGAATGAGATTTAGAAACAAAAAACTTGAATGAATAACTATATACCACATACCTGAGATGATTTTAATACACTTCAGTAAGTACATTACTTCTATCATGAGTTTTAGTTAGTCCACTGTCATCTTCAATGGCTCATATATATATATATATATATATTTTTTTTTTTTTTTTTTTTTTTTTTTTTTTTTTTTTTCTTTAGGTTCCAGACTAGTGAATTAAAAGGCAAGATGATAGAGACCACCATACCAACATCTTTAGTTCTCTAAGAATTGAACTAATCTCTTCCATTTTTTCTTGGTGTGATTTTTTTTTTTTTTTTTTTAATTTACTGTCTTTAACTTATGGGGAAGGAGGTTTCTCATACCACAAAGGTAAAAACTTGTGAGTCTGCACATTTCCAAGAATGTCCATTGGAATTACACATAACCGGGATTGAACCCAGTGTCAATAGGCCCTGGGCTTGAATTTCAATTACTTTTAGATATTCATTTACCCTAAATTAATAGGCTGTAATGATGCTTTAAGTTATTTGGAAATCAATGTCAATATGAACTTTGTGTCCACAGTTCCAAAATGATGTTCCCCATTTACTACTGTGTGATTAATGGAGCGTATGATCATAGATCATATTAAGAAAGACTCCAGAAATATTATTTATTCACTTGCTGTTATATATCAGGGTTTCAGTATCACTCATATGGAATCTGCCTCAACTTTAGTAATAAAGAATTCCAGTTCTGTAAACTGGATCAATACCTAAAAGTGTCTCATAGAAACAGTGGAATTCCATGTCACTTCTTGACTCTGTCCTTACAGGCAGTGGTGTCCATATAAGAAGATTGTGCCCTTTATAGTGGTGCTTATCAGACACATCTAGCCCATGTGTTGCAAGAAGTCTCCAAAAGAAGGTAGAGTAGATACAGATCTAATAGCTACCTCACACAAATAAAACATTGAGTATGAGTTACAAAATGTCTGGTAGTTCAGTTTTTACCTACAAATCACATCTGAAAAACTCTATGACTCACTATAAATCAAAACATACAATAAGTGAAATATGGGAAATGTAATATAGCCTAAATCATATTGACACACTGCAAAGACCCACCAAAATAATTAAAAACTCAACTGTTCAGTCAGTGTTCTAATCCATGTATATCATTTTTACCTCTGTTTAGGTCTTATTTAATTTCTTCAAATAAAATTGAATAGTCTGCTGCAGGGAAATCTTGACCAATGCTATTAACATGCAATGTTAATTTTTTTATTATCAAAAATGATAACCTTATATATGTTATTTCTTTTCTTTTCTTTTTAGTGTTCTAGGAACATATAATTTAATGCATATTATTTTCTGTATTGAACAGTGTTACTCCCTGGCCAATTATAAGGATTTATCTAATAAATAATGATAGTTATGTTTCTCCTTTTCCAGTTTTTTTGTAATTTTAACTTCTTATTGTTTCTTATAGAACTAGTTTTTCTTTTGTATTCCATGTACTTCAGTCTCTTTATGTTGAAGTATAAGTAATTTAGTCTTACATTTTTTCACTTCACTATTGCTTCAACTTTATCTAAGCTGATGTTAATTATAGATTTTGTGGTTCTAGTATATAGTTCCTATTTTGCTTTTTTTTCTGGTCTTATTTTTACTTTATATAAAGTTTCCAATTGTCTTGACATTTAATTCTTCTCATCGACTAAGCTGCCTATTGTTTCTGTTAGTTATTTTATTTTACTTACCTTCCTGGGCATTTGATTATGTCTTTGATAGTATATTAGACATTCTTTTAAAAATCATTTGAATGAATATCCACAGGTCAAGTAAGAAGTTGTAAGCACTCCTGATATAAGGAAGTTTGCCTGGGTAAAGACATCTAAATTGACAGCCATTTTCTTATAACCCTTTGACACATGAAATACATTTCTAACAGATTATTTTGTTATAAATGGTATATTTGCCTCCAACCCAATTGTTTTTTTTTTTTGTGCATTACTTTTTTCTTCCTCTGTAGTTGCTTTCAGAATATTTCTCTTAAGTATTTTGGTTATTCTGTATTTTGTATGGTTGGGTGTGAATTTAATCTGATGTGTTTTTTCAGAAATACTGATATTTATCAACATGAAATGTCATGTAAATCTTTTTCAAAACTTTCCAGCAATTCTTTCTTTAGCAGTTCCTTTGCTACATTATTTTCTAAAATTTCTATTTTTAATTTTCGATACCATTTTCTTTATATGTTCCATTTTTAAGCTTTCTCCTAGTTTCTTTCTTTTTATATTTTATGCTACATTTCTTTTGATTTATTCAACTCTATTTTCTAGTTTACTAATTCTCCTTCAACTTTGTCTAATCTATAGAATAAAGGCATTGAGTTTTTTTTAAATAAATAACTTTTTGTGTGGTTCTATGTTGTCAACATATATAATATTCTTTCATTGCTCTTTTTATGTCACCTTTTACATCTTTATAATTTTAAATGCATATAATTTACAGCATTTTTCTGTTTGTGTCAAGGCGATATTATAATTTAATCTGTTTTGCCTACTGAATCATTTCTGAGATTTTAAGTAAATTTTACTCTAAGCTTATGTTCATTGAAAAATTGCTCCCCATCCCATCCTTGGGAGTTACATGACCTCATTAGCACATGTACTACTTTATTTGTTCAGCAAATATTTGTTTTATGCCTATTATGTGCCAGGAACTCTTATGCTGCCTGGGGCTATTACACAGAGTAGAGCAAAGAAAATTCCTGAACTACTTAGATATAGAGTTTACATAAATATAATAAGAATCAGAAACATCTTGCTTATCTTTAATACTTCCTCAAGTGTCGCATTAGCTTCAGGTAAGAGTTTAGGCTGATTTTTTAGCTTTATCTTGCCCTTGATGATAGTTTAAATTCTAGTCTCACACTTACACAAGCTATGAGATTTCTTTCTTTGCTTGATAAACTCAAAGCTGGGAAATTTAAACTTTAAAAAACAGACTTTTTTTTTGAGGTAACACTGTTTTGCTACTTGTATGTTTCAGGAGTGCTAATAACTTCACACCTTGACAAATGTTTATGCCAAACCACACACACTACTAATGGTCTCCTTATAATTTACCATCATCTAGTCAACTACTCCAACCTACTGAATGGGAGGATGTATTTGTAAATCACCTATCAGAGTTAATATCCAAATATGTATTTACGCATACATATACAACTCGGCAACAACATTTAAACAAGAAAAATAAAGCCGATTAAATGAGCAGAGACTCTTAAAAGTCATTTCTCCAAAGGAGATAAAATGATGACCAATGGGCACTTGAAATGATTTTCAACATTTCATTTTTCTAGGGAAATGCAAATGAAAACAACAATGATATATAATCTTACACCTGTGAGAATAGCTATTATCTGAAATAAATGAAGCAACAAGTGTTGGGGAAGATGACAAGAAAGGGAAACCCTCTTACTCTCTTGGTGGTATTATAAATTGGTACAGCCATTGTAGAAAACAGTATGACATTTCCTAAAAAAACTTAAAATTAGAGCTACCATGTGATCCAGCAATTTCACTTCTGGGAAACATTAATTTGAAAAGATACCATTATTTTTTTTTCTTTTTAAGTTTAAAAGTGTTACTTACCTACTTATTTCTCTAGCTATCTGCTAATGCATATTCAATAATTACCTTATTGTACTGCAACATACAGATCAGAAATCAGTAGTCTAGAACTAACATGAATTCTATGAAATGTGGTAGAACTAAAGTATTTCTAAATCTTGGCCCTGCATTTCATTCATTTATTTTAAGATTTTGGTATATAAAATAAAAATAATTATTTTTAAGATTTTTATTAGTTTTTTATAGAGTTATCCAATATATGACTTAAAATATCTTTGACAAACTAAAATAGTTTAATTTTCCATAATATAAAATTATGTTAATATACTTTAAAATTATATAATCAATTAGGATCAGTTAATAAAAGATTATTGATTCATTGAAACTAGTTGTATTATTCATTATTTTTAACTCAAGGGCATTTATTTTACATTACATTTCTAAATTTATCTTATACCTGAGATTATTCCTTTTTATCAGCTATCAAAATGCAAGACAATTTGCATCATTATTTTCCTACCTAGTATTTGAGAAAACTCCTACCCATAGTTTTGAACCATCTTCTGTATTTCCCAAGTCTTTATTCACAATGTGGACCATTATAAATTATAAACTGTGAGGTCAGTCCTGCAATATTTTAGTAACTATAAGTTTGACAACAGATCTATTAATTTTTTTTTACATATAATTGTAAAACCAGTTACATATTTTACATATACTATTTATACTTTCAGCCCACATTTTTATATTTAAACCATAAATAATTTATGAACAGTTTTTCTAAGTACTTTCTAAAGTATGTATGAAATATACAATTTTCCCAAATCATCTTTAAAAACGGAAGCACAATTGACTTTGACTTTAAAAATTCCTGTTTTTCTCATTTACATACATGTCTTTTTTAAAGGCCTGCACTAAAAATCAATTTGTAATTTATGTCGACTCATTTTTTGAGACCAAATTTTATACTTTTGTTGTCAAAAATGATACCTGAAAGCTTGCTAATTCAGTCATGTGATAATTTATAGTATTTCCTGCTTTCATTAAATGCCTCTAATATGGAATACATGGCAATTTATATCTCATCTCTCCTATCTGATTGTGTTCTACCAAAATGGAAGAATATTTTTCATGCTTCATTTTGTTCATATTCTAGCATAGTAACTGATTGATGGCAGATATTTGATAAATGCTTGAATATTTGGATTTTGTAAGATAAATATTTTAGGACCTTTTTGTGATTGCAAAACCTGTTTTGTCATGTTTTCTCTTCTCCAGAAAATTAAATCATTACCCAATATAGTTGTATTGCTACTTTGTCAGTTTTAATGTTTATCAGCTGACTTTAAATAAAATAATATTTGCTAATTGTTGGAATACAAGCATGCAATACAAGTAGAATCAAAGAACTGAAAATACTCTGGACATTTGTAGCAAAGGGGACATTAGAGATTTAATCTCAGTCTTCAAATTTTATCAGGTTACAAAGTTGAATTGATAGAATGCTCACTTAATGATTTACTGTATCTATCAAGTAAGGCCTTCCTTAATTTTATTTATTTTATTCACTTTATTTTACTTTGTTATCTTCTTTTTCTCTAATAACTAATTCAATTTCTTCACCACTTCTATTTTGTATTTTAAATGATAAGCTGTTTTTTTTTTTTTCCTGAACACACACCTTTGATATTCTTTTCCAATATTCTATTTTTCTTGAGTCAGCTGGTCATTCTTTAAAAATAAGAAGAGAAGTCCTCTGAATATGCAGAAGGTCTTCTTTTTATGTGTAATATTTTATATTAATATCAACTCTCCAAAACAAGGCATTATCATTTCCTTGTCCTCCTTGCCTTCAAAGAAAAAAAAGAAAGCTTTTTATGTGAATAGAATTTGGGATCAAACCATCGGTACTTTTGGTTTTATAGCTTCTTAAGATACTTCTCAATCATTATTTTGATATATAAAAATAGTAGTTAAACCTTGTGTTTGTAGGAAGTACAACTGGCCACTGTCACACTGTCTGGAGGTCTGGTCTTTCTTTGTCCCATCATCTTAAACCTATAAAAATGGTAACCTTTTATTCCTCAAAGCAATTTACTGTGAGTAAAATTCTTTTCTTTTTTCTCTGCTCTGTATCATAATCAAGAATTTATGTTCTTTGCTTGTTTATTGTAAAAAATATTTTCTACATATTGTGTGAGGGCACTTTGCAAAGTAACATGAGCTCTCTAATCACTTAATGAATATGGAAATTCCCTTGGGCAATACAAGTGTTCCCTTGCTAAAGGGGTAACAATGTATCATTAGTTGACAATAATGTTTTTGTAACTTTAATATGTTTTAGACTCAAGTACTAAATGCTAAAAAAGCATTTCAAACAAATTAGAAAATAGCTTATTTCAGTAATAGTTTCAAAAGAATGAATTGTGGATAAATAATAATTACTCTTTTCTTAACAAAAGGCAGAAAATCCTGAAAGGTAAAATATTTGGTATTGTTTTACATAAAATATGTCCCAGGCTTTTTTAAAGTGTTCATCTTAAATGGCAGTGCTCCATCCCCACAGTGTAGGTAAATGTTTGTTTTGTGTTAATTAAGAAGTCATTTAAACATCTGCCTTTATTTTATGGACTGCCTTTAAAGTGTAAAATGTGTTTTTCTCATGAGAGCACTTTATGTTCCCAAGCGGCAATTTTAAAATAAAGTGTCTCTTTTTCAGATACAAAGTCTAATGTGCAGAGATTTTGCCATCTGTTCTATGAAGTTGTACTTGTGAGCTAGTTGTTTGATTAGAAGCAACAAATGCATAGAAAATGTGTCTTACGCTAAAGAAAACAAAGTCTGCTCTCCACTTTTATCATTCTTTTTATAAAATGTCACTTTAAATTTTGTTCAGGATTAGTTGTATCTCTTAAAACAAAAAAATACTCATTAAATTTTATTTTATATCATTTAGGGGAAAAAAGAAAACAATTAAGTTTTGCACAGCACAAAGAGTAT
Organism: Solenodon paradoxus; assembly: GCA_004363575.1. Taxonomy (NCBI): domain Eukaryota; kingdom Metazoa; phylum Chordata; class Mammalia; order Eulipotyphla; family Solenodontidae; genus Solenodon; species Solenodon paradoxus. The sequence goes on along the minus strand of RJWH01000353.1, from coordinate 305,252 downwards.
TTCTTTTCAATACAAGGTGAAGAAAACGGTGATGCAGACCATGTCTGTCAAGAAAAAACAAGGATTTCAAAAGTACGTTTTTGGTTGTTCATGAAGTCCCACCTCCAAAATAAGACATGCCTGTTAACATATTAACCAAACTCTTTTATTGGCAATAGCTTCTAAGAACATAGAGAAATACTATTTAATTCAAAAATTGGTATAGAGTACCTACAAATGATTTTTTAAATTAATCAACAAATTACTAGTTTAGAAATTTGGACAGGATTGTAATTTAAAAAAAAAAAACAAAAACAAAAATACAGGCACAACTTTTTGTGTGTGTGTTATATACTCACTAATTGTTAGAGCAAGTTCTTATTTCACTTTTCTACCATCAAGATCAGAATATCTGCTCCTGTTGAAAATACCCTAGAATCTGTACTAGCTCCATCATCTCTGGAAATAGTGTATCTACTCTGCAAATACGGGTTTTCAAAGAATTCTCTGTATCTTTATTGAGAACCCATTTGTATTTCAGACTTAAGTACTGGAAGGATGTAGAATGACATAGTGATATCTATATTGGAAGACATTCAAAACAGACCAAGTTTCCTTTTATTCATGAGAGCTTTACTTTAAGAACAAAGTCAAGTAAATTTCCTAAAATCTCAAAAAAAAACCCAAATGATCTTCAAAAACAGCAGTCATGTTGAGGAATCTTTGGAACTGAGCTGATTTTTGTGTTAATCCTGATACTGTTATTTAGTTGCTCCCAGTGACTTAATCTAATTTAACCATTTAACTGGGGCTAAATCCTGAGAATAGCAAGATGCTCTTACATTTACTTCTGTATTTCCCGTGCTGCTTATGTGCACAGAACTTCTGAGTAACTACAATTTAATATGTGTGAGATCATCTTTTCTAACCTCTGCTTAACAATATTGATAGAAACCATGACAATAATAAGCCTTATATATGTATAAGGCATATATGGAAATGTATAAATAGTCAAGAACTCCATTCTAGGATGTAATCAAGTTTTCATAATCAGGAATATCTTTGTGAAAATGTTGAATAGTTTTCCAACTAGGTTCTACAGTTTTGATAATATCCAATTAACACTAGAAGACAGAGAGAGAGATTATGATCTGCAAAAGGAGAAAAAGCAAGATATATGTGTGTGTGTGTGTGTGTGTGTGTGTGTGTGTGCACACATATATCCATGCATATATATATATGTGCACATATATATATATATATATATATATAGAGAGAGAGAGAGAGAGAGAGAGAGAGAGAGAAGATATTAAGGAAAATAATCTAACTAAAAATAAATATTTTCATCCAGTTAAATCAAAAGGGATTGTAGAAATATAGTTTTGGAGAACATCCTAAACGACAGTCTGAGAATTGTAATTTTTCTCTTTTTAACTGAAATCCATGTCAAATTCTTGATAAGTTGAAGGACAGGGTTAAATTAAAAGGCAGTTTTATGACTATTAAAGAAATATGTCCTTTATTTTACCAATGTATTATAGGTTTACAATATTTTTAAAATTTAATTGCAATAATTTTGATAAAAGTGGTATTGGACGGGGGAAATACTCAAGGTATTCAAAGCTATTATGGCCTAACAACAAACAATATGCTTTGTGTAGGTGAAGTAGAGATGGAAATAAAAGATCACATGTGAAAGAAAGGGCCAAGTGTTGGCACTGAGTAATGTTTGAAAGAGAGAAGGATATTTTAAGGCATCTGATAAGCACTGAACATGAGCATGAGAGGAGTCAGATTGTCTGTCTGATCACAGGTCCTCTGCTGCATGCTGTACCCTGGGCAAGCCCTGTGCCACACTTCACCCGAGGATAAGACTGGTTATCCTACCACCTGTTTGCCTATTTCTGATGTTTTTTATGAAAGAAAAATTAACTCTAGAAATACACGGGCAAGTCCGTTCTTTGCAAAATGTTAAAGTTCCATCCAAATATCCTGTAGTTAGTATATACAATAATAATATAGTCACCATTTGCTGATCACTTAGAAATGAATTGATTACAGTACCGTTGTCTTCATTTATACAACATAGGTACCTAAATAATAGCATCACAAAATGAGAATATTTCTCTCCCCAAATATGTGTGTGTGTAAAAGCATGTTTGTCAGTGACACCCAATTTGTAAAAAACATCTTATGGAAGAATCGATATTTTATCATGAGATCCTAGGATGTAGATTTGATGATTTATCTATTTGTAATTATTTCTTCATAATGCTATATGCTTTTTTAGGATATTGAATTTGTGTCCGACTCTATATATTTCACACCATGACACCACCAGAAGCTCAGTGCCCTTTACCACCACGGTGTTAACTCCTTCCTTCCCCTACCTCATCCCCACTGTGTCATGGCCATCTCCATAGTGTTGAGTCCCATGAATTTTGTTGGGATTTGTCTCTTTATTTGTTTTGGTTCTTTATATTCCACATATGGGGATTTGATCACATTCAAATATGTCAGTGTGGTGCCTACTGGATTTTCCTTTCTTAATTTAATGCTTTAACTTTTTTTTTTTTATAATTTGGGACTTAATAAACTAGTCATGCAAAATATACCTATGGTTGTTCTCATCAGAACTATCATTGCTTGTAAGTATTTGAAAACACTGCCAGAAAGTATTTTCAAATGAATGGAAAACAAATTAATAGACAAGTAAACAGAAGCTAAAATCAAGTGAACAATAAGTCATCTAAACATGATCTTGCCAAATTTTCATTATTATTCATTTAACTAATTTATTTCATTTCAAAAAATAAAATATTGAAAACCTGTTCTTAACATCAAAAAATAAAGTGTAATAGGAAAGTTTCATGTATTCATCATAATCTAATGTATTAATTTATTTAAATAACAGAGAGATACTGAGTGCTGTACAGTAGGCATCTGCCATATAGTTTCTGTAACAACTATTCTGCTCTGTTGATGAAACTCTAGAAAATCCTTAGACTATGTACACAATTTAATGGATGTGACTATATCCTAATGAAACATGATGTTTCAGAAATGGGCCATGGACTAGATTTGACCAATAGGCTGTAGTTTGCTAACTCTTGCTATATATTATGGATTTGCTCACCTAATACTAACACAGACATGTAAGTAAGAACATGATATAGGTCTTGACTAATATCTTGAAATGTGCTTGCTGAGATCAAAGGGATGTTGATACTAACAGTGCTTATTGACTATAAGTGAAGTAGGTAAATCACATTGTGTGGCATTCATATGACTAAAACTTATATTGAAAAAAGTCACTTATAATATTGTTATTAGATGACTAGTTGTTCATAACATTGACCAGCTTATGCACATATCATATATTAGAGGATTTTAGAATTCACAGTACATGTGTGCGCACATGTACACACACACAGAATGTGATTCCAAATCTAGATTTCTAGCCCGGATCCATTTCTTCAGCTATAATCCAGATTTAAATGTACCTACAACTATATGTTTATGTATATGTGTATGTATATGTATAAAATGCCAAATAAGACAATGGCATCTCCCCCAGAGAAAGTTATCATCTTAATTTTCCTATTTCTTTTCATGAAGATCATTATTTTCCTATTTTCTAGAAAACTCTTCCCCCTTAAAGTTCTCCTGCCCATTTTGTCAATATCTCATCCTTTGTAAGATTCCAAAGATGACATTACAACTTCATAATTGATGTGTCTATGTACCAAAGGACACTTTAAATCATTAGCTAATTGTTTTTTTTTTGTGAAAACTAGGATTGACATATAATTTTCATAGAACAGAATTCATCATTTGTAAATGTCCAACTCAAGTATTTTAATAATCCAAAATTATATTTTTAATAATCCAAAGTCCAATATTTAAACACTTCTATCAATTTCCACATTCCCACATACCAATTTGCAATCTAAGCCTGTGCTTACCCCCATACCTTGGAAGCCACTGTTTTACTGTTTTCAGCTATAATTTTGTCTTTTGTGGACATTTCATATAAATAGAATGATACAGTCTCTAATCCTCTTGGCTGGGTTCTCTGGATGGGCACCGCATATTTGAGGAAATCTGTTTCATCAGATTTCAGTAATGCATTTATTTTTGTTGCTAAATAATACAGCACTATATAGATTTTCATATTTTGTTTGCCTGTTCACTATTCAATGAATTTAGAATTGCTTCTAGTTTTGAATTTTTTTTTATGAACAAAGTGTCTATAAACATGCATATATAAATTTCTCTATTACCATATATTTTCATTACTTTGGGAAGCATGTCTAATAGTGGATTTTCTAGGTTGTGTGTGTATGTTTATTTGTTTAAGAAATTGGCAAAATCTCTTTCAAAGTGTCATTTTACATGTGTTTATATGCATGTGTGTGTGTTGCCTTATAATACTGACTGGAACCTCTAATGTTGAATAGAAGTAGTAACAGCAGACATGTAGGCTTTCCCCATCTTTAAAAAAAAGTTTAGTCTATATTCCTTCTTCATAGATATCATTTATCAGGTTGAGAAAAGTTTTAATTTCAATTTTAATTTAATTTTTTAACAGTTTTTTATGGATTTCGGATTTCATCAAATGCTTTCTTTGTGTCTATTGTGATGATCCTGTGAATTTTTCACTTTATCCTATTGGTGTGGATTACTATTTTAAACTGCATTTTAGATAGTAAAACAATCAGAATACCTGGCATAAATCATAAATACCTCTTGATAATTATACACACACATATATACATACATATATATAATATGTGTATTTTATATATGTATATATAGATATAAATATAATTTAATAATGTCATAATTTTCTGTTGACCAGTGAATCCTGAAGGTTTCCTTCAACTTGACCAGAACTGAAGAAAGACTTCTTCCTATCTCTTATCCCTCTCTCTCTCTACCTTTTCAGAGTAATTTACTTGTAATTTACCTGTAATTTAATTGTTTCTCTGCCCCTTTTGAGATGTCAATCTGTTCTAAAAGTCTCTAGTGTCACCACCCTGAGGACCTAGGAACCTTCACATTGAAATGTAATCATCTAGGAAGACAGTGGCCCCCTTCCCTGTGTCTGTGGGAGAGCAGGGTCTAAGAGGGTATCTTGCTCTGAGCTGTGAAAGGAACTCCTGGCTTAAGGATTGTAGGCCTCCTGTGCTTTCTAATTCACTTTACCCAAAGGAAAAGGAAGCTTCCACATCTTTTTTTTTTATATGTCTATTTTGCTTCTGTCCTTGTTTCCTCGTTTTTTTTCTCAAATATTGTGCTAAACAAGTACTTTTTGTGATCCATTTTAATTTATTTCCAACTATGTTTTATATTTATTCTCTACACAACATATGCAACTGAATGATCACAGTCCACTTTAGAGTAATAATAAACTAGTATAATATCAAAATTTTAACTATAGCTGTTTCCTTTTTTCCTATTGTCATATAGCTCTATCTTAAAAACACAAAACTTCACTGCTGCACTTTTCATAATTCCTGGGTTTAACATATATCATTTATATGAAACTGAAATACTTTTTAAAGTGTTTTCAGTAATTGGGCAAATAATTCATTTTCTCAGACTTTATCTGAGATTTTGTTTACACTTTATTTTTGAAATACAGTTTTCCTAGATATAGATTTTGATAACAGAGCTTTCTTCCCCTGACCCTTTGCCCACGCCCATATACATTTTTAATATGTCAGCCCTTTACTCACTAGTTTTCATTATTATGAACAGTCAACTTTCACTTATTGTCTCCTGCTAAGTAACGTGTTCTTTTTCTCTTATCTCTCGAGATTATTTCTTTGTTTTGATGTTCAGCAGTTTGAGCCTGATGTGTTGAGGTGTGGATTACTTTTTGCTTATGCTATTTGGATCTGTACATTTGTGATATTTTTACCACATTTGGAAAGATTTCACCATTATTTTTCCAAAATATTTTCCCTTTATTCTCTTCTGTTTCTCAGACACCTTATATATAGATGTGTATGTATATGTATATGCGTGTTTGTGTGCATTCGTGTGTATGTTGCATGTATATTTATGTACATGTGCATATATATCTGTATTATGTATATAGATGATAGAGATAGAATATAGGTAAGTAGATAAATACATTGTAGACATGAATTATGATGTGTCTCAGGTCTCTATATGTTTAATTTTGTTTAATCTCTTTTGTCTCTTCATGTCTATTTTTTATCAATATATATTCAAAAACACTGAATTTGTTCTCCTACTATTTCAAATATGTGTGTAGATCCTCTAATGATATTTTTCACATCATTTGCTGAACTTTTTCATCCATAGAATTTCCTGATTTCTTGTTTGTATTTTGCAGTTGCTATCTTGTTGCTTACAAAATACCACTGCTACATTATAGTTGTAAAATATTTAAAAGTCTGTCCTTCAAAACATAACTATGGTCCAATTTTTAGCAAATTAGTCTCTAAAGTAAATTAAGTATGATACATCGTTTTTTTGAATCTCTTACCAAGTACTTGTCTATTTCTATTGTGGTGCATTTTTACAAATTATGTGAAATTCTTGAATGTAGAAACAACATTTCCTGAGTTTTGTATTTTTTGTATCATCTATTATATTGTTTAGCATATCATAACTGCCCCCTAAAATGCTAATTGAATTCAACTGAATATAATTATAATATTCCAATACTTCAATTCTTGCTAATATCACCATTGTTCACATATTCTAAATGTTTACCAATATTGCATATTTGTAAGTGTTAAATATTATAAATATCTATATAAATCATTCATTAATCATTGTGTATTTTAGGATACTTTTTCCTAAAGCAACATAATTGAGTTGGGGCCATCAGAATAAACAACTCTGAAGCAAATTGAGTCTATATGATTAGAAGCCACAAGGATTCTATAGAATACAGCCTGTACAATATACATGAAGAGAATCTTGATCACTCACAAAAATATACCACTGATTAATTTAACTGAAAGTCAGAGGTATAGCAAATTCAAGCTTAGCTTAATTCAAATAGTTATGTCTCCAACACATTGCTTTATCCATGCTGCATTTTCCTGTCTATACATTAAGCATCTGGCTAGTACTAATCCCTCATCATGGCAAGATGAAAGATTTATTCTCATCTAACTGGTTTAATTAGATTTCCTGAACTCATTGCTTTTATCAGCAGGTACATTGACTCTTAGTCCAGTGAAAAATAAACTTGGACTAGGGTTATGTGTTGGATGAATAAAGATTGCAGTAGGAACGAAAATGAAATTATATTAGAGAAAGTATGGCTTAGTTAAGAATCCAACTACTTGAAGTTGGCCTGGGTATTTAAAATATATCAAAAACTCATACTTTATATGCTCAGCATCTTTAGCCTACTGAGTATTTTGTCTTATATCTTGAGCTTGCCCTTCCTACGTTTTCATCAACTACTCTCCTTCCTTTTAAATTCCTAGCTAAAGTTTAGAATTACCTGGTTTATAGTTGAGTCAAATTCTGTACATGTTATTTGCCTAAAAAATTAAATTGCAAATATTCAGGGGGTAAAAAGTAGAATGAACGTAGTAACTGTTTTATTTGATAGTCATGTATTAAGGGTTAACTGTTCAACTTACCATTTGCTTTATGCTTTTCTAGCAGTAAAAGGTCTTTCATATTTTTAATTAGCTCTTTCTTCCTCCATTCTTGACAAGTAGAATATTATCACGTTAACAGAGGAAGATACTCATCCACTTGAAAATTTAATGAACTGACCAAGGACACAGAGTGAGACTGACAAAAATTTAGTGTGCATACCAGCAGTGTTGAAATTGCCCGACCAAATTGAGCATAACATGCTTGATTTGGAATTTGGGGTCATATTAAAGACTGATTGCTCAGCAATAGATCTAGCCAACAGGGAAGTAATATTAATAAGTCATTAAGATGACTAAACTTATAAAACTGACCATGCAACAGTCTGTTAAGAATTTTTTTTAATGCAAAGAGGAACTCATTATCAAAATGTATCATAGTAAAACAGAGTAGTTTTCCCATTGCTGATCAAATGAAGGAAAGTTAAACATAATTATCTATGCCAATTTCTCAATTATGTTTCTTGAACATAATCTTGATAGTCAAATAGGTGATTATGATCACTTGTTTGAAAGTACTCTTTTGGTATTGTATAATTATATCCAATACAAAAGGTACTTAATTATACTGTACACTAATTTTAAGTTAGCCCCCTAAAGAAATAGACATATGGTGTGCAAAAAGTAGCATACTATTTGAAAAGGACAGGCAATTGGGAGGTTCTAGTTGTCTGAATTAAGACATTAATTTATCTGGTGATTTTTGTATTTAATTTAAAAGAAATATAGGTATGTGAAATATTCTTTGCAGCTAAAAAATATGGAATTTTATTTTAAAAGCCACTGTCTTAATTTCAGAATAATATAGATTGAAGTTATATTCATTTCTTAGAGGTTAACTCAAATCTCTTGGGGGTAGCCAATTTTTGTAAGGACATCTAACAGATGATCAAAACCAGTTACATACAGATAGTTCCATAATTTATGTCATGCCTGGAATTAGTCTTTCAATTCTATTCTAAGATTGCAGCTATTTTTTTCCATTTCCTTATTGTTATACTCTTTGACTTCCAATGAAAAACTGGAAGGATCATGGAACCAGGTAAGAAAAAAATTTTCTAGTCCTGTAAAAGACATGCATCTCTGAAAAAATGATGAAAATTATTATCAAGTATGGGGTGAATATAGGTTATTCTCGAGAACCAACAAATAACTCTTGACTACCCTACAAAAAGCTAGAGAGGACTTCTGATATCAAAATAATAGCCATTTTTAAGTGTTTTTTATTATTGTAATATTCAGATGCTTCTTAGAAGCAGATATTTTGTTTTCAATTATAAAAGTCAGTTAGCAGGTTGGTGGCTTAATAGTTTACATATATTCCAAGGATCTGATTTTGCAAACCAGGACTGGGGAAACAACTAAATAAAAATTAAATGCTTCTTCCTTCTTTATCTCCCTGCCTGCCTACTTGCCATCATTCCCGTTTTTTATGGAAAAAGCTCAACTGGGAATATTGAATATTTGTAAAAAGTGGTGGATATTATAAGCATATAATTTATAATATAAATCTATGATGATAACAAGCATAATAAGATATACCTAAACATTAGTATTCATAGAAATGCAAATTAAAACAATGAACATAAATTAATTTTATTCTCACAGGTCAGAAAGCTTTTATATCTTTGGCTAGAAAAATTAGAAACAAACATTACCTTTTGTTGGCATTTAGAAACTGACAATTGCTAAAGAGTTTGTAGGCTGATTCAGTCATTCTTAATATTAATCTGGAAGATTTATTACTTATATTATTTATTTCTCCATAAGAAACAGGATTCCTTAAAGTCTTCTATTATAATATTTCTCTATAGTGAATTGTTACTCATTTTATATGATTACACTATGCATCTTACCTATCTTAAATTCTCAGATATGTGTAGTTTTGTTGATATTGTTTTTTTTTTCCTACAATGTAACTTCCATTCAAAGCTTATCAATAATCTTAAAACATTTAAGTAAGGCTTGGAAATATGTCATGACACAACCATGAACCACTTCTGCAACTCATAATGAGAACATGAATGTTGGAGACTTGACAGAAGCAAGTAGAGGGAATTGGGTTGTGTTTGTTGGTTGGTTTTTATGTTAAGATCCCAAAAAGAAACTCAAGTATCACTAGACTCTTAAGTTCATAACGTCTATTTAAATCAAGAAAAATTGACAGGTTAAAATATGTTTTACCTAAAAATCAACCAAAAAGCATACACACAAAACATCCAAAATTCTATCTGAACTTGAATGTTATTTAATTAACTCTTTAAATGATTATTAAGCATCTGTAGTATTCCAGATACATTTCTAGACACAAGAGATTGAATAAAAATAAAATATTGTTCTAGTATATTATTGATTCTAGTGTAAGAACAAAATGAGGATAGCTAATACATAAACAGAACAATTTCAGATGGTGATCTCTATGAAGGCAACAAAAGAGCCTGATGTGATAGCAAGCTAGGTGATTTAAGACGCATGTATGGAATATCATTTTTAAGAGGTGAAAAATGAACTGAAAAATGGCTAATGAAAAGGAGGCTTCTAGAGAAGACATCAAGAAGAGCTCTCTGCACAGAGAGGCAAGAACAGTGATCCCGAAGCAGAAATGAACTTAAGTTGTTTGGAAAAATGAAAGAAAGCCAGCTTTCAGGTTGCATACGGAAGCAATGCGATGAGTACAAGATATTGTTGTAGAAGTAGACAAGGATTCTATTTTCAGAAATTTATAGTCTGGATATATATTTTAGGAGGTTTTAATCACAAGAGAAACATGATTTTATAAAAGAGATTCTTATTGATGAAATTTATAGAAATTGTAGATACGTGGAGATCAATTAGCCATTAGAGAGATGAAGAGAGTATAGACCAGATGCTGACTATGAAAATGAGAAAATATGGTCAGTTTGAGGACTATGTTTTAGTTGCATTGTTTTCAGAACTTGTTAATTGATTGGATGTAAAGACTGAAGCAATTAGGGAAATTAATGATGAATCGAAAATTTTTTAATTGAACTAGTTGGAATTTGATGTTTTCATTTAGTAAGTTAGGGAAAATGGAGGAGGAAAAGATTGGGAAAGAAATTTTCATTAACTTTACCAGGTATTTTGAGTAAATGGCAAGTCAATAACTGACTATATTTGATTCTGGAACTCAAGACCCACAACCACAAGCTAATAATTAATTTACTTCTTCATCGAAGATACTATTTCCCTAACACTTAATCATGCATGGATTTTTGTTAAACAACCACAGTAAAATTTAATCTATTCAGTCAATGGGAGATAGTTTTGAGTTTTATGAATTCAGTGTTCATGACTCAACTATAATTTAAGAATATATTAAGGCTTTGTTTGTAGTACAACATGGTTACATACTCAGGGCACCTCCTTCATAAACAAAGGAACTTACATATTTTGGCATGAATTTCAAGATAGGATAATGTTAATTTTTTTTTAAAGATTACGTCGTCAAGGCAAACAATACCAGATGCCAAAATTACAAATAAATCTTGTCTCTATTAAGAGTTCACGAAGCATATATCATTTATGTTGGATGAAAACTACGTAGTATCTTAACTGCTAGTTTAAATATTAATAAAGACAATATTAAATATAAAGTATATGACAATATTTAAACAAAATAACCACTTATGTAAAAATGTCTATAATACATTATTATATCAGATTTTAAAATAGAAAAAGAATGACATGTTCTTTAGATATATATCTACATGTGATAAAGTATAAACACATGAAATGGTAAATACTAACATCAAGATTTATTGTTCGTTTTTCTGATGGTGCTAAAAGGAATGCAACTGGAAAATAAATACTAGAGTAATTGGACTATATTTGTAATGTTTTACTTTCTAAGTTTCATGGGTAACATATCTTGATATAGGTGAAAAAATTAGTTGTGTTTATTCTATTACATTTAATGAATTTTGTACAAAACATTTCTTGATAATTTAAAATAAAAATGAGTGTATCTAGACATTAGTAGAGACATAGTCAAGAATAACTTTGAGGACAAATGATCAATATCTACAATATATAAAGTAGACTTCATAAATAGTTAAAAACTACAAAAAATCCAGTAAAAATGGGCAGAAGACGTGAGTACACACATAGATATACAGAAGACCACTGAACATATGCAAAAGGTGATCAGCGTTATTAGTCAACAGGGAAATGCAAATTAAAACCATAGCTAGACACCATTTCATATCCATCAACAACAATATGAATCAACAATACCAAGAATTAGTGAGCACAAACAAGATAGATGTATTCATATATTGTTAGTTGGAATGCAAAATAGTATAGCCATTTGTGGAAACACCGACCGTTTCTTATCGAGTATACACCTGGTACACAAATGACAATTACCTTTCTAGTTATATATCCAAGAGAAATGTGGGCATGGGCACACACACACACAAAGTCTTAAAAGAATTTCCACAGCATCTTTTTTCAAAAGGTAAAAACAAAACAACCCAAGCTTTCATCAGGAGGGGAGTAGTTAATAGTGTGATATATGAATACAAAACATTCTATTCAGCAATAACAGGGAACGACCTATTGATACACACAAAAACACAAATTAATGTCAAACACATATTGAATAAAGTAAGTCAGATGCAAATAATTATATATATATAATCCAATTTATACAAAATTAAAGAACAGTTAAAACTAATATCGGTCATTGATATGAATAGTAGTAGACTTCTGCCAAGGCATCAAGGGTGGAGATTTGCTAGTGAAATGTACAAAGGAAATTGACATTTGATAAAAATGATCTATATTTAATTTTTTTAAAGGAAAGGTGCAGGTAGGAATGAAAGCAAGTAACAGGTAAGCAAGAAGAAAGAGGAGAAAGAAACATTTATTTTATTTAGTTGTTCATCTTGGTCATTCCTTCCAGTTTTGGGTCTTGAACCTAGGTTCTTGAGATATATGTGGACTATGTCTGGTAGACTTATCCATGAGGCCACAAGGGTGCACTATATTTTAAATTTAATGTTACTATTATAAGCCAAAACTGATTGAGCTCTAAACTTCATATGTGGACATATTTGTGCATATAAATTAAATGTTAGTAAATAAAAATATCGTTTTTCTGCACTGGCTCAATATAAGAGTTGGCAGCATGGAGAGAAGTTTATAGATTCCTCTCTTTTCAATTTTGGTAGATAACCAAATTCTTCAGGGCTCTGATATGTGTCTTGTTGTAACATTTTGCCCTATCCTTGGATGTATGTAAGAGCAGGACACAGTTTGCTCATAGACGCAAAGCAGAAGCTAGCCTAATGAATCTTGAAATGTGTCTGTCAAATAACGGAAAGGAATGTGTGTGCATGCTCTGTGAAATACAGAAATGTTTTGTGTTTTGATTTATGACAGTGCTGGATAAAACTCTAAAATCTTAGGGCTTTATATTTATACAACATTAAGCCCCACAATACCTGCCTTCTAGCTAGACAGGGCCAATTATTCTTTATGGTAATTCATTTTCCGTTGCCAGCATGTAACTCCATTATCAATCACACATGATTTATCTGCTTCTTGATTCAAATCACTGTGGAATACCTGGTCCAGGTGACACAATATAGATTTCAGAATTGGAACACATCACTCTCTGTGAAGCACATGGTTAAAGGGTAGAAGAAAAATGAAATTTTTCTGGAGAAAAAGAAATAAAAATGGAGAAGGAAGGTGGTATATCTATTTTTTCCTAAGTAGTTTTCTGATTTGTATAAATCAGAAGGAATATTAACTATTTGGAAAATTGTTATTTTAAATTATGCATCTATCTTCAAAACCATTCTGGAACCAAAATGAACTTGTCATACATTTGAAAAGCCTTCTATTCGTTCTCACCCTGTCACCGTAAGGAACATGTTCCATTTACATGTCCCCATTTGAAGGAGTTTGAGAAGGGAGAGTATCTGTTCAATCTCTACTTAGGTAGAGACTTAGTCTATGGTATTAAGAAAAAAGATCAGAAAAAGCTAATTCTTAAATGTAGCTTCTTTTAGTTTAGAGTTAAAAACGTTTGAACAGAGCCAGGCAACATAGTACATCTTTGTGCTCTACCATCTGTGAAAAATATTCTAAGTCTTCTGTCTTCTAACATCTCTAATCATTGTTCAGTAAGCATTTCTTAGTTCATGCCTCCACATTTCCATTGTATTTCACTTAGTTGACATTATGACTCCCCTCCCTCCCTTCCAATGCATTTGAAATTGCTCTTTCATGGTCAACGTTAGTCTGTGAAATACCAGACTGACTTTCTCTTCTTTCAGTTTGCTTAGACTTTCTGTGGGAATTAGCCCTGTAAATTTTTTCTTAGTTTTTTTTTTTTTTTTTTCCTCAAGTAGCGATATCTACTCTGTTGACATGTGCAATTTTCTAAATCAGCTCTTATATTTCTCTCTCTTTACAATAATCTATAATGAGTGATCAGTTTCTAGTTGCTCCTTCAAATGAATAAAGAGTCAAGGATGCCAGAGAAACCAACGGCTCTATATCACCCCATGTGGAGATAAATGGGTTTTCACGTAAATTAAAAATCATGAGTTACTTATTCAGAGTTTGTTAAAGCAAGAAAATCAGCCACTGTCACTTGTATTTGGCAGACTCAAAACTGTCATTGGAGTGGGAAAGCTTTATAGTGGGGAGAAATGATCACTTTTGATAATGCCCTGACTTAGGATGGTGATATAGGTGAGCAGTAAGTGGGCCCCATTAGTGCCCATCTATAGATGATCAGATATGGATGTAGCATAGACACACATAGAAGACTATTCAACTATCTAAAAAAAAAAAGAAAGATGAAATCCTATCATATACAACAATATGGATGACCCTAGAGGGTATTATACTTACTGAAATGAAATGGAGAAAGACAAAATACTGAATGATTTCACTCATGTGGTGTATAGAGAAACCACACAAATGGACTAAATAAAGCAAAACTAAATTTTCAGACTCTGAAAAGACTTAGGAGCCATTGTTTTATAGATGAGAAATGAAAATACTAGTTTGGAATGAAGTTGGAAGGAAGAACACTAGACAGATGCACAGTGAGACAAGAAATATGAAAATACTTCCAAATTCTTAACCCAGAGTATACTTACTGCTAGAAGGGAGTAAATTAGAGATTTAAACTAAGGGAGAAGAAAAATAGATGTTTGCGTTAGCAAAGGACATTTGTGGGATTCTAATCCCATTATGTAATTTAAGAAAAGAAAAAATAGAAGCTCAGTGATTCACAGACATAACAGCCATTAAAAGACATTAGAAGACACCAAAGACAAATTGGCTCAGAGAATCCTGAGAGAGAGAGAGAGAGAGAAGAGAGACTATATATATACATATATATATGACATTACCTATCGCCATCCCCAACCCTAAATTGCTATGACAGTTTTAAACAAATCTAATTCATTGCTGAACTGAGTAATTGCTATTTTAAATGAGTGCTAGTGTACTTCAGTAAGAAAATGTCTTTAAAAAAAACAGGCTTTGAAGTTAGGCTAGACTCCCATTTTCAAATCTGTGTTCTGCCATTTACTCTCAGTATAATTTTAGACAATTATTTAACAACTCTAAATCTCAATTTCTTTATTTGGAAGATGACACTATGATTGGTGGCTCATTGGGATAAAAGAGACAGTGTAAGTAAAATTCTTAGCATCTTATCTGGCTCAGAACTGATAGTAAAAATGAAGGAGTGCTTTGATATTTGGGGAAAAGATAACTAATACCGATCATTTTGTTATAACTTAGTTTGAATACATGCATTCATGAATATGCTCATACACATATATACAAACATACTTTTCAACAATCACATGAGAAGGAAAAGGCAGGGGCTGTGATTTTCATTTTCTACCAGAGGACATTGAAGTTAGGAGGATTTTAAGCAAATCTGCCCTGAATTTGTTACCAAACTACAGCTGGGACTTCTGATTAACGGGGGCCTTGGAAACTTTAGATTCATTGATATGTTTATAAAATAGTTTCTAAAACATTGGGTGTCTTCTCTAAGTAATGCTAGAAAAGTATTTGCTAAGTTTCAAAAATATATCCAGAATGAATGCCAAGAAGCTGCTTGGGAATATTCATACCTGGGTCCAGATCTCTCTCTCTCTGAGATCATTTTGTCTGATCTCATTTACACATGATGAAAACATCTTTCCCAGTTTGTAGGAGAGCTTTTTAAGCGAGTTCCCCTAAACAATAATCATGTCAGTACAAGAGCTCCACATTATGTGCCAAATATAATGTAGAAAATAGGTCTTCCTGAAGTCATTTGACATGAAAATTAACAAGAAATTGAGAAATATGGTCTAATGGGAAAACATTATTTGTGTTTATAACTTTGCATATTTATTATTCCTATAAACATTTGCCATCTTTTAGAGGAACTTCTCAACCATTTATGACTGTCATTTATGGTAACGTTAGTCCTGACCTATAAATATTCTGCTGATATAGGCCAAAGACATTGTCCCTTACAGTATAATTTTATATATTTCTATAAAAATAAGACAAATGTGCACTGAAACTAAATGCATCCATTTGTAAAGTATTTTCAATACTTCTATCTTCCAAATTATCTCATTGAATTCCTAGAACATTCGTCCAGAGCAACTTATTATTATTTTCATAATAATTTATATTTGAAATGTCAACTATAAAAAGTAATTGCTATTCAGGATTTTTATACTCTGAATATTATTGGTACATTTAAAATATAATTCTATGTGTTCAAATATAAAAATTGTGAGGCTATATATTTTTTGGCTTGCTAACCCACAAAATTAGAGATTCATATCAGCAGGAATTTGTATGAGGTTGCACTGATCATGTTTATGGAATATAGACTCCATTTACCTGTACACGAGGGTTGCAATAAAATACTTCCCAAAATATGAAAATAAAGGAAAGAAAAGTTGTTGCTAAGACTGAAAAGTGTGTTTATTATATAGTAAATATTGGCAAATTCATTAAGAGAGAGGGGATTTAGGGAAGTAGAAATCAACTCTATTTTAATTGAAAGGATTAACCTTTTAAAGAAGGAATGTATTCTCTACTAGCTTATTTGGTTTACTTAGGAATAAAATAAGAATATTCATTGAGATAAACATGCACTATATCCAGTAGTCCTAGTCTAAGCACTTATCTTTCACTATTCCCAGAAAAAGTTATATACTACTGATGACATATCATATACCGTTTATCTTAGCCTGTGACAATAACCATCAAATTATATAACTAACTCCAGAAGTCCTAAATCCACAGTCAAAAATGAGCCTTTGACTCTTTGGCTGAATATATATCAGTCTTGCCCATCTCTTTCCAATATGGTAGCCATTAACCACATGTGCCTGCTTACCACCTGAAATACGACTAGTCCAAGTTGAGATATGAAGTAAGTGTAAAACATATACCAGATTTCAAAGACATACAAAAACTCTATATCAATAACATTTTTGTAGAATGCATGTTGAAAGTATAAATATATATGTATGATTAAATAAACACAGTATTAAAATTTGCTTATTTTTTCCAATCTGTGTTTTTAGTTGAATTTTAAAAATGAATATTTTGATTTTCTGTATCACTTCATAAACTCGTTTTACTTGAACTTGCCACTAAGCACAGCATCTACTCCTGGCATGCTGAACAATTGGACCTGGGTTTAGAAGACTGAAGACCAGACACCAAACCATGATAGGACAACTACAGTTAGGCCATACTGTCATCAGCCTTTCGGAGTACAACCAACTGACAGTGACAGTATCTCCCATTCGGAAATCACATGTCTATTTTTGTATGTGTATGTATATATTTTTCAGCCATGATAAC
Source organism: Solenodon paradoxus (assembly GCA_004363575.1). NCBI lineage: Eukaryota > Metazoa > Chordata > Mammalia > Eulipotyphla > Solenodontidae > Solenodon > Solenodon paradoxus. The sequence continues at coordinate 287,742 of RJWH01000353.1, read as the reverse complement.
ATTTTCTAGTGAGATATTTTAGTATTTTTATGTTCAGAAAATTTTTAATAAAATAAAAGCATGTAAGTTAAAAGTAAATTTTTTATGCACCCCCCTCCAACTTTACTTTTGCCAAGAAGTAAGCAACTCTTTTTAATCTTTCAAGTGATTATGCCAATATTTGCCTGTTTCTCTAAATAACATACTTAAGTTTCTGTCTTTATTTTTTGATTTTAGTCATTATCAATGGAATATTAGATTTTGCTGTCTTTCACAGTTTTTGCCCCTCCACACATACACAGATATCTATCTATTATTTATAGCTATATATATGTATATGTGTGTGTGTGTATATATGTATGGACTAGTGAGGGTATACATTGATATTAATCCAAAATGAAGAGTCTGGTTTAATAAAAGAATTTGGTTTGGGCTTCTGTAAAAACAGATGCATTTTTAAACTGTTGAATTTTAATTTAAAGTGGAGTTTTTAAGACAATGTAGTGGAAATGAATGTTGCTCACCCTTGGTATCTTGCAACCAAACACACATGAAGCCCAACTAAATCTATCAGTTCAGAAAATTAGGAACATTTTAATAGCGAATTTCAGAATTCTGCATAATTTATCAGCCTTTAATTCTGAATAAATGCTATTCGTTGTTTTTAAGCAATCATTCTTGATTTAGTTATGGCTCCATGACAATGGAGAAAGCATTTCCTAAGCATTTATTAGAACTTTAGTAAACTTATTAAAGAAAAAAAAAATACGGAAGGGTGGTAAAGAAGGAGGGAAAAGAAGGGAGGGCAGGAGGAATAGAGTAGAGAGCCAGAGGGAAGGAAGTAAGGAAGGTGGGTGGTAGGAGGGAGAAAAAAGATAGAAGAAAGCTAGATTATTGGATTACAGACAATTAAATTTATGGCTTCAATAATTCATAAAATATAGAAAAGAAAACTGGCTAAGCTCAGCTTTTAAATATCCAGCAATAAATATCCTTATCAGACCAATTTTGGTCATGATACCTTAAGAAAATGAGAAGATGGAGTGCCCGGGTGGACCAGCCTCTGAAGGAACACAGGCCATGGGTTCGAGACCTGAGTCCAGAGGAAACAACCAGTGTAAACAACTAAATAAAAATAATGCTTCTTCCTCCTTTCTCTTCCTGCTTACACCTTTCCTTTAAAAGGAAAAGAAAATGAGTTGTTTTTGTTTACAAGGAACTTGAGAATAATTTAAATAAATAATGTAGGTCTCACTATATTCTATTTATTGTCACTGAAGATTGACACACAGGGTTGCATTGCATTAAAGCTCGTGGAAAAATGGTAACAGTCTTTTGATACAGCCATTACTTTTATAGTTGTTAGTCTGGATAGAGTTTGCTATGAATGTGAATATTTGCTATACACAGACTGCTATTTGTGAGTATATTGAGTGGAGACTTGGGAATCTTGACATGAGTGTTCATCTGAAATGCTCTGGAGGAAATATACTTTGACAGCTAAAATGAACAGCATTGTTTTGATATGCAGTTGTTGAATTTCACAGGCAAATGTTCTTCCATTTTATTATACTAGCAAGCGGGTATGTGTTAGAGCAGTAAAACTGGATCTACTTTCCTTTCTTTATTTTTGGTTACATGAGGTGGTATCAGATTAACTACCAACAGATATATATTTGACAATGTGATTTTTTTTTTCCTGTGCTTTCTGCTCAAATTTATTGAATGTATAGAATGGATGTCTAATCTTGGGTACTTACTTGGTAAAAACCTAAGGAATGTCATTGCTCAAATTTACTTTCTTGAGTGATGCTTAAATTCATGACATACTCAAATAAGAGCATAAAGTTCTCTTTCCTTCTTTCTAGGGACAACAGAGTGAATTTTAGACAAGAACAATATTCTCATAATCTATTGATTTAGGAATAATAGCTTATTGAACCATTCTAATACCAGTGGAACAAACTTCTGAAGAAAGACAAATTAATAATTGAAAATTTAGACTTGTTAGATGCCCTCTTGCCAAGTCTAAAGTAGGTAAAAATATTCATTGAGTCTTTCTCAATCCTCTTTCTTCTTCATATATCTATAGTTCTTAAGATACTTAACCTGCTCTTATTTATTCCAATTTAATGGAACATCTATTCATGTCATGATACTTCATTATACTTGTTCTCTTCTAAGCCTATGGGTAGGTCACGCATAGATTTTTTTTTCAGTTGTACTTAATATTGCATAATCCCTAAGTCTTAGAAAATCATAAGAATCTATTTTTACTACCAGTAATTTTTCTCATGAGTTAATTCACTGACATGTACTAATATATATATATATGTAATATATAATGTAACATATAGTATATATATAGTACTCTTAAACACATGTGTGTGTAAAATATGTATGTATATATGCACACATACATATATACTCATATATACGCATTTTGTATATTTCGGACTAGTATTGCATATATGTCCCAAAAATAAAACTCCATTTTGACTTTTTTAGATTTCACTTTCTGGACATAAATGCAAACTCAACTTTTCTAAAAATATGCATTTAATCATCCTCTCCTTATCTTACCAGTCCACCCTTGCCTTCACTGGGCACATATCAGAAAATATTGAACCAGGTCAACCTATTTGAGAACTGCCACCAAGTTTAGTTTTCTGCGTTAATTACTGAACTCAGGAATAATGTTCTCTGATCTCAGAGAGTAAAACCTAGCCAACCTCTTTAAATATTCCGTAACTCCTCTCTCCAAAAGCAATTATTGTAAATGTATGTGCTGAAATTAGTTCAGATTCTCTTGCTGAGTTATATGTATTCATTGACAGGGCAACAATGACATTTTATGAACTATAATAATAGAACCCTGTGCCTGTTATTTGGAACCAGATGTTAAACACCTCTCTGGATGGTTTTAACTATAATGTTTAAGTCTAACATCAAAGTGCCCCCTGCTGTAAAACAGTCTGAGACTGAGGGGAAATGTCTTTTCCTACCAAGTTATACCTGCTAGGATGAAATCTGTACTAGATTTCTACATAATTCTCATATACTTCTATATTTGGTCTTTTGTTTCAATTGCAAGTTTTCTTTAACTTTCCCAACAAAATGCCCTAAAAAGCAAAGGAGATAGAACATGTGCTTTTAGGGAATGCAAAGACAGAGCCTGAAGCAGCCCAAGATAAGCAGGGTCTTTGAAGTCATACGCTGCATTTTAAAGCTTCTTGGGAAATTTGCATCCTGTTTTATAATGTATCTATGTTTTGTTTTCAGAAAATAAATAGAATGTTTAAGTTATTCAATATTGAGTGAAATTACTTACATAGGGAGATTTGTTGTGTCTAGCTAGCACAGCATTAATAACACTTAGAGGTATGAACACACAACTAGGAAGCCCAAGGTGAAAACACCCCCTTGAGAAAGGAATTACCAATAAAATCTTTACACAGCTCATAATAAGCAATATTATGTAAAGTTATGGTTATCCATGAATTAATCGAGTCTTGTAGAGCACTCTAGAAAGCAAACTTCGTTCAACCTGTGAGGACTTACTTCATAGGGATTCATTCTAATAAGGATGATCTGAACATTAAAAAATATCTTTCTTTGATTCTGACTCATCATAGACTAAGGTAGTTAATTAAGCTAATTTACTGCAGGATCCATAGAATGTTACCTTGAATTTTAGATTAAATGCTCACATACCTAACAATATGATTCAGCTTCTGAAATCTTGCAATATTTGTTACTTAACATATATTATTGTTCAATGAATTTCTTAATTGAATATTTTAATTTATTTGAAATCACACTTTTGATATATTTCAAACTAAATTAAAGACATCAGTACCTTCTTAAATACTCAGCATGGATTTTATCAACTGGAATTCTAATATTGCTTATATTTTTAGTTGTTTTTGTGTAAAATGTACATGCAGTGAAACGCATTGATCTTTAGCATACATTTGCTGAGTTATAAAATTACCTGCATATACCTATGCAGTCCAACCCTCTAACAATTGGTAGAACATTAATTTTGCCCCAGAGTGGCCTCATGATTCTTTGCAGTAAGTCCCAACCACAATCTCCTCACTGAAGTAACTACTGTTTTTATTTTGTCTGGTATATATTATTTCCCTATTGTAGATTTTAATATAGACAGGCTCATACTCCTTAATATAAAACTCCTTACATTTAGCGTAATGTACTTGATATTCATCCATGATGTTGTATACATTAGTGATTTGATTTTATTTATTTCTAGGTAGTATTCTATTACTGTAGTATATCATGTATATTTATGATATCCTATATATGAACACTTGTAATGTAGTTTATTTTAGACATTAAAATAAGCAGTTCCAAACATCGTTTAACAGAATTTTTGAGAAAACATGTTGGATGTTTCTTGGCTAAACAACTGGATATGGAATTCCTGGGTGAGAGGGTTTGTATATGTATATTGTTATAAAAATTCCCGCAACAGGTTGCAAAATATTTTGTATTCATATCAGCAAGGAACATACTTGTCAACATTTGGGATTGAGAGCTCTAGTCCTTATTATTTGTATTGCTACATATTATTATTATAAATGACATATAGATTGGCGTAATGCTGTATGTTTTAGGTTTGTAACATGTTATTTTCATACATTTATATCTTACAATATGATTACTACCATAGCATTAGTTAACAACTCTATTACATCATCTAATTATTTATTTTTTGTGGTGACAACGATTAAGACCTAGATTTTGGCAACATCTCATAAATAACCTATTGCTCTGTCCCTAGAAATGATCATCTATGCTTTATTTTTTATCTGAATTCAGCTTTTTTAGGTTCCATATGTGATTTATACCATACAGTATTTGTCCTTCTCTGTCAAACTTATCTTACTTAGCATAATGCTCACAAGGTCCATCAATGTTGCTCTAAATGTCAGGATTTCCTTTTTTCTCATAGATGAATAATCTTCTTGTATGTGTGTGGAGAGAGAGAGAGACAGCGAGAGAGAGCGAGAGAGAGATGGAGAGATGTAGACAGAGAGAGAATGGGATACGTTTATAATATACTATTTCCATTTCCTTAGAATTATATCCCAAAATGAGATTACTGGATCATCTGGTAGTTCTATTTTTAATTTTTTGAGGAACTTCAGTACTGTTTCCTTGGCTCCATATACTCTCAAAGGGGCAATGAAAATATAATGGAGAAAAGATATATTTTTCAACAAATGTTGGTAGAACAGTTGAATGTTTATATGTAAAAAAAAATGAATCAACCTTACAGTCTTCATAAAAATTCACTCAAAATATATCATAGACCTAAATGTAAAGCACAAAAGTATAAATCTAGAAGAATACATATGAGAAAATGTTATGATGATTTTTGGTTTACTGATGATTATTTAAAAACAACATCAGTGGTACAGTTCATGAAATAGAAAATGGATACACTAGATCTGAGTATAATTTAACATTTCTGCTCTTCAAAAAAAAAACTATCAAGAAAATGAAAAAGCAAGACAAAATATTTTCAATAGACATATCTGATAAATGATTATTATAAAAAATATGTAGAAAATTGAATGTAACATACTAAAACTTATGGAATTCAACAAGAGCAGTTTTCAGAAGGAAGTTCGTAGCAATACGTGCCTACCTCAAGAAACAAGAAAAATATCAAATAAACACCTTAAATTTACACCTACTGAATGAGAAAAATAATAAGCCAAGCACAAAGTTAGAAGGAAGAAAGAAATAACAGATCAGACTGATAATATATGAAAGAGACAGCAAGAAAACAAAATTAAGAGCCTTTTAAAAAGGGTGAAATTTACTAACCTTCATTGATGACTTAAAATTACAATAAAAAATAAGAGGAGCTATTATAGCTGATAACACAGAAATACAAATAATTGAGACTATTGTAAATATTTAGATTTCAACAAATTGAACTACCTAGAATAAATTCCTAAAAGCATACATTCTACCAAGATTTAATCATGAAGAAACATTACATTTGAACAGATCAATTACTGGATAAATTAGATCAATAATCATAAGCCTCTCAACAAATGTTCAAAACCAGACAAATTTACTGATAAATTCAACCACACTTTTAAGGAATTAATGCCAATTATGTTCATCTCTTCCAAAAAAGTAAGAAACACTTCCAAACTCCTTTTATTATACCAATATTAGTCTAATACAAAACCAGACAAGGATGCCACAAGAAAAGAAAATTACAGGCTAATATTCATGATGAACATAGAAGCAAAAATTAGCAATGAAATATCAGAAAATTGAGTTCTACAACACGTTAAAAGAATTATACACTTTGATCTTCAGGAATTTATGTCAGGGATGCCAATATGGTGAAATCTGAACGTCAGTGTGATAAACCACATCAAGAAAACCAGGAATAAGCATTATATGATCATCTCAATAGAATCAGAAAAAACACTTGGCAAAATTCAGCATCCATTTGTGATAAAAACTCTCCACAAAGTGTGTAGCAAGGAAGCATATCTCAGCCTAAGAAAGACCATATATAATAAACCCACATATATAGCTTTATAACAATAGTTAACAAAAGGGATCAGTTATACGGTGAAGGATAGAATTAGATTGTCAGTGATGAAATTAATATAGTATATACAGTGATGATGTACTATAATGATAACCACCTGAAACATATAATATTCTAAGGAAATAGTACTTCAGTAGATATCATTTAAAAAAGCTGTAATTTATACTTGAAAGTTGCTAAGACAGTAAGTCTCAATAATTCTCAGAAAATAAATGTAACTATATGTGGTAACATATGTATGTGGTAATAATAAATAGACATATTATGATTATTTTACATTGCATACATATATTTATTCATTATCTTGTATACCTGAAACCAGTATATTGTTCTATGTCAATTATATCTACTCAAATTATTGAAGAGCTAGGAATTCACACACACTGGGAAATCCAGAAAGTATCAAGAAGGGCCTTCATGAGAATATTAACTCTTCATCTATTTTGTTTATTAAAATGATTATGGGTGGACAGCTTCAATTAATGAGGAAGCTAGTATGTTTGTATAACATAGTAACATAGTCATTGGAATCAGAAAAATAGGGACTTGAATGTAGTTACCATTTGCTAGTTGTGCAATTTTATGCTCAATAAATCATTTATCTGCCACTTGGTTTCTGCATTTTCAAATGGTAATAACAGTTACCATATTGTTAAGTCTTTAGGATTAAATTAGTCAAATAAGTGAAAGTATGTAAAATATTAGTGCTCAGTAATTGTAATTTCATTTCATATTGTAGCACCTTTTTCTTTTAGAATAATACCTAAAAACTTCTTTCCTTTTGAGATGTTTTCTGAATTCTTTTGGAAGAATTTCATTATGCATGTAATCAGTCTAAGGAATAAAATGAATGCATAGCTTAGGTTTGAGGAGAAAGAAAACCCCAGTGACCTATTCCACATAAGACAGGCTGCTATCATTTAAATTCAATTTAGTGTAAGCAATGAATTCAATTTTCTAAAATTGCTTATATTACTTGAGAAATATATAAATAAAATAAATGTAATAAGTCATTTTCTTCTTTACGGCAGCATATTTAGTCATCTAAGATATGAGACATTTTATAAATCATTTGAACAAAGGAAGATAGGAAAATACTTTTAACATTTTCAAGTACTATAATTTGTGAATGTGAATCTTATTTCTACAAATAGCATCTTAATTTTAGTATCAAATCATGGGTTCATATTTGCCATAACATTCAGTATGTAAGTCTGACAATAGTTTTGAATGGTGCAACTATTTTGGAAATCTGTTTGACGGTATCAACTAAAGATAAGCAAAACAAAACAAAACATGTATATGCTGCCTCTAGGTGGATTATGAGCATTTATTATCCTATATGTATGCCGAGATATACCCAAGAATTCATAACAGCCAACAAAACCATAAGAATCAAAATTGGAAAACAATTTTAAATAATGTTGCTTATATGCATAACCTATATATGGTGTATATATGTATAATTAATGTATATTTATGTAAATACATATGTATATATTTGTGTGTTCACATGCATTTATAGAACACATAGGATATGAAATATGTACATATATCCTATGCATTTTATATATACAGGGAAAATATTCATCCTCTGAATTCCGCTTTTTTTTCCTAGTAGATTAAATATTTAGATATTAATCTATATGAGCTATTAAGCTATGTAAGATAGTACATGAGAAAAACAATTTATAAATGGAGAAAAACGTAGATGCTCACTATTATGTTCATTCTTAATCTATGCTGCCAGGGAAATTCTTTTCAAGTCATCAAACTCATTTACACCATTCAGTTTGGAATGCCTGATTCATTCTTTGCCTTCTCACAGTCAAGAACTGAAACTTAGTACTGTCAAAGCTAACATTTTATCATTCATTCCTCTTTACAGCAAAGCAAAGAAATAAAACCTAAAATTCTTCCTCCTATATTTCTTTAGTGGGATTGCTAGCTATCTCAGAGAGGGATAAGCTGCCTGTGCTAAGGGAAAAGCTTCCGAAAAGAATGAAGTGATGGATATTGGATATATCCACGATGGACAAAATATCTCTATATTAGGACACTGCCTCTACTCTATCACATTGGCTAACACTTGCCTGAGAGATGAATGAATGAATAACTGTGCTAAACATTTTGCACCATTTAACTCATTTAAAGGGTCTAATATTCCTGTGGTATGCTTTTTTTTTTCTTATTCCCATTGTAAACACAAGAAAACTGATGCTTTACAGATCTAAGAATGCATGATTAACATAGGTCAGACTCACAATGGAATTTCAATTCTTAGTCTCTTAACACTACACTAGTTAATAGAAAACTAAAGTTCAAATGATGAAGTCTAAACTACAGACAAATGTTCAATTCAGAAGCCACATTATCTAAAAAGCCACATTATCTAAAAGGGTTTATTATGAATCTGCACTGTGTCTAAGCCATAACATGTTTTCTATATCCTTGATGGCTCTCAAAAGGTTTTTTTGCCCTGATCTTATAGATGAGCTTCGATGTCCACTCTTCCCCTACATCATAGGATTTTAGGAAAATAAAACAGTGAACATGTTTTTACCCTTTTTTTTTTTTTCTGCAATTCATTGTTTCTTATTTTCTGGGGCAGTCTTTCTGTTATTTTTAGACAAACCATCATAAGAATTTAACACAGTAGATCCTATGCAGTGAAACGTGAATGCTGTCAGAGCCATTGGTGAAATTTGGCTAAGGAAAAATAAGTACACAGTGAAACAGATTATTTCAGTTATGTTGTTATATCCTGAAATGTATGAGCAGAATCAGTTTAGCTTTGAATTTGGGGAGCATTATGCCTTTCAGTTGCAGAATATGAGACATTTTCTTCTATGAAATAAACATAGCTCGCAATCTTCTGAACTTCAATTTATGCAAAACGAGGAGACAAAACAATTCAGTTACATATGAATATATTCATTTTATTTATTTCAATTGTTATTTAGTTATTTTAATTGTTTTATTATTTTTCCTGTTCTAAAAGGAGTGTCAATTACTTCCTCACTCTAAATGGTGCTTTTAGAGTGAACACTTAAAGAGAAATGCTTGCTGCTTGCCAAACAAGGCAACCCTGTTTCTAGCAGTATAATCACTAGTTTTATGTTTGATAGGACAAGGACCCCCAAAAGGCCTGGAAAATGCCATTTTATCCTGAGGAATTCCTTGTGTGTGATATTTAGGCTGGATTCTCCATTGGTCTTTGTCTCAGTCTTTCCTGGAAAACCAGGTCCTAGACCCCTTTCTCAGTCTTTTCTGGTAATGGTCCTCATTATTTTGACTAGTGTCTTGTATTAACAATTTAATGGGTTTCTTAACCAGCCCTTTGTCTTAGCAGTTATAGACAGCTCCTCTGGACTCAGAGTGAATTTGCAACAGGACAAAGCCCAGAATCTGAAAGCTGCCCCAGCCTCCTACATTCCTTAGGAACTACCCTCATCCTCCAGTAAAAATAGTAATAATAGTCCTTCCCAGAGGACTGGTGCTTTTCTTTAGAAAACCAGCCCTGCTTCCAAGTTCCAAATAAACCCTTGGATACTCAAAGCATTTTCTGGGTCACTCCTCCTAAGTTCCCAAAACAAGAAATCCCCAAACATTCTGGGGAACCTAACAAGGTTAACTAATTTTTTTCTCCCAATTAATATTTCTAAATAGTACTAGGAGTCTTTTAAAAAGTAGGAGGTAAGAGCGAGTAAAAATGTAACAATTTGAAATATTCTTCTTTAATGTTTTCTCCACTAATCTGTTCTCATCCTATATAAGTTAATTGTTCACACTAAAGAAATGCCTACTTTCTTGTGAATATCTATATGTAGTTTTGAAAAGTCATAGGGTTAGTTTAGACTATAATATACTTAAGATGTTTGGTTTTCTTTAAATTATTTTTTATATGAGATGCAGGTATTATGCTCAAGATCAACTATCCTAAAATATGATATCTTGTCATACTGAATATTTTTACTCCTCTGTTTCTCTAGTTTTCATTTTCTTATGATGGTTCTCATTTCACATAAAATTTATAATAAGTAATTTTGTAGGATTTTTGTATGATTGTCAGTTTAATTTTGGAACCTACCAGGGACTCTACGAGGGACTCAGGAAAATATTTCCCCCTACATAAATCTAAGAAGAAAGAGTGAAAAAAAAATAAAAAGGCATTTATTTAGACCTCTCTTTTTCTGTTCCATAAATTCAGCCTTCATCAAATTCTTGTTTCTCAAAAGTTCTAAAGTTTTCATAAATTGCCTCACTGTTGTTTATAAAATCTTCTTCTCTACTGTGTAAAATTTGCTTTCATAACTTTTTAAAAAAATTGATTTCATTAAAGGAGTATTACATTCTAACATTAAATAGGTTTAAGGTATACATGATGGTAAATCTCAGCATATACTACAATAAATATATTACTGTTTCCTTCACTAAACTATTAATTTTCTTTACCGCATTTGTACCTGTCCCACTCAACATCTTTGTTAATTTTTAGTGGAAAATCCTTAAATCTCCTTAGCTTTTGGTTAAAAAAGCAGCACTTCTGTTTCATGCTGTGTCATCTTATATAACAAATGATAATAAAAGTAGTTATTCTTAATTGTGTCCTATATGTCAGGGATTTAGTTTGATTTTGATTAAAGAGGTATCTTTAAAATATCATGATTATTATTTCACCAAAAGAACAACAAAGTGATACTCTTGAGATAGCTGAAAATGTTTATATTTATAATTAAATCTGATATACAAAGGATTAGCTATCCACATGTATTCATGACTAGATAATCCTACTTTGTTTACTTTTATTGCCTATAACCTCTTCAAAATAAAGGATAAAGATGTGGAGCACATAAAAAACCATCCTTAGTGGATTTTTCTTAAGAAAAAAAATTATTAATGAATTTATGTTTTATTTGCAGAAATCAAGTTCATGGTGGCCCAGAGATACAGACTCCATTTCTGATGACAGAAGTAGGAAGCTGAGATTTGGAAATACCAAGATCTGGTTAGAGGTTAGAGATCTCTTCTTCTTATATTGAACACTTTTCGAAAATTATGTTGGGGGTGGATATGGAAATACTCGTTAACTCTCTAAGACCAAGAACCCAGAAACTTCTAGAAAAAGCTACAAAGTTGACGGTTCATCCTTCAAGAGAAGGTAGAAGAACTTATTGCATTGTAAATTATGTTTGAGATTATGAGAATATTTCATCTTGAGATCAAGAGTTATGAGAAGTGGCGGGAATGCTGTACTAATTTGTGTAGTCTATTTTTATTACCTTCTTCCATTTATTAATAAATATTTGCTCAGTAACTTACTGTTTTGAAGAACATTTTGACTTGCCTTACAGATGTGATATGAGATGAGGTTTTATTAACTATTATTGCTACTGAAATAGGTCATTTTATCCACGTTATCATATATGACTTAAAGTAGAGCAATGGATCTTAGAGGGACCCAGTAAAAAGTGTTTTTGGTCAAATAAAAAGCAAGATGGCATTAGCAGAAGTTCTGAGACTAGACTTTTGACCTTCAGGTTTTTTTAGAGTATTCCTCTCTCTTATTCCTTTAGTAAATACACAACCTAAAGGAAAGGTGTTATGATTCATTTTTTTTTTCTCTGATAAACCTCATGAAGTGCTTGGAAATATATATGGTTAGCCTCACTGTAGAGATAAAGAGATTAAAACTATGAATTTCAGTAACATCTAAATTTTCAGAATAAGAAGCAATGGATCTTGAGTCAAGAACAGTCAGCCTTGTTCAAAAGCCTAAGATCTTAAGCAGTACAATAGAATATATATATAGAGAAGTCTAAGGAACTGCATGTCTTTTCTCAATTGGTTTTCTTTTTTATAGTTATGTCATGATGGTAAGGCTTATGCTTACTTTGCTTAAGGATTCTTATCAGGCAGAATACCACAAAGAGGGTGATAATTTAAATTAACCCAGGCTAGAATTTCCATTCAATCTTTAAAAAAAAAATTTATTGATTTTCCACTATGTCAGACTTATTGTGCTAAACACCATATGAATCAGCATGAGCTTGATATTAAAAATAATTTAGAAAAGAAATATTACAGAATGACTTCTGGGCTAACTTCATGTACAGACAGCCAATTTCAATTTTTCCTGAACCACCTGAAAGTTTCAAGCACCTGTAATTACCGGGTATCTAATTAAAATAGAAGGGGGAGGCCTCTCTAAAGATGCATTGAATAAATGAAAAATATTTTAAAAGATTCTATGGTAATGGTCTCCCAATCTTCTTTGCTTACTATTCATTTCTCATCTCAAGGTAGAATATTGTCATACTGAGATGACTGGGATGTACCTTGTTAGAATCAGATGTTATTTATATATATTAATCAATGAATATGCTGATCTGAACCTCTGTGTTAGCTGTTTTCCCCATCATGGAGATCATAAGTAAGAGTTGTATATTAAAACTTTTTCTGATAAAGCAAGACACATATTCGACAGTTTCATGCCTGATGGATTCACCACCATCCTTGTAGCTACTGCCAATTACAAAAGAACCATATCTTCCTTGGTCCCTCCACTCATGTCTGATAATTATTTATCGGCATATGTCTTTCTAAGAAATGAATGCCAAAGTAAAATATATTTGTTATTGATTTTACGACAATATGACTCAGAGAAGCACATCTAGCAATAATAAAAATTAAATCATGAATCAAGCCAGGTTGTGTTGCTGAATATACCATGATCTCTGTTGCATTGCACATTGCAAATCCCAGTCTATTTTCTGAATCTTGAATGATAGTCCTGCTAAAATAACATCTTATTCATTGAGTGATTGTAAATATTTAGTGAGTTATTATATGTAAAGATTTAGGACTGTATTTGATTTACTGTAGGCACATTTAAATCTCATTCACTTATTTTTATTTCATTGTGTTTGTGTTGTCAAGTGTATGTGAGGAAAATGATAGTGCTCAGGAAAGATTTCTGACTTAAGAGACTGACTACATCTTTAAGGAAAGATGCATGGAATTTTACATTTTAAGAAATCTAGTTAAAGATCCATATCCAATTTTCTTCTTTTAATTGATGGGGAGGGTGAGAAATGGACACAAACTCTTCTATCAATATAGGACATACTATTACCACAGTCTCAGTCTATGAGGAGAGATATCAGATGAAGTAAAGATTAGACCAGATGTGCCTGCTGCTGCTAGTGTAGACAGGACTGGAAGAACCTACAGAGTTCCAGACCAGTTGCTTTATCTTGATGGACAGAATCAACGCTATTGTTGTCTGAGAACAATGGCATCAATGGTTAAAGGATAGGGATTACTGAGTGAAATTCTCTGTCAGATACTACAAATTAGAGATGCTGGGATAAATAAAATGATGTGCAGACATTCCCTCATTGAAAGATTTATAGAAATGTGCAGGTGATTAGAGACTGAGTTGTGATAGGTCAGTATCTGTAGGAATGAGGAAAGTCAAACCAAAACACCATTTGCACACACACACAGACACACACACACACACACACACACACACACTTTGTAATAAGTTTGATTTTTTCTATATTAGATTGCTGGCCCTCCGTTATATAAACTACTCTATAATAGCTGGTGTCAAAAAAATTCATGTCATTCAAATATGAATAATAAGCAGTTTCCAAGATGATCTAAAAGCAGGTATACAAAGTAAATAAAAGTGCTAAGTACATGGCCGGGAGGGGAAGGATATGAAAAATAAGCTGTTACTGTCCAGGAAAGAAGTTGAAGAGAAAAATCAAGTAGCACAAAAATGAAGTCCACTCTGATGTCAGAAAGAGAGGAACCCATACAACTGAACCAATGGTAAGTGCCAGAGAAGAAAAGACTAAGAAAAAAATGAACAAAATGACAGACCACTAAGTTAAAGTTCATAAAATGAGAGCTGTGACCTCCATAAAGATGGGAGTTGTAAAAAAATTACAACAGCAAGTATTTTCATTCGCAACTGAGAAAATTGTTCAGAAATCAAAGAAAAACTTGAAACTTGAATCCAACTCTGAAAGACAGGTTATACCATAACTGCAGAATATTTGATACAAAATGATCAATATGGTAAAATGGTAAACTGTTAAGATTTGAAGGGGAGGATGAATGGAAAGAGAGATAGAGACAAGAGAGACAGAGATTCTTACACATCCAAGGAGTCAATTAAATAGACTCAGCATCAGCACAAAGAAATTCCTCGCTAGAAGATGGGTGCTGGAAAAATCAAAACAAACTACGATAAAGGGAATAAAAAACAATATTCAAGTAAATACCCCACAAAAATCACCTCTCTCATCAAGCCAAGTAATATTTCCTTTTACTAGTCTTCTAGAAAACTTCAGTTGTCCCTGTTGTTTGGTCATTCTAAGGTACTATATTCACTGCTGTAGTTATTTGTGAATGTGACTTTCTCCTCCACACCTGAGCTCCACACGGGTTGTGCTGCTCATTCCCGCCCATCTTCCTTGTGCGCAGATTGGGCTCGAAGACTGTCTATTGAATTGTTTTACTATGTGATTGTAGGGATTCACGTCTCCAAAAAATTGCTGAAAAAAATCAATATTAAATTATATAAAAGTGAGATATAATTTTACTTGTCAGTTTTTTTAAAAATCTACCCAAGGCTTCAACCCCATGGTATACATTTTGACATTATAATCTGGAACGCTTTGACTTGTCTCTCAAATTAATTGCATTTCATGAAAAAATAAAATTCTCAGAATAGACAAATAACCTTCATTAAAGAAGTTAATCAAATCATGGATTATGTGATAAAATAATATTCTTTTGTGTATGAACCTAAGAAGTATGGAATGAGGCAGTTAGACTGGAATTTATTCTTGACCCTGCTTTAGGCACAGGTGTTCTGAGTAATGGTATGAAGAGTCAAGCTGCTAAATTTTAAAATAAAGGTCCAGTCCAGTCTCTGGGTCAGTTTTCTCCAAGACGAGTGTCCAGTGCTGGTGCCTACAAGTTCTGATGTTTACATAGAATTCCAAAAATGGATTTTTCAGAAAGATTGCCTGAACCTTGAATTTCTCTGACTGACAATTGACAATATGAATTTAATAAACATTAGCTTAGGGCACTTCTTCTATAGTCTACATGTTAAATCTGGAACTTAAAAGGCTAGCAATGAAGTGCTAACATATTTCAAACCTGATCTAATTGCTATCTCCAACAAATTGGAATTATGGTTTAATGGTACACTATAGAAATGGCAATAGAAAAGGGCATGGAGAGAGAAAGATGGGAAGGAGGGAGGAAAGAGGAAAGAAAGGTGAAGATAAGGAAGAAGGAGAGAGGGAGAGGAGGGAGGGAGAGAAAGACACAGGTAGTTGCTCAGGATTCCGATCAACCATATTTACTTCAACATGAGCTTACAAAGAAAGAATTAAATTAAGGATCGGAAACATCCAATCACCTTGGTACAACCGCCTAGGGCTAATTTTTATGAATCAATTTCACAAAACATTCTCCTAGCAATATCATCTTCATCAATTAATATTTATTGAGCAACTCCTAAGGTACATGACACATGAGCAGACATGATTAACTTATTGTTCCTTACCCTCCTCTCCAGAAAATGAAGTCAGTGCAACCTTCAAATATCTGCCTGCAGGGGAAAAATGAACTTGCTCTAACAAACTGTACAAATATTATTTCAAGAACTAATTTTCCACTTATCTGTCTCTTGTCTTCCATATTTTCAATACACTGTGGTGTCTCAAAGCAATTTAAAATTACAAGCCACTAAATATGAAGAGCACTGGCTAGAGTATGTTTTGCATTCTTCCGCTTGTTTAATACTTTATATTTTAAATCCCCTTTAATAGAAATTACTTAAATTAGGCAAGGTTGCTGCTTTTATTCCCCATTAATGGACAGAAATCTATAAATTTTAAGTGACTTATTAAAGGTCTCCTAGCTTAGACTTCAAATTATTTGATATTAATGCCTATGGAAAAGGTTACCTGCTCACTCAAAATTGTGTTTTATTCTCCAACCAATTTAGTTTTTGTTAATTTTCCTATTCATTGACTGCTTCCTCTGGGAAAATTGAGAAAGAAAGCCATAAAGGAATTGCATCTACCAACACAGGTCCTGTGTAAAATTTTTAATTCATTAATGTTTATAATCAGGACAAACCCATGTTTGTGTGTATTCTTATTTTATATGAACAGCTGATGCTTTCAAAATTAAAGTTACCTGTGAATTTGCAATGATGGGATTAGAACCAGAGTCATAGACTATAGCACCCATGTTCTGAACAACCTAATACATTTGCTTTTTTTGATTTTTAGAAGCTGAAAGATTAGATTTAAATATCCTCTAGATTTTACATGGTTTTGGATGACACTTTTCTATATTTTAATTGCTGGATAATATAGGCTGTATTTTCTAAATATGCATATATATATATACATATATACACACACATATATGTGCATCAAAGTAGAATCTCTTAAATTCTGATTAATTATGCTCCACATGCCTTTAATTTCAACCTAATTCAGCAAACATATAATGATATGTACCACATATCAAAAAATTATAAAATATATTCATAGAACTATGATGTCTAAATAATCAGTGTGACAGACTCCAAACTTTAAGGATAGGTCATATACTACTGCAAAATCCTGGTAAAGCAAATGATGCTGAAGTCTAATGTGGTTCCTTTTCTAATTCATTTATTCTATTTATCAACTTGAGTTATACATGCCAGATGGACTCATATAAGCATCATACAAATAGATGAAACTATCTTATTTTTCATCAATAGTACTTCACCATTTTCATACATAGCTCCCAGAAAATGGCAGCAAAAAGTTTTGAGAATCCCTTCTACCTTTTTACAACCCCAGGCACTCTAAAATATAGGACTATAACATTTTATAACCTTTCTTATTGTAACACCGTGTTATTTTTCCCATAATGTCGGTAGCAAAATTTGAAGGGGAAAATTTTACAGGCCCTTTTCAAGGCAATTGTAGATGTGCATTTTCATTATTAAGTTGTTCAGTGTTTGCTTATTTGTATGATTCATTATTAGATAACAGTACTAGAGGTTTATCATCTAGCTTTGCTGTTATAAAAATTAATGTAATTTTTTACAAAATATTTACAAGAGAAAACCAAAATACTTGTATTTGTAGTATAAAGAAGTTAGATTTGGCTGTTAATGGCAGACAGTTAATCATACAAATTTTGTTAAGGAAATTGGCATGTATGTGGTCATTTCCCAGAGGATCATAAATTAATCACGTGGCCACATGCCCTGTACTTGTAAGCTTCTTTGTCTTAAAACTCTTCCTGAGAAAAATGGACCCATCCTGTTGTAGTTTCTCAACTCATTTTCATAATGAGTATATGTGACTTTGAAATATCACCCACATCATTCCTTCCTTCATTTATTTATTAATTCAACAAACATTTATTTTTCTCTACTTGGTGCTATGACCTGAGATATGTCGCTATGTAACAGGATAAACAGAATAAAAATTATTCCTGGCTTACTACACTGAGAACCTGTAAGGATCCAAGTGAGTTCATTGAAAGCAATATAAAACAGGGCTACTAGTGGGCAATAGAATATACTAGAAAGCCTGTGTAAGGTGAAGTACTGCTCAAAATTAGCCATATGTGTTTGAGTGTGTTTAAGGATGATGTTCACAGAAGGTTGCTCCTGTAAGTTGAGATATCAAGAATGCATCTATTTAGTCAAGCAAACCTGGTAAGGAGAGAAGAGAAGAGAATACTGCTTTGCTTAGAGAATTACTCATACAAAGACTGAGGATGGAGGAAGATTGTTCAAGACATTGGAAGTAAACGAACTGAATAGTGCAGAGAGTAGGATGAGGAGTAGATGGCATCACTCAGAGGGATAGACACTCATGTCGAAGAGCCTTGTAACCCTTGCTCAGAGGAGTGAACATTATCTTAAGAGCAATGGGGATCCATCAGATAGGGATGAGATATGGTAATATATCTGTGTTACATAAAGAATGCTTTGACACTTAATGGGGAAAATGGATAGTGATAGAGGCAAGAGGGAAAATCAAGATAGTAAAAAACTGTTATGCAATCATGTGGAGAACAGAGGGATCTGAACTAAACATGTGGCAGCAGGTTAGCTTATTTCCCCAAATAGGATGCACATCCACACCTGCATGTGTGCATGGCAAGTTTATTATTGATTATATATTTGTGTTGTTTATCTTCCATTAATATGATTTCTCAGATGTTGTAATCTCTTCTTGCTACTACACTGCGAAGTCTATGATAGCTTTCAAATCCTTGAAGATAGAGAAAAAATTTATTAAAATAATAAATACAACATCCCTGGGGGCTTAGGTGGCTAAGGTGCAGGCTACAAAAATTGTGGGGTGGGTTCAGGACCATCCACCCTGGTTGGGGTTGAGGTTAATAATAATAATAATGATAAATACAATGAAGATAAAGAGAATAAAAATTTAAGTATGTCATTTTGTTGTTGTATAATTCCCATAATGTATACAAAGTGGATTAAGATATGACATCTAAGGTATTTTTAAATACTTTTTAAAGGTGTTTTTATAAAGGTTTACAGGTCTTAAGAAAGAAAGACATCTTTAAAGAACTTGATACAAGTTTATGATGAATATAAAGCTAATCAATTTTGCTATATTGAAAAGGTTTATTTTCCCAGAAGGAACTGAAACATAGTAAGGAAAGAAACAAAAGAGAACAAAATCCCTTCTTGGTGGTTGCTCATTATATTACTTATTAAAAAAAAATCATAAGACCATGTGATTTCCTTTGTTTTTTATTTTATATAAATATAGTATAGCATAACATAATATAAACAATGTTATTACACTTTATGATAATATGTTAGTTACCAATGTGCACCAAAGATGTAGTTGTGCTTTGTAATAGAAGCTAATTTTTCTCCAAGAACTCAACCCAGAGTTTCAGATGTATAATACTTTTCCAGCTTCAGGAGGATCACTCTTAACTAAATAGTCATAACTTTGAATGCTCATAGAAATGGTGATAACCCTAAATCAAGTGCATTTCCAACCTAACTTTGTAAGGAAGATAATTTTGGCAACAATATCCTGAGCTTTATCTCATATCTAATAAAAGTTGAATGATAATCACAATGAATCAAAAGAATTCTACATAAAATGGTGGTTTAATATGTTTTTTCTATTTAATTAAAATTAGTATAAATAAAAATAGTTAATGAAACTCAAAATGCAGAAAAACTGAATTTCCTGGGAAGTTATTTTCTTCTGAGAGGATGACAGTAGTTTCACAAATAATCTTCCTTTATCTGTTGAAAACCAGGTGGGATCTTTTAATTGAACATTTCATGCCTGCAACAGAAAATTGGTTTTGAAATATTTTTACACATACCTTGGTTGTTTTTCATTTTATTTGAATACCTCCCTGTGATTCAGCATAAGATCTGTCATCGTGGCATTTTTTTTTTTCTTGTATACATCTATATTTCTAGTCTCTGCAGTTTGCTGATGGACTCTAAAATCAATGGACTCTGAAATCATCCCACTGCCACTATCTTTCTGACCTACTCACTAAAACATGACCTACTAGACTGAACTGTCAGATTCTCTGGTGTTTGGGACAGCAGACTACTTCACTTGCTCTTGACCATAACCTGCAAAGGACTCTAACGGAGATAATGTTCCAAGGTTATTGACATATGAAGTCAGAGATACCTGTGGCATAAGATTTAAAAATGAGAAGAAAAAAGAGAGAAAATTGTAGTGCATACAATTGACTCTGTCTGGTACCTTTAGTTTTTGAATTCAGTGTATATTTCTTCCTTCTTAATACCATATGTTTCAAAGATTAAATGAGTGATTTTATACAAGAGGTTAGTATATCACCCGACTCAGCATTTCACGAACATTATTTGGTGGTTCTACACCAAAATTCAAGGAGTGATTAGTTACGAGTAAGAAGAAAATTTTAGAGAATGAGAAGACTTGGCAAACTCTCATTTCTGAGCACATGTATCCAACCCAAACAATGTACAATCCTAGACTTCTGGTTTGGAGCAGACTAGGAGTATAGAGAGAAAGTGAAGCATGGAGTCATTATTTTTTTAAAGGAAAGACATAGGCAGGAATGAAGGTGAGTAGTAGGCAGGCAGGCAGGCAGAAAAAGAGAGGAGGAAGTATTTATTTATTTATTTAGTTGTCAATCTGGTTGTTACCCAGATCAAGAACCCAGATCCTTGGGATGTATGTGAACTATGCAGGCCATAGATTATGGACATAACCACTAAACCATCAAGGCATGCCAGCTGTGACTCTTTTAAGATATATTACTGGGTCAAAATATAACTAATTCTTTTTTTCCTCATGCAATCCTGTAACAGGGAAATTCTTCATCCATGTATGGAGAGAAGACATGTTATAGATTACGTGAACTAAATTCATGGGTTGGAGATTCCCCTCCCCTGTAACTGCATTACCATATGTCTAAGATGCAGGAATTCAAAAGCATGTAGATGATTTAGCTCAATGAGACTCACGATTTCTGTCTGGAGTCTTTAACAAAAATGATTAGAGAGTTTTAATAGTGACCTGTGGTGTAAAATGTATAAACCTATAGTTAAGTGAAAAATCACTGAGTCTATATGGAGGCTTGAAATAGCCTAATGCTGAATAAATAGAACTTCACATTAATTGCCTGAAAAGTAAATGAGAATCATCGTCTCCTATATACTGATATTTACAAGTACATTGAATAGAAAATAGATTTAAAAGTTGAACTAGTCACACTGAATCAAATCCATAGCCATAACTACACTGATTATATTAGATGAGAACTCATTAAATATACCCAATAAAAGTGATATCAAATATCTAATATATAACTATAGAAGTGACTCAAAATATTTAATCCAAAAGTCAGTGTATAACTGAAACATTTTCATATGATAATTTAATACTGAAGTTATCATTGGTATCCCTACTCAATATCTCTATCATTTTATTTTTTCCGTAGATGGGGAGATAGAAGAATTGAGTAGAAAGGAAAAGCTAACAAAAGAAGACCAAATAGTTGACTATACAAATAAAGTTTGTAATGCAGTAATTCCTACCTTTTTCATAAAAGGAATTTTATTTTTATTTATATGTTCAATTTAGTTTTGTCCCTATTTATGAAGAAGTAAGCTACTGAAAACTATCTGTCATGATTTGCAACCATAGTTGCTAAAATGAAGTAGAGCATAAAGGGTGCCAGGACTTAACAAATAATACAGAAGAGAAGAAAGTGGAAGAAAAGAAGAATGAAAAGGGAGAAGCAAGATGAGGAAAGTAAAGTGTGGGATGAAGGGGAGGCTATCTCATGGGGCAGCTAAGTCATGGTAGTCATTCAGTGGGTGAAATAAAATGAGAAAGGAAAACTGAAAATAGATGAGAAGGAAATATGTATCCCTTACTTAAATCTTGATGTGGAAAGAACGCTCTCTTCCAGCAGTTTCTCCTCTTTCTGATAACTCTTCTAAGGCAAGAACTTCACTCCAACCACCCAAGCTTATAAATTCTTTCCTTTTTGTGTTGCTTGTTTCACCTGTGTACCAAGTTTCTTGATGTTTTTGAATGAGTCTACTTAATTTTCAGTCTTTACTACATTAGTATGGAAAACAGAGAGAGACAGAGAGAGAGAGAGAAAGAGAGAGAGACAGAGAGAGGTGCTTCAACTTCCTTCTCTAAAAATTCTTAAATTAGTTGTAGACATTGTCTGCTTCAGGAGACTCCTCCTTGTCTCTAAGGATCACATCAGAGCTGCATCCAATTAGGTGCCGAGAGCGGAATTGTCTTGAAAAGGCACTAGGCAATGAAAAGCAAGCACAGACACAAAAACTACAAGCCAACCAAATAGGAAAAAGTATCTTTTAAAAAGGGAAGGAAGACAATTTCTTCTGTCTAATAAATCAAGAAGGCATAAAATGTTATTTATTTTACAAGCAGAGGTCAAAAGGCAACTATTTTTCAAGGGGATAGAATACCATACTTTCATTTCAATTAACCTTATAAAGCGTCAATAAATATTTTTGAAAAATATTTCTGGCAACTGGAAAGGCAGAAATTGTTTTAAAGGAAGTTTTTTATTAAGACAAATGGAGACCTGGGGTGAGTTTTGTGCTCAATCAAATTTCCAAGTCAAGAATCTGAAAGATGAAGCTCTTAAAAAATACCTCAAAACCTGACTTGAGACTCCTTATCACTTCCTATTAAGACACTGCTCAGGTGTGTAGAAAAAACATGCTCCTGTGTTTTTCTCCATTACTGCTCACATAGGACACTTTATTTCTGACACTTCTGGTCACCAAATGCATCTGGCTTTTTCTTCACAACAAGCAATAATTTCTGTGACACTAGCTGAGTGTCCTGTAATTCCATTCAACTGACACTGTCTACTTAGAGACTTAGAGTTAGTGTCAGAATCCATAAGTCAAAGGTTCCGCTCTACAACATTGCTCCCACTTCAGACACAGGTTTTAAGACCCAGTATGTCACCTACACTTCAGACTAACTGATTGTAAGTTGGAGTTCCACAGCCCTCTCAATAATTTGATAGAATGACTCTCAGAACTCATGAAAATACTTATATTTACTGATTTATTGTAAGGATCTAATAAAGGATGAAAATGAATAGCTGGATAAAGAGATATGCAGGGTAAGGTACATGGAAGGAGTTTCCATACCTCTCCATGAAGACTTCCACATCTTCAGCAGCCCCCAAATTTCCCAAACCCTGTACTTTTAGGATTTTTATGATGGTGTTACCATGTAAGCATGACTCATCATTAACTCAGTCTGTAGTCTCTTTCCCCTTCTTAGAGGATATTGAGAGGAGTAGAAAGTTCTAATGTTTTACTCTTGCTTTAATCTTTCTGGCAACTAACCCTCTCTCCTCCTGAAACTCTCCAGGAGCTCAACAAGTCTGCCTCCTCAGAAGAAAAGATAGTTGTGTCACACAGAAAATGCCAAGGTCTTTAGAAGCTCTCTGTCAGGAACCAGCATCAAAGACCTTGTAGTAAAGTAAGAGATACTCCTAGTGAACTTATCATTGAGAAAATCACGTGGATTTTAGGAGGTCTGTGCCTGGAATTGGGAAAAGGTATGTATATGCCTTTGTGTGTGTGTATGAATATATATATATGATACTAATATGTATATCCATATGCATACAAGCATATGTTATATATACATATATATGCACATATGTTTATGTCTATATACATAGATGTCTATATATTTGTTATATATTTTTTCTGTTATTTCACAAGAAATATCCAGAAACATTTCAAAGGACAAAACTGGTCTCTCCTGTAGCAATAACAAAGTTCTTGTACTTCTTTTGAGATTTAAAGATAAAATTGTTATATATTATTTATAGCATTCTGTAAATTATATATTTCTAGATTTAGCTTATCCCAGTACAGAAATGTTGCAGAATACTATGATTCTATACCTAATAATTAGAAAACTGACAAAATATGAATTTTGAGCTAGTCTAATTAAAGATATAATTTTCATAATACTCATCCAGGGAAGGTTTTTTCTAACAAGGTGTCATAATACCAATGTTTTCATTAGTTAAATAATAATTCAGGACTTCTTTAAGAAAGTAAAAATAAATTGAAGCACTTGATATATTAACTGAAAATATGTAAAATGCATAAAAATCTAGAAAATTTGAAAATGATACTTTTAAAATAACATCATGAAAAAGAGCATCATATCTTTGAACTAAAATATTACTCTTAATAAAAATTTTAAAACTCCTGAAGAAAACATATGGATATCTTTCATATAAGTGAATTTGATTCTTTTAGTCTATAAGAGATATATGTTTCAGGACCATGCCTGTGACTAACCCCTACTTGTGAAAAATTTAAAACAGGATTTCATAATTAATATATTCACCATTTTAGGGGAAGCATTTAAAGTGAATAAGTTCTGATGACTATAATCACTTCATAAAAGAGAATATAATCTAGTTCAGTTTACTTCAAGTTAGCATTATGTATTCACCTTCTAAGCAAGATTTATTATTAGAGATTTAAAGTATAAAGCATGATTAGAATTATATTATAGAAAGTCTTTCAAGGATAAAAACTAGAAGTAGCACAGGTCCTTATACAAATATTGGTTGTTTTATAATAAAAGGAAAAATATCCTTATATGAAATATAAAACAAACAAGCAAGAGGTATTTTGGAAATTCATAAAGCAAATCTTAAAGTGAAAGTTCAGTAGAGAATGCAGATGGGAAATGTTGAAAACCAGCTTGATTGCCAAAAACTAATTTAAGTCTTCTCTAGAGACTCAATGTTTTTGAACATTATATGACTTTTTGAATGCTACAACATTTTCCTCTAAAAATGATGTTTCCAGTAATAACTTGGACTCAGGATGAGTATATTAAACTTTTAATGTATTCACAGGTTACAGTCTTTTCTGATGACTCCAGTAATGAATAAAGGGAAAGAGGTAGGGAAGGTGGGAGAAAGAGAAAGGGAAAAAGAACTCCCCTGTACCTGCTGAGGCAGTTGCCAACTTGAAACCCAGAGGTTAGTGTTATTTGATGTTCTAGTTGCTGACTGGCTTGAGGTCAGGTGGAAGTTGGAGTTACAGTGATATATTGGCCACACAGAATGCAAGTACATGCTCAGAATTCTTATAATAAATCTACCTCTTACTGAAGCAAGAATAGTACTGAGGAGAGACCAACCATTCAAGGGTTTGCAAGGATTCCTCAACTATTACAAGGACTATGATGAAAACATATAGGATAATTTCCATTATCAGTGATGCAACAAAGCATGGGGCATAGAGGAGGCAAGTATGTGATTACTAAAATATGACAATCAGAGTTCAGCTCAAGTTTTATTAGAATTGAGGATAGATAAAACAACATTCATTTCCTGAAATTTCTAGGCAGTGATCTGACATGAGGTGCTACGCCATACATCCAGTTATTCATCTTGGTAATCATTTAATAAAGACTTACAGAAGAACAAGCTATAGAAGGCACACTAATACAGAATATGGAGATTCAAATATAAAAATGATGGCACTAACTTTGCCCTTAAGGAGTTTACAGCCAGCTAGGGATCAAGGACTTTGCATAAAAATGGCAATAATGCAAAAATCCACGTAATTAATACCATAGCAGGATTACAAATACAGTACTGTATTTTCTCACTTGAGAGAAAGGTCAATACAATATGCCTTTTAAACTGGACTTTGAAAAGTGGGCCTGTAGATGGAAAGGGGATTCTATATCAAGAGCTACAAAGGTATAAAGGTAGTTGGCACAGAAAACTGCAAAAATCAATGGATATGCATCCAAAGACAATTTGGAAGATACTTAAGAATTCAGTGATGCGTATCCCTTGACTCAGCATTCTTTTTCAGGAACTAGCTTGAGAAGCAGTAGTTCATGCGCACAAATAGCAGGTGCTAGGATATGATCTTTTTTAAAATAAATTATGTTAAGTGAATAAATATACAGATTCCTATAACTATGACATCATTTTTACAAAAAAATTACACACGTATAAACTTATATGTACAGATATATGATAATGCACATACATATTTATTATGGCAAGAAAAAAAT
This sequence comes from Solenodon paradoxus, assembly GCA_004363575.1. Taxonomy (NCBI): domain Eukaryota; kingdom Metazoa; phylum Chordata; class Mammalia; order Eulipotyphla; family Solenodontidae; genus Solenodon; species Solenodon paradoxus. The sequence goes on along the minus strand of RJWH01000353.1, from coordinate 261,480 downwards.
CAAATTAATAGCATTAATTTCCTCTGAGAATTATAAGAGAATGCTGCTGGTAATAATGTATAATTTTTTTTTTTTTGGTTTTGTAAATTTCATGTGTAATCAAAAGCTAGTTAAAAATACTCAATATTAAATCATGTATTTGGCTAAATAATCCACTTCCCCAAAATAGTTAAAAGCAGAGAACCCTCATGTTTAGTTTTTTTTCAGCTCTCTGGAATGGCATTGTTTTTTTTGATTACCTATTTAACTTTCATTTAATGTTCTTCTTAGTGAAGTAGGATGCCCTCTTTATTGGTTACAACAAAAGTTGCTTTTAATAATTTTGTGCAAGTACATCAAAATATCAAAATTTGAATGCATGTAGCATAAAAGAATGTCTGGTTGTTATTAATTTTCTTCTCCCTACCTCAGATACATACACTCTTTAGAATGTGGTTTTTCTATGTGTTACTTCACAATGTATTAGAAGAATTCCTATTAATAGTAAAAAATGGTAGGGTAAACAGAAATGTAATTACCAGACTGGGTTCTGGCCAAGATACTAGGACTATTTCTCTTTCAAAAGTGCTAAGAATCTATTTCATGTGTGTGAGGTAAGAACTTTCATTTTCAATCTCACTGGAAATCATGGCCTCTGCTGGAAAAGCAAATCTTACTCATGTATGTGAGGCTGATTGATGGGATCTCATCAGAATGGAAGGTGCCACTTATTTCATTTCCTACTTTCTTCTACTCTTTTAGCATATCCTCTATTTCCCTGAAGGATAATATATGAAGCAGAGTTCTACAAATTTGAACCTTGTATCCATGGGAATGACAGTCTGATACTGCTGAGACCAGAGCATCTAAGTGTTATTTGTGAAGGAAGCAGTGAAAACAGCAGACAACAGATTCACAGAGAGAGAGGATTTGTTTCATGAGATGTATCCTCTTACATCATTGTTTTTTTAGTACTATTTAGGAGACTTCAGCAATTATATTTGAAGTGGGGGAAATTAGCATGGCCTTGAATTTTTATTTCAACTTTGAAAATATTTAGGGCCTCCTCATATATCCTGCTAAATAATGTAACTTGCTTTTATTAGACATCTTTGCTCCATCTCAACCTTTGGTTCCTGAACTTCATTTCATCTTTTGAATTATTAAATTTCATAGAAAAAAAATATACTCTCCTAGATTTCGGTCTGGCTCTAACATTTTGCTATATTTGAAATACTCCCCACTAGTCAAAAAAGAGTCCTGGAAAGGCACATTTGTATAAACAGAAACCTTGGCTTTCTGATTGCCCCAGAGTTGTATATCAAGATATTAAAACTAACACAACTCTATGTGGTGCCCAGTAGGCTGGCATTGTCTGATTCCTACCAGACCCTAGGATGGATACCTTATTTGGCACTTCAAGCTGGCATTGTTTTTCTGTGCGCTATTATAGGAAAGGCTGAGTGCCAGATCCAGGAGGCGTTTTTGTGGTATAAATGCCAAAGAAATATTTAGATCAGAGCATTTGCTGATCCATATGTTTTTACTGTGGTGGTTGTTATTTTCACCTTTGCAAACACAGGGAATGTGCTCTATAAAGAATGATCTTGAAATTATTTCTGCCTCGTTCACAGGTTTGCTTGTGAAGATTACACCAACATATAGAAAATTCCTATTGAAGTAAAAGAACACTTATATTTGATTTTCTTGTATGTGAAGTTGTAATATCTGATAGTTAGGACTTCTAGGGTATTGTATCTGTGTCTCCAACTTTAAGTCTAACTCTGTCAATGGAGGAGACAAGGCTATGGTGGTGGGAATACTCTCAAATGACTCTATAGTGAAATGGGGGCTACACTAGACAGACATTGGATTATATTAATGGAGCACTGATGACAGAAGGAAGGGCCACAAAGAGCAGGAAAAAGAAACCACATATGAAAGAAAAAATAAAGGAAAATACATAAATGTTAACAATCCTTCTTGTCTTTAACGAAGCATCATAATTAAAATAATGTTTAATATCTGTGTTCCGTATACATAAGTACTCCAAGCAAGATGTGCCAAACTAAAGCAATAGCAATTTGTCGTGGCTTTTGTCTTAGACACAAGGGTGTGTGTAATCTTTCTCTTTAGAAGCGTTAAGAAACTATTCGATGATGGCCTTGAATGCTTTGTCTCTCACTAGGCTAGTGGTGAAGATTATATCAAAAAATTTCTTAAGGTTCCTTTAATATTCATCTCTGAAAATTTCAAACTAATCTTTATATCCACTCTATGTTTCCCAAAGTTTCCACTAATAGGTTACCAAATACTATGACTATCTCTTATATTATTCTTGCCACCTTTTCCAGCAAAGCGAAGCCAGTCCATTTTGCAATTAAGGGGTGCAGCTAATTGTTAAAATAATGAAATGATGATAGTCATAACTTTGGGTAAACAGCCATATGTTAAGATATGACATGTTCATCTTTTATTACACAACTGTGAATGACACTATGAATCTCACTATATATTGAGGAATTAATCACTTACTGAGTTAGTATTATACTAAAATGTTAAATCAATTATTCTGAATGGAATAGGAAGTCTTGTTTTATAGGCCATGTGGCATACCAATACACATGTGGCATTGAATAAATCATAATGTTCTCAAACAAATCATGAAAAAGTGACCCACTGTGAAAACATATAGCAGTCAATAAAATAGATAAAGAGGTGAAATACATATTGAATTTTTCAGGAAGAGATTTTAAAATAGCTATGATTAATATGGGGATTATTAGAAAACTGCCAATGGTTGTGCATAATTTTAGCAGAAAAATAGAAACTTAAAATAAGTTCGAAATGGAAATGATGCAATTAAGAACAAAATATTGGAGATGAAAATTTTTTTCAAAAGGCTTATCAGCATGCTGGAAATGGCAGAAATATCAGTGAATACTCTGGTGGAGTAATATATATTACCTAAGCAAAAAAAAGAGTGGGTAAGATTTAAAAAAAAAAAAGAGAGAGAGAGAGAGACAAAACTACAATCAACCTCTGTGGGGAAATATAACAATATAACAGATTCTAATATGTGTGAACTGGAACTCCAGATATGAGGCATGAAGGAGGGTAAGGAAAACTAGCTTTTAAAATATTGCCTGTTTTTCCAAATGTGATGGATGAACATTCTAAATGCAGAGATTCAAATATGTAAAATATGATGAAAATTATATCAAGACATATAACAATCAACTACTGAAAATCTCAAAAGTTAGAAAAAGCATGTAATATGTAAAGAGGGACAAAGTAGAGAAAACAGCAGACTTTTATCAGAAGCATTGCAATACAGGAGAAAATGGAACAACATTTTAAAGTGCATTTAAAATATTCACCAAAAAAATCATCATCATCATTGTAGTCAGCTTTCAATTAAGAATTCTACTCCGAGAAAAAAAGAATCCCTCATAAGCAAACATAAAATAAAGGCTTTGGTAAGCAGATAGAAGATTAAAGAATTCATAACCAGGAGAAAACATTACAAGAGATGTTAAAGCATTTGTTCATGGGAGTTCAGTTATATCACTGAGTCCTTCAAATTCTCATTTACTTCAAATTCTTCCTACAACAATATTTTCCAGTGTGATTGAATGCAAGCAATATTGCGTAGATACTTAATCTAAAAAATATCCGAACACTTTGATTATAAGAAATATAAATGATCTTTCATAAAAAAATTAAAAGTTGTTCAGAAGACAATTCTACCAGAGGAAACATGGAATTATACAAAATAAAACAAAAAGAGATGAAAAAACAAAACAAAAACATAAATTCACTAAAAATGGCAATATGTGGATAAATATAAAATAACTTTTCTAATTTTGACTACTTAATGCAAAAGGTACTAACAATGTACTGGGTAGTTTGGAACATATGTAGATGTAAAATGAGTGACAATAGTCATAGTAATGGTAGGAATAAAATTGAGAAAATGTTATAGAATCCCTGTACTTTATCTTTAATACAGTCAACTTTCAAGTACTACTACACATCTTCACATAAAGACAAATATTGTAAATCTTAGGATAGCCACTAACAAAGTAAAATTAAAATCTAGAAATAATAGACAAAAGTAAATATAAAGTATAATCCCATGGAATAGCTATTTAATCCAATTTAAGTCAGAAAAAGAGGGAGTTTTTCAAAGGACACATGGGATAAAGGAAAATTAACAAGATGTCATTTATCAGATCAATAAGGGTATTACATTGAAATATTCTAACACCTTAATTATAGACAGAGGTTATAAGTTTGGAAATAAAAGCAAATGACTACAAGAAAGCTACTATAAGCATTGTGACACAGATAAATTAAAAGTAAAAGGTGGATAGGTGTGAATACAAAGACTAATTAAAATGAAATTGGATTGGTGATTTTAATATAGAAAAAAATAAATCAGAACAGGAAATATTACCAGGGAAAAAGAAAAACATTACATAGTGATAGAGGACTCAATTCATCAAAATCATAACAATTGAAATGTAAGTACCTAAAAGAGCAGAAAAAGTGAATAATAAATATCAGCAGAAAACAAAAAGATGTACATATACAGAATGGAATACTATTCAGCTATTAAAAAGGATGGCATCCTGTCATTTACAACAATATGCATAGTCTTGGAATAAACTCTTAGTGAAATAAGTTATATAGAGAAATAAATCATACATTGTATGATTTCACTTATATATGGTACATATAAAAGCTAAATAATGGAATGGAATAAATAAAACAAAAATTGACTTTCAGATGGTAAGACCAAATTAGAGAGGTATGGAAAAGTTGGGTATAAGGGGTCAATAATATGTATGATGGATAGAATTTTACTTGTGAACTCAGTGTAATATGTGCAGATGTTGATTTATAATGATGCACCAAAACATATTAAGCTACAATGTATTGTTACTTTAATTTAAAACATTATAAAATACAAAGGGAAGAAATCAATGACATTAAAAGGTATTTCTTTGAAGAAGTAGTAGTATTAAATATTATTATTTATATTTTTAAAACTCTGCTAACTGATCTTGCAGACAAGAAAGAAAACACAAAGTCATTTTCCTTAATAAGAGAGTACATCACTTATTATTCCAACATAAAAAGGATAATAAGGGTTAATCAAGAATATTAAAAGTAGCAAAGCTTATTTGAAAGGAAATAGATGACTACTGAATAGCACTGTATTTTTAATAGAAATTGAATTCTTGGTAATAAGTTCTATGTAGTTCAAATGACACCATTGATCAAAATTACTGAATAGTTAAGAAAGAAAAAACAAAAAATTATTCTGCACATTTTCAGAATACAGACTAGGAAAGAACAATTTCCAATAATTTAATGAGACAAATATTCTTATTAACAAAATCAGAAAAAATTACATACCAAGCAAATAGAATGTTTTAGACTAATATTTATTATAGATATTTTCAACTGTCAAAATTAATTGTAGCATTTACAATATGCACATATCACTATATATATATTTATATCTCAAATTTTAAGAAATAACTGGAGAAGGAATACACATTGATAACTTAGTCATATTTTTCTTTAGTGTACTTCCTTAGAGAGCATGAAAATCATTCTATTAACCTATGTACTTTTAGTTTAAAAGGAGAAATGGCAGCATAAGTACAGTTTGCTATTTTATTAACTAACAAGCAATGATACATGAATATACAAATTGATACATAATGTGTTATTTTCATTTATGAGTAAATAAATATTATTGACTCCTTTTTTTTTCTATCCATTATATGCCACCTCCAAATAATTTTCTTAACATAAAACTTGGAGTAGGATATTTTTCAATATCTTTTACACTCAGTTTAATTAAAAATGGGATTTACTATAAAAAAATGCAGAATTTCCTGTTACCCTTAAGTAATTGAATAACCATCCCAAACTCTGGAGATTTCCTAACCATCAATGGTATACACACTGAGATGTAGAAATTATGGGTATAATTTCAATAGATTATGGTCCTTTGGGCTTTCCACAAAATATATTCATCTCTTTCATATTTTCAAAGTAGTTTCATTATTAGGCATTTTAATGCCTTAACTTTGAGTGCTTTATTATCATAACATTTTCATGAAAGGGAAATCTAACTCATTCATTTCAAAAACAATTTGTAATTTTAAATTCTTTTTTTTCCTCCAAATAGCTCAGGTTATTCTCTACCATTTGTGTGAACATGATATCTCTATTCTAGTGCTAGAGACATGAGAGACAATTGTCTATGATTATAAAAAGTGGTCATAGAAAACTAGTGGAGACTTTCCGATGGTCTAGTCTACATTTTTTTTTCAGTGCTCTTTTACTTAAGCAGATCTTATTGTCCTAAAAGACCCCTTGGTGAACTGACATGCATAGTCTAACATCTCAACTTTAGTTTTTCTCTGAAGCCTGTGTGACAACTCTCCAATCTCCAAGCTAGGTAGAAATCTCCCCACTTTGCCTTGCTCTAGCAGATCACTTTCTAAGAATGTGTTAACAATTACTCTTTGTTTATATGCCTAAGTATTACTGAACTTTAAGCATCCATACTGCTTGATCCTTGCTGTAAAAAATCATCCATAGAGTACATAAAGATTTTACATAACACATTAGTGTTATAAAATGAATGAGTAAATTCAAAACTGAAAAATAATGATCTACATAGACTTAATTTTCCAGCAACCTAATTGTATTCTGAAAAATGTAAAATTAAACCGGTTTTGTTAATATAGACTTATGTACTTGAAAATTCAAATTTTAAAGTTATGATTCAGTAATTTTTAGTAAGTTTAAGAAATTATGCTCTCATTATTTCACCTAATTTTTTAAAAATAATTTTAATCATCCCTGAAAAATCAACAAACCCATTAGGTCCTGTTCCAGTTCCTTCTCCCCAGTCTACTGCCAACTATTAATCCATGTTCTATTTCTATGGATTCCTGAGTGTAGGACACTTAAATAGTGGAAATCATACATATGTCATCTACTGTGACTCTCGCCTTCCATTTTGCATGTGGTGTTCAAGTTTTAGACATTTATCAACACTGCATTTCTTTTTTATTTTCAAATAATATTCATTCATGGATTCACTACCTTTTGTTTATCCATTCATTACTTGAGTGACTTTTTGGTTGTTTCCACTTGTGACCACTATGAATAGTGCTGCTATAAAACATCCTTGTACAAGGTTTTATGTGAACCTGTGTCTTCATGTCTCGAGTATATACCTAGGTGTGCAATTAATGAGTGATGTGTTCATACTGCTTCATTGTTTGAAGGAATACCAAACTTCTTTCAAAATGATTGAGTGTATCACTTTACAATTCTACCAGTAGTATAGAAACAAACATTCCAACTGACCACATCTTCATCAGCACACGTCTTTATTTTAGTCATAATTTCAATACACATTTAAATATACAGAGAATGTATTTCTCTAAAATCGAATGATGTTGAATATTTTTCACCTGCTGAAAGGTAATTTAAATATCTTCTTTAGATAAATGTTTATTCAGTATCTTATCTATTGCCAAACTGCTGAATTTATTAACACTAGCATTATTTTGTTTATGGATTACTTAGTTTTTTCTGTATAAGCAATCAAGTGAAATGAAAATAGAGATCATTTTATCTCTTCCTCTCCACGTGGATGCCCATTATTAAACCAACTTTGCATTTGTAAGAAAAATTCCTATAATTCTGAGTTTGACTTGACAGTGTATTTTTTAAGATTATGCCCCTATATTCAAAAGGAATATTTGTCTACAGTTTCATTTTTTGGTCTGATTTTGATATCAGGGTAGTAGTGTCTCATGGAAGGAATTGGAAAGTGTAAAAATCCACAAAGTTAAAATAGCACAACGTTCACTCTTCTTGTTTCTTAAAAAAAAAAAAATGCTCTCCTGGAATTGTTCCAAGTCTTTAGCTAATTTCCAGAGTTCTGAAAGAGTTGTTTTGATCATCTTTTGGCAATTTTCTGAGTGTTTTTTTAGAGGAGCTGATTTTTCAGAAGTCTTTTTTTCCTACTACTAAGAATTGCTGACACCTGGTTGTTTTTCAAATAACTGTAATGGATAATACTTTGGAATAAGTATTATTTTCTCAATTTTTCCAATTTTCTTTACCCCAAATGTATTTTTCTGAAGTGGATATAGAGATCATAGAGAGCCCCAGATTCTAATACATCACTTTATTCATCGTTATTTGTTAAATGCACATTTGATGAGTCAAGTATTCATTAAAGCACTGTTCCATAACATTAAGATGATCAGAATCATGTATCTGTCCTTTAGGAACTTTCAGTGGACTATGCCTCCCTTCTTTTCTGTATTCCCTCCTACTCTGTAAGTTGAGTAGGAGCAGACTTAAATTAGAAGCCACAAAGGAATTTGATTAAGCAGCTTACAGGGAGAGTAAGAGTGTCCTGATTCAAAGCTACATTTCTAAAGAGTCAGTCTGGAAATTTTACTAGGATAAAAAAATGTTTGAATCATCAAGATTTGGGAGAACCTTTGACCTGATTTCCATAGAAATAATGGTACTATGACGGTACTCATTTGATGATCATTTTATGTTATTTAATAAAAAGTTTAAAACAGTTTTATAGGAGAATCCACCTGTTGCATTTTGTCTGTAAATGAAGGTTAGAGAACTGTTTTCTTACTTATATGTTAAATATTTTCTGAATGAAATAGAGATCCAAGCATGGTTTAAGGGATCAAACAAGAGAATAAAGTGTAAGGAGCTTCCGAAGGAAAATTGAATCTTTAATGAGCAAGAAGAATCAGCAAAATATAAAAGATTTTTATTAAGTGTGACTGGAAATGATGCCAACCTTGAAGTTACTCAGGTGAACGTTGAAGAGACCAAATACAATTATAGTGACAATAAAATCCAAGATGAAAACTCCTCAAACATTATCTATCTCTATACCTACATACTATCTACATATCTACCTACATACCTATCTCTCTAGCCATCCATCCACCCACCCACCCACCTAACTACCATGTGCCAGAAAGAGCACAGTGCACATACACTTTTTATTAAGCTTTCAAGTATATTATTATTATTAAACACATAGTAGAGTTCTTTCCCGAATGTGACTGTGTTTCTGCAAAAAAAATGCTCTGGTGGAAATGCCACTTTCACCAACACCTAATGCATCCATTTTCAAGCACATTTCAATATGAATCACACTGAAAAATCCGCACTTAAGAATGGAAAGTTGATGATCTTTGGAAATATGGCTGTAGAATCTGAGAGTTACAACAGAGTGACCTTATTTACAATTTGTCCATATTTTTGGATATATCAGATTGATGGCAAGAAAAGACAAAATTAACATGTGAAATGACAAAAATATTTGGCAAAATGCAGCCAGTAATTTTATTTTCCCTGTATCCATCTACAAATTGAGGCTGTAATGTACTGGGAGTGGACAGATAAGTAGTTATGGGAGCTTTTCTTCTCAGTCGGCTCAGCACCAAACAAGCCCCGAAGCCATAATGAGGAATTCAGAACAAATAAAGCCAACTATGATAAAAGTAACCATAACAAAAAGGATAACCTTCCTCTAGTCTCATGTTATCCTGGCTGAGATGGTCACTGAAGTGTCCAAACAGCTGTGCCCATGCTAGATTGCCAGTTGATCAGAAGCAAATCTGCTTTAAGAAATCAGTCCACCAGAAATCCGATCACAGGCCCACTGTGGGTGAATGTGAGAACTCATTTCCTGTGTCACCGTCTCTTTCTAAAGCTGTCTATCATGGTTATCTGTGAGGGGTTAAATAATCTTTCTCTGCAATATTTTTTAAATCTCCACCGTTTCCCTTCTTTCCATCCCTCTGCAACTTTATGTCATAAGTTATTCAAATGAAATGCTTCTTTTGGAAAAAAAATATGTAACAATGGGAGTTGTTTTGAGAAGTAAGCAGCATAATCTATATGAACAGATTTTCTTAAAATAGACAGTTGTAGTTCTATTAGGAATTGTTATAGATCATTATAGTTTTTGTATTTTTGGTTACTATTTTAACTTACATACTTATAATATTATTTTGAACTTTGCTCATATGGATACCTTCCTCGGAAGAGACTTTTCTCAAGCCAGGAGTGTCCTTGTACAAGATAATATTATGGCAGGAATAGTGAACTTAAAATTTCTAGACTATTCTATGCTGGGTGGATGCTAACCTGCAGTATTAAAGAGGAAAACACCCTTCTAACTTCCTGGGTTTTTATTTTTAGTGTTTTCTGTTATCTGTACAAGTCTCTTGTATTTTGAGCACAAAAAAGAAATGCATTTTCTATAAAAACATGTACGATTAAATTGAAAAATCTAAACAGAAAACGTATGCTATCATAGTAGTAAGAAAAGTAGTAACACCAGGAAAAATAATGTGTTAGACTTTATTAAACGTGTTGAAGTAAGCACTGTTCTAAATTCTTATAGACATTATCACATTTGATTCTCATATCACTCTTGATGCTGATGTTAGTTGTTATAGAGGGAATTTATTAAATTGCCTAGCGTTGCACAGCTAACAAGAGCTGGAGCAGGGTTCAAACCCAGCCAATCTAATTGGAAACCACACCTGCGTCCTAAACTATAGTAATGACTCTAACTTCCAAAGCCCTCAACTCTCACCCTTATTCCTTACTTTAGGTATTGTAACTTAACAAGTTATTCAAGACAACTTTCTTCCTAGAGGGAACATGCAGACCTTCCTAATGTGAGAAGAAACAGCACAGGAGGGTTTTCTTAGGTCTTGTCATGGCTGTGTTGTCCTTTCTAGAGTAGAGGTAGGAGCCTTCTGGAGACCCACAGAGCCAGAATCCACATGGCACCAGGTAGTACCACAAATAAAAATGAGGCAGCTTAATTCATGTAATTCCTCCATGTAATTCCTCCTTTTGAGTGAGTTATATATCCTCCCCTCATTAAAAAAAAAAAAAAAAAAAATTCAATGTTCAGTTCAGATGGGAGAATTGAAGGATTCCCTGTAGTTCCTTCGAGGTTGCAGGTTAGGTAAAGTGGTAAGAGAGAGTACTGAAATGAGAAACAAAAACATAGTCCCCCAAAATGATCCTCACTGCAGCAACACAGAACACATTTTCTAGACTTCACAGCCAAAAGAATCCTGGCAAGCCAATGAATTTCTATATTATTCCAAACAAGTGGCAGTAAATGGATAGCTAGCTGTTTCTCACCAAAAGTGGCAATCCTACTCTGGCTCTGAGAGATAATACACAATCCTGAACTATACAGCCATTTCAGCTGGCTCACTCTAATTGATGTACATTAAGCTATTATCATCGTGAGAGAAGTGATTACAATTTTTTTCCCTGTGGCAAATCTAAAAGCCCATAGAAGAAAATCGTCGGCTTGTCCAGGTATAAAAGCCATTACACTTGTGGTCAGCATTGGAGACACAGACCAGCTGGTTTCAGAACAGTTAAGACATTTAGGATCCATGCAATGAGATTAGCCCTACTTGCTGGCAATGTAACTACTCTGTTTATTCATTTTAATGATCCCATAAAAGAGAATGAAATATGATGCTAGTGCACATCAAGGGAAAGGGTTTGGAAAGGCATGTGTGCCATTCTTTTGAAGCAGAACCTGAAGCTGGTAAGCACAGGAGAAGCCAGGATTTGTTGGAGGCTGCACTTTGTCTTCCATGGAGTCCGGAAACCATGCAGAGCTAGAAGTGACCATGCTTAACACTCATCTTTTGTCTCTCTGAACCAATCCAGCAAGTGACACATCTTTGATGGGGAAATAGCTGTGATCATTACTTTAGGATAATGTTTCATTCTGTTTGCTCTTAATTCATAAGCTGAGCCACATAACAAGGCAGACTTAAGCTATAAAGATCTTTATAACCTCATTCAAACTTCAGCCCTAGAATTCAGATCTCCTTCCAGAATAATCCTGATCAATGGGTATCCTGGATCTGGTTGAATATTGTTATTGATGAATCAGCTTTACTCTTGAAAGCATCCTGTTCAGTATTTGGATTTGTCTAATGGTGATAACATTTTTCTTTAACCCTAGCTGAAACATGTTACTGAAATATATATTTGATCAATTATAATTTTTGAGCATATTAATTTTAGTTCTTTTGAATCTTACTGCTAATTTTTAATGCATTAAATGTATCATCCTTTAAATTTTTCCCTCAAAAATAATATTCACCCATTTAAGGAGAAACTTATTGTAAAATTAGTATGCATTAGGCACTGGATATTCTACAGTAACAGAGACATGATGTATTATAGAATTTACAGCATAACATATTTACAGAGAAGTAAATACTTTAGTAAATTATGAGAAATGTCCTAGGTGATATGTAAACAGTTGGAAGAGCATCTAATTAGTTCCAGTGTGTCCTTCTGCTTGTCATGTGAATGGTTTATGGTTTTCTGACTACTTCAGATGTACTGTAACTTGTTGTTTCTCTTTTAAGAAGTAATTTAAAACAAGCCTAATACTATAATGTGAAAGTACTATCTAACCTAATTGCACACATAATATATTTTATTGAAATGGTCTAAAAAGTTAATCTTTTACAATACTACTTGCTAATCTTCTTTCATATGACCTTTATTCAATCAGATCTATGTTACAAGGTATATATTATACTATGTTTTAAATCCAAATCTTAGATGACAGCATGTGTCTTTGTTTAGTTTGATGGATTTAGGTCAAGAGATAGAACCCACATGGCATTTTTCTTCAAGTATATTACATATTAACTATTTTAATAGTTAATTTTAATTTTAAATGCTCACTACTTCCACCTACGATGTTATCTATTATAATATTAAAGGTCTATATTCCCACAATTAATCTTTACATTTTTCTCTTTTCCTTTATTCAACTTTTGTTTCAATCCCATGGATATAAGTAATACAATGAATATTTAAACACCTAACTCTGACACTGTAACTCCTACCTAAGTATATAAACAAATATGCAGACACAGCTTATTTTTAAAATGTCAATTTGATAGAAACAATGATCATAAAAATATATGTGAATAACAATGATAAGACTATTTTCTGTTCTATTTTGAAAATCTAATTTCTGAAAGTTTATTCATATTTAGTGCTTTGCTTTAATATTTAAAGCTTTCTGAAACATTTCTACACATCTATTCTTTCACCTATGCATAGTATTAATTAAGGTAAAACATTATCATTCTTATTCTATAAGTAAAAACTGAATCATAAAACCCTAATAAGTCAAAGTCAGACAGTGGTAAAGCCAGTATTAAGAATCATACTCCTGACCACCAATACTCTTTAAATATGCTATATAGTAATGCAAATTTAAGCATGTGTGATTGGTATATATGTGCCTCTAAGCAAAATCATTACTCTTAGTTTTCTTATTATTGAAATTTCATGCCATTGACTCATGGTAAAACAATAGCTCAATAACAAACTCTGATCACTGCTAACTGAAATGTTATTTGATTCGGAGAGCATATCATGAATTTGGTCATTTCATGGATTTTAGGCAAAGTACAAAAATGGACAATATATTCAAAAGTCAGAAGTTATTAATTCAGAAGTTCAAAGTAGCTGGTATTATATAAACCATACATACATCTGGCAAAATTCCCATGTTTAATAAAAGTTAATCATTCTTTAAATAAAACTATATGAGCAGAGCTCTTCAGCATATTTATTACAAGAGTCTAAAATCACACCACGTAATTTCCACACTTTTCTTTTGCACCTTTCTAATAAGAGCACTATAAACTTGGACTTTAAATAAAATCAGAGCCTTTGATGTGGTCCTTTATTCTTAAAAGGCCTTCTATAGAATACCAATTGCTGAATCTAGAAGCTCTCCATTGATATTTCATTTAATAAACTAGCAAGCCAGACATATTTATTTTGAAGTTCAGGTTTAATTAAAAGATAAGACTAGAGTGACAGAATGGCAAGGGAAAGAGGAATGTTGAAATTTTTTGTTTATTATTGCAGAGCAGCTGCTTTTATTTTTAACTAATCTCCATTAATGTCAAATCAGAAGGCAGCACTTTTTAAAGGATTTTGCATTTGCCTTGTTACCTGCTTCCCTTAGGAAATTATTATGCATTTTCTCACTCTGGATTGAAATCCAGTATGAACCTGTTATTGTCTGTCTGAAAAGTGCTGAGAAATCATTTTCATAGTTTATTTTTTAATTAAAGCATTCATTCATTTAATAGAAATATTTACTAACCAGATGCTATATGCTAGCATCTATCTCGGGTTTGAGATGTTAAGTAGTAAAAACAGACCCCAAAATGCAAACATAATCATCTTCTTAAAAAAAAAAAAACAACAAAAATTCTCATCTTGCTTGAATTATGTTGAAATGCATATACATTTCAGACTCAGTAAAGTTACAAATAAATATTTGAAAATTAAGAGTAGTGGAGTCCTACAAAACACCAAATAAAACAACACTGATGACATTTTCAAATATTTTTTGGATGGCTGTGATTTGTTCAAATTTTTCAGTATCTGCCTTCAGAACAGAGATATGGAAGGACTTGCACCAGTGTAAGAGAACTGGGGGAGCAGAGGGTTGCAAGTAAGATCTAAAGGAATCTCTACCATGTGCCTGGATGAACCAGCTCCCTAAGACTTGCTCTCCCAGAGTTCCTCATTAACTGAGCCACATGCTCCAGAGTTGCCTCACAGACCTCCCTTTCCCCCAGGATTCCAGGGTAGGGGACAGTAAAGAAAAATTAAAACTAGTGAAAATAAACCTATATGAATTTCTGAGTCCACATATTCCTGAAGGATAAAGAATATGCAATGTTTGTCAGAAACTCTTTTTGAGAAACTTACCACTTTTCTTATTGATATCAAATTCAAAATGTATGCAAAGATGCCCCCATCTAAAATAAAAGTAACATTGTTAAGTTTTTAAATCTATGGTACTGTGATGGGGAAAAAAGTTTATTAAAAGATAAAAAATGTTAAGTGATCACAGACCATTTACCACTGTTTTCACATGTATAATCCCATTGGATCTTGGTCACAAGCTTATAACATAGTTACTGTTTTATATTTTATTTGTTATAAGTATTCTACATATGAAAATTCCAGAGCTAACTGAATGAATGACTTACCAAAGTTGACACAACTCATCATTACCCAAGTCAGCACATGAAACTCAGGTGTCACATTTTCAAATCTCCGATTCCCACTCAAAATCCAATTTTACAATTAACTGATCAAATACAGAATCTCCCATCTATATCCTTATATCTATGAATAATTTAAGAGCAAAAATTTTAATTATTTTCTCTAGGCTGCAATGTTCAGTAATAATAATGCATAAACCATAACATTGTGATTAATGAAGATATAAACAAGTACACAAAATTAATTGCATCCGTTAGTCAAAGTATTATTAGCATTAGTAATCCCCTTCTTTCTTGATCATTAATGCATATTTTTTTATTCATGTGGGACATAGTAATCTATGCTTACATAGCGCATAAAGAGCAATGTGTTTTTTTTAAATATGGAGTAAAATTTAATGGGATATGTTTTACATAGTCTTTAGTATTTTGATTTAGCCTAGTTTTTTGATAATTTTTGTTTTCTGTGTTTATTTCTAAGCTAAAAGTGATGCTCTTAAAGAAGGGAATTATAATTTTTATTCAATATTTTTATTACTATTTCATTAGCTTACAATTCTATGTTTCAGGAGAATTGATTCACACCTCAATCAATGTATATATCACGTCACAAGCACCACCAGAGTTATAATGCAAATCATCACTAGTAGTTTTATTCTTTCTCCCCTAATTTTCCTCCTCACTCCAAAATGACCTTCTTTGGTAACCACAATCTTTCAGTCAGATATCTGAGAGTTTTATTTGTTTGTTCTTAGTTACTTTTTCTTTATATTTTGCATCTGAGTGAAGCCATCTTGTGTTTTTCTTTTTTTTTTTTCCTGACATTCTGCTTAGCATAATCACCTCGTTTTATCCAAGTTGTTGCAATGATTTTATCTTTTTTAATAATTGAGTAGGATTCCATTGGAATACAACATTTTACCTAGTCAGTGATCAGTGGACATTTAGATTGATTCCATGTCTAGACTACTGTGAATTGTGCTTCTATGAACATAAGGGTGCAAACATTTTTTATAATTAGTGTTTTTGTGTTCTTCAAATGTATGCCTACCTAGAAGCAGGATTGCTGAATCAAATGGCAGTTACATTTTTTTTTTTTTTTTGAGACTCTCCATACTGTTTCCATAAAAATTACACTAATTTGCCTTCCCACCAACAGTGTAAGAGACTTTCTTCTCCACAACACTTGTTGTTTCAATCTTTTTGATAGAGGTCATTCTCACAGGACTGATACAATATCTCAGTGTGGTGTTTATTTGCATTTCCCTGATTATAGTGATAGAGGGCATTTTTTTTTTTCATGTACCTACAGGTCATCAGTATATCTCCTCTGGAAAAGTGTCTGTTAAGCTCTTCTGCTTATTTTTGAGTGGGTTATTTGCTTCTTTGTTGATGAGATGTATAAATTCTTTGCATATTTTGACTTATTCGTATATTTGAAGTTCAAAAGATAATATCTAAGTAAAGCACATGATATGTATTTCCAGAAACTATTTCTAGAAACTTGAGATAGGATAAATCAGGCTTTGCATATGAGACTAAGCTTTAGGTCCCAGGTCTTTTACCATCCGGGGAAAAAAGGCAAATATAATACATTAAACACATTTTGCATTCAGGTAAACTTTATAAGACAAATTCCCTTGTAGAGTTAAATGATTATCCTGAAATAAAATTAAGGAAGAATTTATAGGAAATATCTTCACTTAAAAGATACAACTTAACATAATGGATAATCTCTGGTTGGATAAAAGATAGCTGTTGTCAAATACATGCATATAATATTGAATCTTAATATTATTAAATGCAGTCTAGTGAAAGGCTGAGATAATTATGCCTTTCTATTGCATTCTGGTGATCTAAATTAATATAGCAATAATAACTAAAAGGAGAATCTAATAGGCAAACAATCCCTCCATCCAGCTATTCTTTCTCCCAGATATCATATGTCTCAAGCAAGCATTTGGCAGGAGTTAAATTGCAGTAAATTCATGATTGAATTCTCTAACAGGTACATGTAGTGGTGATAATCTATTGTGCTAGTTAAAGTATAAGCCACAGACTTTAATCATTTTTGACGTAGGCTCTGTATCTACAAAAAAAAAAAAAAAAAAAAGACAGATTTTCCTTTGTGGTTACAGTAGCAGAATGGTAGTGGGCAATCCTTGCTCCAAGGTCAAGTTATTATGACTAGACTGCATTTCTGTCTGTTTCAAGCATTCCCTCTGTAGGATTTTAAGGCAAACCTATAGAACCTGCCTCAATGTTCATCTCAAGCTCCCAGCAGAAAAAAGAAAAGGTTACTCTGAGACCTGACTACCTATATTTCTTTTAGAGACTGCTAAAGCTGACTGCTCTCTAAGTCACCAATAAAAGCTTTGGTTTTATGGGTCATCCCACATCACAGTGGCACTCATATGCATTAGACTTGTTTTATTCTTTCAACTGGAATCCAGTTCTTATTTTCAGTAAAACCTAGTCTCAACTGCTTCTGGTTTTCCTGAATATACTGCTTAAGATACAGTATTGGTATATTTACTCTAATAACTCATCTGTAATGAAACCTCTAGGATGAGTTTTCTTTTTGATTTCTCATTGTCTCATTGCTGAAACAAAATATGCAAAGTGGAAAGACATTAAATTATATACCATCAGTATATCATCTGTGCTCCTTTGAAATCACATTCTTTTTTCTAGGGCATGTATTTTCTCACTGATGTTTTTTTTCTTTTTGAAATAGCTTATTCTTTCTTAATTCTGACTTTTATCTTTATTCTTGATCTTTTCCAATAATTTATGCATCTGTCTCCATCGCTCATACTTCTGTTTTCAGTGTAAATGATTTTATCTGCTATTCCATCTCAGCAGCTCATTCTTATGGCCACTGGCTAGGTGGCATTTTTTTCCAGTTTCTATTGTATCTCATAATATTCATTTCAAGAGTCCCATCTGATGGCACAATCTGTCTTTCTAACTCATCACTCTTGTATCACAGTGCTTCAGATTCATGCATCCTGCCAGCTTTTCACTGTCTATCATTCTCAGGTTCTCAATTTCATCCATAACCCCTTTGCTTCCATGAATCATCTGTATATGAATGCGTTTCAGACTTACTCAGCTCTCTTGGTTTCTTTATTCATCCATCATATTCTGCTGGAAAAGCATAATTCTGGTTATGACTTACTCTTTTGCCTACGCTACAATCAAATTCATCTGCCTTACATAGCTAGGGAATAATGAGTGACCTGACTAGACTCATTACAAATCAATGTCTTAAATATCAGGTAGAGACTTAGTATTGTCTGCCACCACTTTCATATGTCCCTTGTCAATCTATTTTTGTCCTGTCCCAGACAAATATTTCAAATTCAAGCTGATGACCTAGATTCTCATTTTACTGGGAAAAGAAAAGCAAGCATAACTAAAACAAGTTTCCATTACTAAATCTAAACCCATCCTATAACATTTGAATCCATCAATAATGTCTTCTCTTTTTGATCCTAAGGAACTCCTCCTTTATGTACTGAATCTCATTCCCATTTGGCTGGGAAGAGATGTGGATAACATTATGTCTTTCTCCCATTCTACTATGCCCCCATTATATCTTTATCATAAACTTACACATATCTTGACTTCCATATACGCCTTCATGTGCCACTCTATCTCTGTTTCCCTTAAAGGAGGTGTCTACATTTATTATTATTTGATTTGCTTCCTATTATGTCTTGAACTCTCTCTAGTCAGCATTGTATTCTCATTTGTCCTTTGATTGCTATTGTAAATGTTTCTGAAGGCCTACACATCATCAACTCAGTCTCAGTCATCAGCTTACTCATCTTCTCCAAAGAATATGACACACTTGAGTATATTATCCCTTTTCTCAACCTCTGAGATACTGTACTTTCTATATACTTCCTTGAATACTCCTCCCTGAACTTTTGAAAAAAAATCTATTATCCAAATCTGTAGAACTTGGATAACCCCAGAATTCAGTTCTCCAGTTTCATTTGTTTTGTTGTTATGCTGCCTTCCTTGATGGTCTCATCCAAGTTTGTGGCTTTAAAAGTACCTTTTCCAGATTCCATTTGATGACTCAAAATTATCTGTTTAATCATAGCTACTTTTCCCCCTGTACTTCAGATTTTCATATTACTAAATTGACATAATCACTTGGATTTCTCAAATATAACATGAGTGCTCCATTATTCTCCCAAACATGCTTTTTGTGATAATATCATTATCTCCCTACATGGCATACCATCAAATTAAAGAGCTTGAGCTCATTATTTTCTGTTATCTAGATCTGTGACTCTATATAGATGTGCGTGTGTGTATCTAAATAATATTCAGAATTTGAACTTTATCACCAATAGCACTATTCCCATTCTAGTCTAAACCATCATCTGTTTCACCCAGACCACTACAAGAACCTAACAAGAGCTTTACATGGTATCACTCTGTACTCTCAATACAGTCTGCTTACATCCAACAGAGTAATCTTTTAAAGTATAATCAGGTCAGAACATTCTGAGTCAAACATCTCCAATGCTTTCTTATAACACAGAAAGTAAAATCTAAAGATTTTTCCAAAATTTACAAAAGGCCACAGATTCTGACTTTTTCTTCTAACGACTTCACATTTTCACATTCCTATCACTCTCCCCTGTTCTCAGTGTTCCAGTAACACTGTTTTCTTTATTGTTTCTCAAATATTCCAACTCATCCTGCCTCAGGACATTTGCACTTTCCAATTCCTCTACCTGCCACTCTTCCTCCAAATAGTGGTGGTCTCTCCCTCTTCATTCAGGGCTTTGTTCAAATACTGCCTTTCTAGGAGTAACTTCCTTGATGCACCAACACATTGGTAGGCTTGATAGCTTTTCTTTGCTTATATTCTTTCATTTTTCTTTGGAGCTCAAATCTCAACCTGTATTATATACCTATACTATTATTTTATCTACTCAATACAATTAAATATAAACAACATGAAGACAACACTTTTGTCTTTTTAAAAATTTCATTACCAGCAACTGAAAATATTCAGACACAAAGTAGTTTCTTAATGACTATGTACTGATAAATAAATGAATGAACAATACCTTAAAGAGTCAAGGCAAGAGAAAACAGGTACTAGTAATTCCAAATATATAAGCATTGGCCAAGGCTCAGGCAGGAAATAAAGAAACTGGGAGATTATGTAGAGAATGAATAGTCATCTGGGAAACTAGAGAAAATACCTCCAGAATCTAGGAATATGAATAAATGTATCTAATATTAAATGAAGGTATGACTGTTGATCCATAAAAAGACTACTTTCAGCTCTAGTTTTGATTAGTTTCTTGACATGGAAAGACATAGGTTCTGCCAACTACTATTGAAGATATCTTGGATATTTGTTAAGCCCCCACAGACCTACATGGAAGAAACTAATGCATTCTCAGTGCTAGAATTAAGTTAATTTGAAGATTTGTTTCATGTGAAGAGATGATGTGTATGTATACAGATAGATAAACAGACAAATAAATACAGATATGTGTTTGCCTTATACCTGAATATGGATAATTCAAGAACCCAAATACAAAGAAAGTCATTTCCTGTGGTGATCCTGAATCATCTTTAAGTCTGAATTTTTTATTTTCTTGATTGAATATTTAGCATGAAATCAAGAATAAATCATGTGAGCATTATAGTTGGTGCTCACTAAAGTATCCTATCTTTAATTCTACACCTGGAATGGACAAATAGTAAGCAATTAATGCAATGTTACCCTTTTTCTAGGGATATGAACCATAACTTATTTCACTGGTAGATGGATTCGCTAGTAATGCCTGTCTTAATGTGTAACGGAAACAACATGGATTTAGAGAACAGTAGAGTTGTTCTATTTCTGCTCCTTGCTATCTTTGTAACTTAGAGAATATTGTTTAATTGTTTTTGGCAGTTTTTTCTACATCTGAAAATGTAGATGATAGTACTTATCTGTAAGGATGTTGTGAACATTATTATACTACATGAAAAGATCTGGTTATATTCATCATCATAATAAGTACTCTTGACTTCCTAACTCCCTCATAATTTTCTTAGTCTGCTATAGCATATATAAAAATGGCAAATGATGAGATAACTTTATATTTTTGAGTTCTAGGACCATTCTAATAATCACAGCTTCTTGAAAGTTGCATATTAACATAAATGATAAAAATAGTAATACTTGGTAAATTTATCACTGGCAAGTAAGTCAGGGGACTATATTAAAGAGTAAATTATAATGTCTTAAACTGATCTCAGGTACACATGATTCAGGTATATGTCAGTCACAGAAAAGTGTTCTTCTAAATGTATACTCAAAGTGCAAGTTACTGAAATATATCTTTGCAACAATTATGTGTATATCTATATCATTACATCCTTAAAACTTCCCCATTTTCTAGCTCAGTATTTCTCAAATTATCTCATGTTTCCTCTGAAGTTAAAAATTGACTAACTTTACACACTAGAAGGTTTTTTATTGGAAAAACAAATGTTGGTTGATCAAAAGATAAATACAACTTTCTAAGAGGGTGGTCATTGTGTGTCCACAGACTGACCATGAGCCTAGAGAATATACAAATGATTTCTTCATTCAATAACATATGAAAGTGTGAACTCATCAACATCTAGTACAACTCACTGACTAGAGTGTATGACGTTCAGGCTAGGAAACACTGCTAATCCACTTACAGTGACCCCATACGGAAAACTCTCACATCACTCTGAAGAAACTCACCTACCCAGGAACAGGGAGTGTAGCGGGCAGAGAGGTTGAACTACTGAGATGTTAGCAGTTCTCTATTCACTTGAAAAGAGCTCAAGATACTCTGTTATGAGCTAAACTGTGTGAATTCATATGCTGAAGTCTTAACCTCTAGTATCTCAGAATGTGGCTGCCTTTGGAGACAATACTTTAAAGAAGCAATTAAATTACAATAAGGTCGCTGAAGTGAGCCTATTATGACATATCCTTATAAGAAGGGAAATTTGAACATCTATGATTACAGAGAATAGGCCATGTGAATACACAGAAAGATGGTGGACTTCTAGACGCTAAGGAGAGAGACTTGAGGAGGTTTAGATTTCTTTAAAATAAATCAACCTTGCTGACACCTTGATCTTCGACTTCTAGCCTTATGAAATGTGAGGGGAGAAAAATCTGCTGTTTAAGCTATGGAAGCCCTATAAAACCAATATACTCTCTTACATGGCTAGTGTATAGTGTGAATAGAAATGTAACTGTGTTTATAAGATAATAACTAGAGAGTAGTCTGAGCTGGGGCTTTGCTTTTTTTCTTTTTTTTTTTTTAAAGGAAAAGGGTAGACAGGAGTGAAACCAAGCTTGCTTGGTATATTTTATCAGCTGGTACTGTATATATTTATTTGTAACTAATTTTCCCACAGGCAATGATAGGAAGAAAATGAAGTCCAGTGTATCCTAGGTAAAGACACTATTGACAGCTATTTTGACAGAGTAACAGAATCATAAAAATATGAAAGGCACTGTTTGTCTTTGACTTCAGTTCTATTAAAATCCCTTTTCTCTTACGATGCCTGTGAGCTGTTAGCTCCCCTGTTGATAAGTCATGGCAAAAATCTAGCAAAAGCAGTCTTGGAAGGGACCCGTGACATTAACGTCGGAGACTCGGTCAGACACTCCGTATTCCACTTCAAAACACAACAGGGGCCAAAGTGCGATTGATTTTATTTCACTTTTTTTTTTTTCAGATGACTCAATCACCAAGCGAAAACTGAAGTCATTCGTGTTGCTTTCTATATTCTTAGCAGAATTTATTCATCTTTCATGTCAAGTCTAATTCCTGACCCTCAATTTAATTCTATTTCAGCAGCTGATGCCTCTATTAGCCTTACTGCACTTGAATTCTGTGGCTCCCTGGGCAATAGACTACAGACAAACTGTTTTTCGAGTACTTAGCAGAAGAGCTCTATGCTTTATTGACTCAGATTCTAATTTCAAATACTGTTCTTACTGATCAGGTACTTGAAAGCACATTTTCTAATGGACTTCCCTCTTGCACTGAAAGGTGATTGCCAAATTTCATATATTTCCAGGGCATAAACTATAAGAACATCTTTCATTTTTTTATACCACGAAGAAACTCTTGGAAGGGTCAGAGGTTCTGAAAGTGAAAATAAACAATAACTTTAAGAAATTTGATAGCTGAGGAACATATGGATTGATACAAAAGAAATAAATATTATAAGATATTTGATATATTTAATTGAGTATTATAAAAAGTGAAACATATGCTAATACAATACAAATTTGATATTTAAATGAGACTATAATGCAGTCTAATAAACAAAACATGATCCTACAGTGAAAGACCATTAAAACAGAATAAAATGATCTCACTTTTGCAGACACATACAATAGATAACAATGAATTAATATATTAAACCAATCAATTAAATTGCCCTAATTCTTATTCATGTGTTCTCACAAATTGTCACAGAATTCTAAAGTGTATGGAGCAGTAATATTTCAGGAGAAAGTGTTCTTCAGCATGGCTGAGTAAATGAATCAATAAAATGTATTGCTATGTCTTGTAGTGACCATTAAAGGAAAATTACCAGTATCTCTTCTAATCCAACCTCTTGCTGAAAACCACTTATATAAATATCCTTAAAGTTATTTATCCATACTTCTCCTCCAGTGAGAGAATATATACCTCTTTATAATAAAAGTTATTACACTGGATGAATCTAATTATTCGAGAATTTCTTCTTACAATATCTCTTATATGCCTACTGCTACTCATCATTCCATGGTGACACTGGAAAACACATAAAATAAATATTTCCTAGCTTTTAAAATTATCTTATGCCTCAATCTTTACCTTTCCCTTCCCATTCCTCTGTGGTTCCTCACCTAAAATGATTTATCTTTCCTTCATATGCCTGATCAGACTCATCTAGACATATTCTATTGTGTTTACATGTTTATAGGCTATTTTCCCCTTATGTCAATGTGCTGATACTTTCCTCCATGAAGAGTTTCTTTCCTGGGATCTCTTTGTCCATCAACCTTCCGTGACATTTAATAAAGTCATGTAACATGTATTTATTGAATTTTCTCTAGCTGTCCTTCATTGTGATAGTCACTGGCATTAGAATGATTCTTGTATCATAGCTCATCCTCCAAAACCAATTAATCTAAGGACAAAGCAGAGTAAATTGGCAATTATTGTTCAGTGTTATGTGAGATAAACACAAGATGCTGTAAGAATGCACAGGAACCTGACACATATTTAAAGGGTCTGGAAAGACTACTCAGAGGAAATGACATTAAAGATAGAGTATACTGAAAAGAGAAAGTGCCCACGGAATGAAGGGACGGTGGCATTTTCCAGAGATACTGGGCAAAGGGAACAGAGGGCTGGGAGTAAGCACAGACATGGTATGTTCAGGGACTTGTAAGTAGTTCAAGGGATCTGGAAAGCAGAGGATATGCATTGTGAAGTGAGGCCGTGGCAGCAAGCGGGTTGAACCGTGAGGACACTTGTGTCCTCTGGTATGTGTACGTTTTTGTCTGTTCAGACTGTCGTAACAGTATACCACTGACTCGGAGAGTATAAACAACAGAAATATATTTCTCACCATTCTTGAATCTGGAGCATCAACCGTGGCTCAGCTCTGGTGAAGGCCTCGCAAACGGCACACTGCTCAGTTCTCACAGTGTCCTCACTTGCTAGGGTGGAGTCTCCTTTGTAAAGTCACTAACCCCCCAAAATAAAAAATCAACCTGACTTAATGACTTCCCAAACCTTATCTCCTCATACTGTTATTTGGGGATTAAGATCTAGACAGAGGAAATGAGGCACAAATGTTTAGTCCACAGCAATGTAGTAGTTTCCTAGAACTGACATAGCAAATGGTTACACACTAAGTAACTTAAAGCAATAGAAATATATTGCTTCACAGTTGTGGGAAACAGGCATATAAAACCAAGGAGCAATGACGCCACATTCCTTCCCAGGTCTCTGGAGGGGGAGAATTCATCCCTATCTTCAGGAGTTCTGTGCTTTGAGACCATGTAACTCCAACCTCTGACTCCATCATCACAGCCTCTTCCCTTCTCGGTTTCTCTGTCCTCTTCTCTGGTTATAAGGACAACAGCCAATAGATTTAGGGTCCCCTCAAAATCTGTGATGATTTCATCCTCAGATCCTTAACAAATTGCATCTGTCAAGACCTTATTTTCAAAGACCACATTCTGAGTCACATTTGCATAAGGCCTCCTTCTAAGTTTCTGGGTGGATACAAATTGGAGATGGGGGGTTGCTAATTAGCCCACTACAGAAAGCAATGGGGATTTCATCATTATGCAATGAAAAACTGTCATTAGGCTTGTGTGAGGATATATAAATTAGGAATATGTAATAACAAGAGTGAAGATAAAGTAATACATTTACTGTGAATAAATTGAGTTAATCTCTTTGGGGGCATCAATTTAGAGGTTTTAAAGGACATTTGATATGTTTGGACTTTAGTAGAAAGATCTAAATCTTCTTTCTTTTCCTTCTTCCTTCTCCTCTTCCTTCTCCCCATGTTCTTCATTTTTTCTCCAAATCTATTTAGTATTTTTTATTAAACACATCTTTATAGCAAAGATGGTGGTAGTTCTTTGTTATCAAAGTTCCCCTTCACCGTGGTTATTTGAAAAGGAGATGTATTTGAAGATTTCTGTAAATCTTGAGATAAACTGAGATTTACCCACCTCCCTAAAGGACCAACTCTTTAGAAATCCCCCCAAAAATGTTAATAAACGTGTCACTGTATTGATTCTTTTGAAGACTTTAACATTTTTGCAGGCTTTCATCTCAAGCCTGGCAAGTGCATTTGTCTTCTGCATAACTTTCATTGCATTATTTCCCTTTTGACTGCTTCTAGTTACAATTAATGATCTTAATACTCATTAACTTTTAGGTATATTAAATGACTATCAACATTTCTACTACTAGTATTAATGGCAATAGTAGTAGTGGCAGTAGTAATAATAACATGTATAAAATATGCTTATATTGGGAGTATATATAGCCATATGGATTGCATTTTAATCTTATATTGGAAGTCAGAAGAGTTGAAATATAACTTACCTCTCTATTTCATCCCTAACCGTTTGAACATTACCACCCCACCTAATTTGATGGACTCCACTTACTCCTATATTTAAATGTCTTACAAAATCCTGAATTGAAAAATAGCAAATTTGTTAAGTAATGACCAAACCTATAGACTTCTGCCTGCTGAGTTAATTCCATGCAGTTGAATTATTATGTCTGGTCTATATCAAGAAATTTACCTCACTTGTGTAATACTTTCCATATACATGAGAGACCACAAATAGACACGGAATTAGACAAAAACCAAGAGACATGTACTCTATTAAAAATGTGACAATGGCTAGCTTATTGCTGGAACCAAACTCAGAGGGTAAATTTCTATCTCTCATGCCCAACACCTTTCCTAGATATTCTGCTAGAATGTGCCAGGTGAGTCTCATGGCCAACCCAGGCACATCTCCTGAGAGTGCCTTAATTTGCATTCTTGGCTTTAAATTTGAAAACCTAGTTATGGGTGACATTAGCACCCTGTGCTTATTTTCCAGGCACCTGTGGGAAACTGGTAACATAAGATGGCTCTGGAACAGAATCACTACATAACTAGATATGAATCATTTGATTTTAGTCCAGATTTCTTTGTTAACAGCATGAAGTCTCTAACTGCTGTTGTGTTTTCCTTAAAAGAAAAAGTAAATGCCCTTAAAATATTAATTCTCTGATAACTTACGAGATTAAAGTAACTTGAGCTAGTATTCCATACTACTAATAATACTGACAGCAATATAATAGTAAGCTGAGCATTCACTGTTGAGTAGCTGTATAATTTAGTGTCTAAAAAGCTGGAATCTGGAGAGATTTCTGTGGACCCTGATATAGTGATAATAATCACTATTAGCTGTGTACCCCCAGTAAGTCAGTTGACTCCTGTGTGCCTCAGTCACTTGCCTATACAATGGCATAACAGGTACCCACATCATAAGGTTGATGCAAGTATTAAATAAGTTTATGTATATGTATATATATATATATACACCTATATACACATAAATATATGCACATATTTAATACGTACATATAATATGATAGCATTATATCTGTTATACATTAAACTCTCAATAAATACTAACGATGGTTCTGTGATGGCGTTAAAGAATTAATTTCCTGCTTTCAGCTACCAAGTCTGTTGATACCATTAACTCAAAAATTGATTTAATAAATAATTCTAGTTATGAAAAATAAAATCTAGATTTATAAAGTTTAAATCACTTTGCTAATTTGAAATTCATATAGCTAGTCATTGAAAGACCTGGGATTTGAGTTGATATTTATCGGACTCCAAAACTATGGAAATTCCAGAATACCATTATCATCATCATCATCATCATCATTTTCAACAAATGTACCCAGCTTCTCAGTTTTTAAGGCACTTTCCACATATAATCTCATTTGTCCTTCATAAAAACCTTGTGAAGTAGACAGAGTATTATTAACCATGTTTCATACACTGCAAAAATTTTGAGACTCAGAAATTTCACACAGTAGTAAGTACCAGAACAGGCTCCTGCTATCTAAGGCTCCACTCACATCCTAACCGCTTAAAAGATACTGATCAATTAAGAAGTAAGATAAATAAAATTATTAATACTATTGATTAAATTGGTAACCTTGCCTTAAATTCTCAGCAGAAAATTGGACTTTAATAAATTCACAAGAGACCCTGTCATAGTTAGCTTACAACTTGAAGAAGCAGAGTGGAAGGTCAGTAGTACTTTCTCTTTCATTTTCTTCTAGAAGTTTCTAATTTTATTTGTCATATATTTAGTGCTACATTTCAAGCTGATTTCTGTAGATATTTTAAGTTAAGGACCAAGGTCATTTAGGTTTTTTGTCTTTTGTGGGTTTTTTTTGTTGTTGTTGTTGTTCCTTTTATTCATTTTGCTTGTGACTCTGATTGTTCCAGCAGCATTTGTAAACCAAATTTTACCAGTGAATTGTTGGTTTTGGTAACGTGATCAAATATCAGTATGTAATTGGAGCAGTTCTGAACTCTGTTGTCACACTGACTTAATCACTGTAGTTTGTACTATGCCTTACAATAAAGTAGTTTTATGGCTTTTACTTAACTTTATTTCTCTCTTTCCAAGTCATTTTATATATCCCAGCTCATTGCCCTTCCAGAGGAAGATAAATTCATTAGGTCAGTTTCTACCAAAATAATCTTCAGGAAGTGTTTTCATTTTCTACATTGAATGAAATTACCATTTGATTTTTCTTTTCATTTTAATGTGGTAGATTACATTGGTTGACATTTGAATGCTAACTCATCCTTACATTCCTGCAATAAGCTCACTTGATTAATGTAGCATGCTGGCTTTTTAAAAATAATATATTGTATTTTGCTAAAATTTTGAGAAATTGTGAATCCCTGTGAGGTTGATATTGTTATCTGTTCTTTTAATTACTTGTTTTTTTTGTTGTTGTTTTTTAAGTTGTATATCTTCCAGGAAAGAGCTTACTTCATAGAATATTCTGGAAAATATTCTTTGATTTTCATTTTCTGGAAGAGTTTTTATGTCATTGGTATCATGTCTCTCTTACATGTTTGACGAAATTTGATGGTAAACTACTTGCGGTCTGGAGATATATTTCTGGGAATGTTTAAAAAAAAAGTAATCACTTTATTCATATGTGGTGTGCAGGGAAATCAAACAAATGAATGAATAAAACAAAAATAAGCTTTTTATAATAAAAGACCAAAGTAGTAGTTGCCAGAAGGCGATAGGGAGGGAGAAATGCAAATAAAAAAAAAAGGGACTTAACTGTACAGTGAAGGATAGAAATGCACCTTTAGTGGTGACTGTGTGGTATATACAGATGTGGATTTATAATGATGCACATCTGAAGCATATAATGTTATCATACAATGTTGCTTTAAAAATTCTAATAAAAGTTTAAAGTCACAAAAAAATTAGATGATTGTGAGGTTAGCTTCTTTAAGGAAGATTTAACTGTTGGATGTCACACAAGGCATTTGTGTGACACATCTAAGTCTCAAATTCACTGAAACAGCTTGTCCGTCATGCCCATGTGATATGTGTTCTGCAGTATTCCTTCTCTCATTCTTGATTTGGGTGAATAGTGTCTTCCTTTTCCTCCTCAGTTTTACTGAAAGTTAATTTTATTTACCTTCTAACAAATCCATTATTGGTTTTACTTACCTATCTTTTGTTTTTGCATTTTCTACTGTATTTAATTCTACTTTAATTTTTTTTATTTGCTGTTTCATGTTCACTGTAGATTTAGTTTGCTCTTCTTTCTGTGGTTTCTTAGAGTGTTATTTTTGGCCCACAGTTCCCCTTGTCTGTCCTATTGTCTCTCTGTGTAAGATTTTCACAACAGTAGTTGTCAAACATATTTTATCAGACTCAAGAATAATTATTCTCTATAAATTGAAAACATAATATAAACAATTTTTAGTCTAGGTAATTGTAGGCGTGAGGATACTGTAACTGTATTCACTCCCCTCTGACCCCAGTAGCAAGCCCTGAAGAGACTGCTGAACTTTCAGGGCTACAACTGCTCTGATAGATTTCCATCTCCTAGCTTTTGAGAAATCCTAAATTTCTAAAATATGTAACTTGAGAGAGCATTACTACTTTATGCTAGATTGTATGACTTTTTCTTTGGCACTCCTATGATTACATCCATTGTCTTATTTATCCTGCAAGTAGAATTTTATGGTATTATCGAAATAAGGTAAACAAATTTGCATTTCATACCTTTTTCTGAATCTTCCCTGATATTAGCTTTGCACCTCTTTAAAATCAGAGATTCCATCTGTACCTTTCCCGAGTTAGGCATAATTTTATTAAAAGGGAAGATTTGAAAGACGTTGCATTATAACATTTTATAGATTTAAGGTAAGCATCATGGTAAATAAACATCTGTATATAATGCATTAAGTTTACCACTAATAATCCAGTTCTATCCATCATATAACTGATTTTTGAGTTGCCTTATATATTTGAATTCTATGGTTCACTTTACTACAAATGCAGATTTTTAATAAGAATTAAAAGATAAAGAATAAATAAATAAAGCATATCCCTGTGTTATGGACATGTCCAGTCTAGGTAGAATAGCTAAAGTTTAATAACTGTGTAATTCCATATGTTCCAAAATAAGTGCTGCTTGTTATAGGAAGGAAGGAAAAGTTAGTGTGAAGAAAAAGTATTGGTGGAAATGAAAGAAATGTATGTGGATTTTCAAAAACAGGAAGATTATATAGTGTCATAAAGATGATTTAAAACATTCTAAGAAATGGCATAGAGAAATGTTTTAGGAATATTTAGGAGATATTGAATTTGGTTTTAGCTGTGTATATGTGGTTGGTCCAGTTGAAGATAAAACAGGAGAGAGAAAATAGTCTTTGATGCTTCTTAAAGGAATTAATGTTATCCTGTATCTATGCTGCTAATGAATATTTATATGCTGCGTTCCTAAAAGAAAGACTAGCTTTTCCATTGAGAGTAAATGCAATGCTCTCAGCCTCCGAAGCGAATGTATAAAGCAGGCATATGAGAATAAGGAAAAAGTAGCTTACAGAAAAATAAAATCAGTGGGTAAGAAAGGCCCACACCCTAAAAGCTCAGGTAAATATCTTGTCCTATTCAGGTAGAAAAGTAATACAAAATAAGATATAAAATCTATAGAATTATCATGTGGCCAGTATAAGTTCATATTTAAAACTGATGAAAGAGCAGCTAAAGCTAAGGATAAAAAATTAGAAGTTTTAAGTAATCAAAGAGAGTAAAATTAAACAGCAATAACTTTGTTTCTTAAATGTGGTATGTGAATTTACCGAATGCAGTAAAAATCTTGTTTTATATTAATTTTGTATCCTGGTACTTTACCATACTGATTGATTAATTCTAGTAGCTTTTTAGTAGAGTCTTTAGTGTTTTCTACGTATATTATCATGTCATCTAAAGAATGATGATTTCACTTCTTTGTTTCCAATATGGATTCCTTTTACGTCTTCAGCTTGCCCCATTGCAATGGTGAGGACCTCCACTATGATGCTGAAAAGCAGAAGTGAGAATGACTACCTTGCATTGTTCCTGATCTTAGAGGAAACCCTCAGGTTTTCATTGATTATGATGTTGGCAGTAGGTCTTTCATATAAGGCCTTTATTATGTTAAAGTATGTTCCTTCTATCTCTTTTATGTAGATATTTTATCATAAATGTGAACTGTATCATGTCGAATGATTTCTCTGTATTTATTGATATGATCCTATGTTTTCTTTTTTTCCTGCCCATTGTTGATGTGGTGTATTACATTAATAGATTTGTGTATTTTGAGCTCTCCTTGCATCCCTGATATCAATGCTACTTTGTCATGATGGATTATCCCTTTGATATATTGTTTGTTTGCTAATAGTTTTGAGGATTTTCGTGTCTATATTGCTGCAAATGTTGGTCTTTAATTCTCTTTTTTGGTCATGTCCTTGTCTGCTTTTGGTATCAGTATAATGTTGGCCTCATAGAAAGTGTTTGAAGTATTCCCTGAAAGTTTGAGAAAAGTAAGGTTTTAATTTTTCTTTTTAATTCTTCTTTGAAAATTTGATAAAACTCACTAGCGAAGCCATCTGATCTTTGGCTTTTATTTTGGGGAAGACTTTTGGTTAAGTCTACAATTTCCTGAATTGTAATAGGTCTGTTCAAATTTTCATTTCTTCCTGATGCATTCTTGATAGCTTTATGATTCTGAAAATATTTCCATGTCCTCTAGGTTGTCCAATTTACTGTCATACAGCTACTTACAGTTTCTTAGGATGTTTGTGTTTCTGAGGTGTCATTGCAACTTCTTCTGCTTCATATTGATTTTAATTTGTTACAGTTTTTTTTCTTTCTGTTTCTCTTAGTCTAGTCAAAGGCTTCTCAATTTTATTTGTATTTTTAAAAGAACCAATTTTTGATGTCTTCTGAATTCTTTTGATTTCTATTTCATTTATTTCTACTCAACTTTTTATTATTTCCTTCCCTGTGCTGATTTTGGCTTCAATGTTTCCTTCTTTCTCTAGTTGCTTTAGGGTTAGATTACTTATTTGTAATTTTCTTGTTTTTTGAAGTTGGTTTGTATTACTATAAACTTCTTTCTTAGTACTACTTCTCTACATTCTGCAATATCTGGTAGTCTTTGTTTTCATTCTCATTCATATGCAAGTGCATTGTTATTTATCCTTTGATTTCCTCCTTTACTCAAGAGTCATTCAGAAGCATGTTGTTTAGCCTTCACAAATTTTAAATTTTCCAGCTCTGTGCGTGTGCGTGTGTGTGTGTGTGTGTGTGTGTGTGTGTGTGTGTGTGATTTCTAGTTTTATCCCATTGTGATTGGAGGAGATACTTGTCTGATTTCAAGCTTCATAAATCTGTTGACACTTGTTTTGTTTCCTAATAATGATCTACCCTTGGGAATGTTCCATGAGCACTTGAGAAAACTGAGAACTGGTCAAAGCAAAGCACACACCCATGTGAAAATTCCTCAGTGTTCCAGAAGAGCATCTGTCTCAGTATGGTCTTAAACTCGAAGACTTGAGGTAGAAGCTCTGAAGTACCAAGCAGATAACAAAGCTGTTTAGTAATAGTCCTAGGCTGGTGGAAACAGCTATTTCAATGGAGCCTCTCCAGTGATATCCCTAGAAACAGCTGGAGAATGGAATGTCCTTTGCTGTGACTCACTAGACTATATCTTCCATTTTTGCATACCTGGCTGGCTGTCTCTGGCAGTCCAGGGAAACACAATCATCAGCATAAGCAGTCCGGCACTACAAGTGTGTCAGATGTAGATATGGCAGATGTTTCACCCTGAGGCCTTCTGCAGTATTATCCTCTAGCACTTGGACCATGAAGAAAAGAGAGAAGAAACCAGGCAGTGTAGTAGTCAACATGGAGGCTATCCCACACCACACTGAGGTTTTTGGTTCAAGAAATGAGAGTCAGTTCCTAGCTGTAGGAACACCCATTGATGGGGTAAGACCTTAAATTCTGGGGAATTTCATATCATTGGTCTCTCTTGATAGTTCCCATGGTCTCCAAACATGGCCGTGTGAATGTTGAGGTAGATCAGCTTCTCCTACCATTTGCAAATGTGTGTCCTTTCTCTTCGTGGACTTGCTGATCCCTGTTCCTTTGTAAAGGTTGTTGTTAAATACATGTAATTTTCCTGTGTCTGTGAGGAGAAGGTGAGCTTGAGATCTTAATATTCTACCCTGGTGAACCGAGGCCCGCATTCTGTATTTGAATTAATATGTTTAGACTATTGATATTTAAAGTGATTTTGATATAGTCTGATACATTAGATTCATGTAAATCTTACCTGTTATTATTATAATTCATAGCTTCTGATTTTTGTTTCTTTCCTTGTCTTCCTCAATTTTCCTGCTGCCTCCAATTTTGAGAATTTTAAATGAATTCATTGTCCTCCTCTCTTAGCATATTAATTATACTTGCTTTATTTTAAGCATGTTTTAGTGATTGCCTTTGAGTTCCCAATGCATATTTGAATTAATTCAAATTCTCTTTCAAATTAAAGCATGCTGCTTTATTACTAGAACACGTACCTTATAACAAAGTATTTCCTTTTCGCCCTCTTTCTCCTATAGCATTGCTTTTGTTTTTCAATTACTTATAACTATATTAACGTAATAGATTGCTACTTTTTTAGCAAACTATATCTGTTAGATAAATTATATGTAAAAAATAAAGGTTTTGCTTTACCTCCATGTGTCCATTCTCTAACACTCCTCCTTTCTAACATGCAGCTTAGACTTTCTGACCTATATTGTTTGCCTTCAGTCTGAAAAACTTAACATCTTTCAGGGTACATCTTAGTTTGAGTAACAATTATTCTTGGTTGTTGTTTGTCTGAGAAAGTCTATTTCATCTTCACTTTTGTAGACTAATTCTGCTGTTTTTAGAATTGTGTGAATTGTTTTTTCTTTCAATACTTTACATATTTCACTGCACTCATTTCTTGCTTGGTTTTTAACAAGAACACTGATGTGATTTTATTATTGTTCAGTTCCCCCTCAACTGCTTTGACTATTTTCTCTCTGTTTTATACCATTTGAAATATGACATAAATGGATATAGATCTTTGTGCTTTGTGGTTTTTGAGCTTCCTGTTTGTGTGGTCTGTGTCTTGGCACTTCAACTAGAAGAGATGGAAAACACAAATTTTATTTAGGAATGTGATCTTAGAAAAACTCAAAGTCACCAGGTAGTAAGGTTCTGTCAGCTCCCTGTCAGGATAGGTCTTTATGTTCAATAGTTCTAATGGGTGTGTTTCAACATGATTACTTTTGTCCTCTTGCCTGAAACCTGAGGGAAATTTTCTATGGCCTCCCATGAGAACCTAGAAGGGTGCTTCCTGGAGAATAATTGACAGAATCATAGGCAGCTCTCAGTCCTCCAACATCCCATCCCAAGCTTTACAAAACTATCCTATTGACCTTGAACTTTCAGGAACCTGATAAATTTGAGATTTATTCTCAACCTCTAACTATAGTTTACATTCTTCTTCCTCATTAATTCTCAAAGTGTCCAGATATTTAAAAAAAAAAAAAAAGACTAATTCTTAGAATGGATTCAAGAGGTAGAGAACCTGTAGGGCAGTAGCTGGTGATAGATAAATAGTTAGTAACTAATTAAATAGATCAATAACTTTATTTCTTAACTGAGTACTTTAAGAGATAAGCTAATCCACGTCCTCCTTGTATAAATTGGAAACAGATCTATTGAGAGGAAACAATTACTCTCAGCTCCTGCCACATGGTTCAGCTTGAGTTAGATTTTCATTTTCTTCCTTTCCATTTTAATGCTGTTCTACTGCCCTGTGCTTTCACCCAAGATTAAGTGGTTTTTCTAACTTTTCTTAATGTGCATTTAAAAAGAAATTTATCTTATCATTATGAATACCTCTTCAGTAGTTAAAATTCAGAGAATATAATATCAAAATGAGTTTCTCCTCAAGTAAAATAAAATTTATTGTAGACATTATTTGCATTAATAAGGACTAAGGATTTTATAAACAAATTTGTTTTTACTTTATTACTTAATATAAATGTATATTTATATTATATACATATTATAATTTATATGTGAAACATGTATATATAGGAATACATACACAAAATTAGCACACGTAATTCATATCAAATAATACTTTCTGGGAATGTTAATTTCAATAATGAGATACCTTTGTATTTCAAGATTAGCTTTTGTATCCCAATGCCTTAAAATATCAGTGAAATATTGAGCTCTATTTTCTTAACTGAACAAATCACTCAACTATCAGCTTGGTGACTTGGGGTTTCATTTCCACTGGGATTCCACCAAATGAAGTGGATTCACATGTGCAAACAAGACTCATGGGGTGCAGAACATAAAATAAAAGAGAATGAAGAGTGGTCTCATGAGTAAAGACAATCACAAGAGTCATAGAAGGTCATGGAAGAAAAATTAATCAAAAGAAATCAGGAAAAATATGAATGAAGATCTACAAACGGTAAAGACTAGTTTAAAAGTAATGGTTATAGATTTCCTAATTCCACTGTAATTTCATCAGGCTTACCTTTAGGATTATTCTGAGTCCTGGAAGTATCTTTAAAAGAACAGGAAAGAGTTGATTTTTAAACAGATGGTATATATATATATAATACAATTCAGACATTTCTAAATTTTTTGAGATGATATCCTTCCCCAAAATTATACAGTCGTACTGTAATTTCACACAATTCCTTTCATACCTACCTCCAAACTGGACTTTTGAGTTCCTTTAGACAAGGGAGATTATTTTGTTTTGTCATTTTGTTTTATCAATTTATTTTATTTCCTTCGTATATCACACAGAATGCCAAAGTTAAAAAAAAAACAACAACAGAAAATGTTAAATAAAATAATTCCTATAACTGTGTTTCTCAGTCTTCAAAATCCATGTTCCATTTTAGCCAGCATACTCACATGAACATATCCTCTACAACTGGAGAGTTTTGAAAGCATCCTGTGTCCATTATTCATGCTGTCTGAACTTTTAGTTAAAAGTCTAATTACAGCATAACTAAGTCATATATCAAAGAACAATATACAATACAGATCTGAATTTCTCAATGGCATTGGAAGGTATTTCCATAAATAACATTTGCAATTCTAATGTTATATCTTTCAATGTGTTTGAAGCTTTACACTGCTAGAATCAATTGTTTTCATAAAACATTCAAGGGTGTGCAATATAATAATAATCCATATTAATGACACAAAAATCATGCCAGTTATTTGCCATTCCATCATGGCCATGCCACTCTATGTGCTAAAATCAAACAAACAACTCCCTAAATCTGGGTCACATTCATACTACAATTGTGCCTTTAGTCACTCTGATTTTTCAAGTAGTCTCTGTTAGTACTCCTCACTACGACTTTCATGGATTTCTCATATTCTTTTTATATCTATTACACTGTCACTAAATTAGTATATACAATGTGTGAATTTCATTATATCATGGCTCCCCTTTGCTCTTAGGAAAAACTTCTCTTTGCCCATGTGAATGCCTGCCTCTCTTGCCAGCGCCATCTGGACCTGTCTCTCATGCTCTTTATTATGTATCAAGCATTAAAACCAAAATGGACTTCATGGGAGAGACATACTTGGGTCTCCAAGGAACCGTTTTTGCACTCATTTCAAACCACCAATTCATATAAGGCACTGAGTGAGACCTATCTTGGAGAAAGTATGTGTATGAATAACATGAACAAAAACAAACATGAAATGCGCCCTATCAACATATTATAAATTTTTAAAGCAAATTTTCTGGTTCTCATCTAAGACTCCATAATAATTACAGGCTATGAAAATAAAAGTTTGTATGTAGATATAGATAGATATAGACAGAGATAGATATAAACATACTTATTTACACGTCATATGTATTTATATATATGAATAATTCATATATATTTTAATACTTACTTTATTAACCATTCCATCCCATGAATTTGTCTAGGCACTCACAGGGATTGCTAGCAACAAGATCTGTACATATCCACCATTTTTGCAAGACTCAACTTCATATTAATTTGTGTATGAGGAAAATAAAGAACAGAGGAAGAAAATTAGAGTGATTATTGAAAGATTTTAAGCATTGCAAATAAAATAAAATATGTTAAAATAAATAAAGGCAAATTTCTAAACAAATTTATCGCAACATGAAATGAACATGTTACATATTTGAGTCATAAATCTGAGCAAAGAAAAAGTCCAATGATCTTTCCTATTCCTGGTCTTTCCTTTTCTATCATTGTGGGTCAGAATACCTGTAGCAGAATACTCTCTCCCTTATTTACAGTCTGAGTGACCTCAGGCAGTACCAGATCTCTCCATCTTAAATTTGTCTTAACTTTAAAATAACTACAAGGAATAATGTTTATAAAAATACCATTGTAGTATATACCATTATTAAAATACAAGTCATTTGATATCATAATGCTAAATATTACATTTACTATGTTAAATACAGTTTTTCCATTTTTTTCATTTATTCATTCTACATTTACTGAATACCTATTATCCTTATGTGTGTACATATATGCATGCAACATGCATATGTGCATGTATATATTCTATAGGACACATGCATATATATGTGTGTATGTATATACATGTATGCAGATATACAGATATTTATATACACATTTTGAGATTTAAAGATGAAAAGCTACATAGCCCTTTTCTCTCAAAAACTGTCCTCTTTGATGTAAAATATATACATAAAAATACAATGAACTGACATATTAGAGTTCAAGATAAGACAGAAGAAAGCATAAAGAATTGGGAGAGTTCTGCCAGAGATTATAAAATGTCTTCATAGAGGAATTGCTGTATAAAGTGAATCTTGACAGTTAAAACAGGTACAAGTAGCTGGGAGAAAAATTTCTTTTCATGCAAATACTGCTAGAGGAAATCTCTTTGCTCCTTTTTATTCTCTTCGCCCATCTTTAGTTGGACTCACCATATATTTTGCTATATTTCATATCATATTCTATCTTTTGATATTCCGTGTAACATTCTCTTATCTTCTAATCCATATATTCTTCCCCCTCATTTAGGTCCTGAATTCATATATGTCTTCCTTTTCTCTATTTACTAAACTTTTTTTCATTCTTCCACTAATGTTCCTATAAGGAATTGAGTACGAACAATGGCTGAAGATGTATCAAGAAAGAGAATTTGATATAATTGAAAATATGAGTACCATTAATAATGATTTAATAGAACTATAGATCAACTGATATCATCTTTGCAGTTCTTTTATCACATGGTCTAAATAATTGCCTGGAATCTCCAGGAATAAAAATAGAAAATTATTACACCTGAAAAAAGAAACTTTCTGATACAGACATAAAGCCAAAGCTTATTTATTTTTGTATGGATCATTGGAAACAATTAACTCCTTACCTCTCCAGTGAGCTAGTTCAGTGACTATGGCTTATTCAGGAATTTTTCATGCTTTGTTAAGAAGCCGTTAGCACCATTATCAGTTCATTAGTTCTGACTTTGAAAAATACTTCACTAAACCTCACTATTGCTCAGAAGAGTTGTAATCACAATAGAATATTTGAGAATATCCACATTTGGACATAAACTGACTCAAATGAGTCAATGTGGTGAAATATATTTTTGGAAATATTCTAGAATATGAATAACTTTAACACAGCCTCAAAATGAACTAATATAAGGTTGTATATACGAACAGAAAGTTTATAACTGCTCTATAATTACCTTTTCTTTCCTGAGCTGTTCTATCACCATTCTCATATTCGTTTTCTTTTTTTCTTTTTTGCTTTTGTTGTTAGGGTTTATGATAATGATGATGATGGTAGTGATGATGATCATGTTATAAGCTCCTTGATCGTATTTATTTTAATCTTAAATTTTGTTGAAATTATTTCGATGAAAGATGAGTACTTAAAATAACACTTTTCAAATGACTTTTTTCCTGCTCTTGGCTTTTCATTTGGCTGCCTTCTTTACCTCCTCTTTATCCTCCTACTTCTTCATTGTATTCTCACAGAACTATATTATGCAGGCATAATAGCCACTTTCATTTCTTTATGTAAATTGCTTTTCTCTGAGAAGGGTCAGTGCTATCCAGTTTGGATAGCCAACAATGGTTTGAGAGTACAGGGTTAAGAGAGGAAGGTGATAAACTCAGGTTTACAACTGTTTTGGTTAAAATATTAAGATATTAATTTCTCATCATGTTATCCCTACCTCTTTGGCATTTCCAGGATGATATAGTTTCGTAGGTTGTGTAATGATAGAAGGCTTATTTATCTCTGCTTATATGAAAAATTATCACTTGCTTTCCTTCTTCTGACTTTCTGCATCTTGATGTTATTTCTTCTTATTAGTACTCAAGTTAGAGAAAATGCAGATGGATTGTTTGTGCAGATCTCCCCCTCACCCAACTTCCCAAGGTATTTAGTAGTATGTATTATTACTATAGAGATACTTCTGACTTTGCTTAATTGCTATAGATGTCTTTAGACTTCATTGATCAAGCAAAGGATAATTGGTAAGGTATTTTAGGAGATATCTGTAGTCAAATCCAGTGCTAATATTAATCAGATCTTATTGTCCTCAAATTGGACAAATATGCACTCTACTGGGCTCATATTAATTATGTCGTGCTTTGAAGTTTGTATCATTGTATGATCTCATTAGATGTTATTTATTTTCCATGTGTCTTGTCTTATATTTTTAATTAGGTTTCTATGTGGGGATTTTAAAATTAACTGTTGACTGCTTGAGACATAATAGGGAGAGTAAAAATAATAAATTTCTAATAACTGGGTTTTAATTAATAATTGAAAAATCACTTTGCAGACATTTTAGAAACAATATGCCCTAATGACTGAGTCACATGGGCACTATCTCTCTTTATACTTTCTTTTCCATGCCCTAAGTATGATTTGCATGTCATGTCAGTGACATTAGAAAACTGGGATTAACTCATAAGGAGTCAAGTTGTGTTCATCCAGTAAGAAACAACTTATGTTAAATACCAATGGTAAATAATAATTAATATTATCTCTAATAATATCCTGATTCTGTTTTCTTATTTATGTTTTCAACATTCTCTTGAATTTTTAGCATTTGATTCAATATTCTTCTAAGACAGAGAAGTCTAGCTCAATTGTGATCACTTAGAAAACAGGAAACAATAAGCAGAGTTTAACTGACTTACACAGATCAAGAAATCGTAATCAAAATAACCAGTTATCCTATTCTTTTGGGAAATAATTAACCACCATAAACAGAAGTGACTTTTTCTGTATTTTCTCCAAATGATATAATAGTAACTAAGAATGTGATGAAAGATTATAAAGTTATTACCAAAATACTATGGAAATACTCAGTATTTGAAACTCCATTAACATGTTCTTAAAAAAATCATTTGTAAACTTACTTGATAAATTTGTATCTTAATACATTTACTAATAATGTTTAAAGAATAACATTATGTATTATGTTATCTGAAGAAATCTGTACTCAAATTTCAATAGAATTATATGAAATACAAATACTACAGAGTTAAATCATTTGTATGTATAATTGCATAATTTTATATTAAATATAATATAGCTTTATGTATCACTAGCAAAATTACCTATAGTTTCTCTAGTCAAAGACCTAACTTTATATAAAGCTATTTTGTTAATTTGTTGCTATGTCTTGACCTTTGTAGGCAGGACAATTATACTGATTAACTTTAACAATTGCTTCCAGTTGGCTAGTATTATCTGTTATTCTAATTACAAAAATAAACTGTTTAACTTACCTTTGATGTTACCTAGTTTCTCATTAGCAGCAAGAAATTTGCGTGAAAAGGTATTACTCATGTAAATGCTCCAAACTGTTACAAGGGAAAAAATAAACCACTGAATCATTATTGAACTCATTAGAGAAAGGTACTAAATAACTGCAAAATATTATTTTGTCTGACAAACGCCATTAGTTCATTATGAAGTATAGCATTCAATTATCTATAACATGCAATAGAAATGAGATGCTTTGTAAGCTCTCCTAAAGTGTTATTCTGAAATTACTTTTTAAATTTATCATGCGCTACACTTTTGTTATTAAAGAAAGAATGGAGTTCACTTAAATCAAAAATGCTTGGCTTCTTTTCAGGATAAATTTAATGGAAGGCAGAAAGCACAGTGAATAGCAAATCCCTTTGAATACAACTCTTGTGACTCTAGAAGAATAATTGTCATGATGGAAGTTAAGGATAATAGTATGTTTTATGTTTATGTTTTATTATACTTTATTAATAATAATTGGCCTATGAAAAAATAAGAATGTATGCATGTATTTAGGGGAACCACTGTTTTTTTAAAAAATAGGTAAAATGTAAACAAGAAATAAAATAGAATTATAAGAAAAATTTAAATAAGAAAAAAGTTAGGAAGCAAGGACATACTACAGAGAGGATAAATAGATAAAAATATATTATAGACTCACGCCTAAATGTATCAGTAATTACAGTGAATATTAATGAACAAAACTCACCAGTTAAGAAGTGTCCATTGACAAGTGAATGAATAAAAGCAAAATGTGGTATATAAATGCAATGGAATATTACTTGGTGATTTAAAAAAAAAAAAAAAACAGATGAAAGCCTGTCATTTGCAGCATGATGAACCGAAAGGGTCTTATGCTCAGTGAAGCAAGTCGAATGGAGAACACTGTCTGATTTCATTTACATGTGTTGTATAGAGAACCAAACAAAGGAAGAGCTTTAAAAATATTTTTAAAAATGAAATGTTAGACTATAAATCCACTTTAACTGTTACTAGAGTAATGGGCTTAGAGGGGCAGGCAAATTGGGTAAATGGAGTTAATTATATACTATAGACAGGGACTGATAGTGGTGAATATAAAGAAATATA
Organism: Solenodon paradoxus; assembly: GCA_004363575.1. Taxonomy (NCBI): domain Eukaryota; kingdom Metazoa; phylum Chordata; class Mammalia; order Eulipotyphla; family Solenodontidae; genus Solenodon; species Solenodon paradoxus. Next base: position 219,178 of record RJWH01000353.1, on the reverse strand, counting down.
TACAGATGTTTATTTATAATGATGCTAACCTGACACAATTATAATGTTACAATACCGCATTCCTTCAGTAAAAAGAAATAAAGGACAAGTGTTTGAAGAGATAAAATTTTAAAGAGCAACCTATATAGTATTTATAAATGCATAGAAAATATGCACAAAAGACAAAAGAAAAACAAAAGAGTCACCACATCAGCCTCAGACTCTTCTATGCCTCAAAAAAAAATCAACAGAATGAAAAGGCAAACTGCAAGCTGAGAGAAAATACTTTGTCTGAGAAGGGATTAATCTCTAAAAATATATGACATTTCTTCAATTCAAAAACAAAAATGGATAAAATATCCCAATTAATAAAATGGGCTAGAGACTTAAATAAACATTTCTCCAGTGAAGGCACACATATAAAAGCCAGGTATATATAAAAAAAAGTTCCTCAACAATTATTAGGGAAATGTAAATAAAAAACACAATATCACTATACACTTTAAGGATGGCTCTTACAAGCAGTAAACATAAAAAAGGACAGTAAATGTTGGTGAGGATGTGGATGAATTAGAAGCCTTGTATCCTCTTGGTGACGATGCAAAATGTGCGGCGTCTATAGAGAACATTAGGGAATTTTTTCAAAAATTAAAAGTAGAACGACCCTATAATCCTGCAATCCCCAGCTGGGTAGTTAGTCCAAAGAATTGAAATCAGAATCTCAAGGTAATATTGTCAGTCCAATGTTCATTTCAGTGCTGTTCACAATAACCAAGATCCAGAACAACCCTGAGTCTGTCAAGAGTGAATGGATTACAATAGCATATAAACATACAATGAAATAGTATTGAGCCTTTAAGATGAAGGAAAATCTGTGACATGAGACTACATGTATGAAACTCAAGGACATCGTGCTAGTAGTCACAAACAAATAATGCATGATTCAATTTATATGAATCTCCAAAACAGTCAGATTCATAGATTCAGAGAGTGGAATAGATGTTGCCAGGTAGTGGGGGAAAGGAAAATAAGGAGTTACTAACCAATGTGAAGGAGGCCAAAAGCTCGATGTCATGAAACAGTTAAGGAAACACTAACACTAAATTCTGTTTTTCCTCTTTAGACACAGCTTGTTAACAAGCTTTATCACTGACAAGGGCAAAACAACCAGGGAACTGAGACAGGAAGATGATTACTTCATGACCTTGGACCTTGCACTCCCTCTGCATCCTGCATGCAGAACCTCTGTTCCTTCCCAGTAAAAGCCTTGTCTTTTCCTGGGATCACTGAGATAGCCTTTAAGAACAGGAGTCTGCCATTTTCCATAGGAAAATAACCACTGAAAAAAGCCTATTCTTTCTTGCATCACCCACCCCACTACCCCCCTCACCCTACCTTTTGTTGTTTTGTCCTACAAATAGACTGCAAGCACCAATATTTTGCAGATAGCAAATGGATCTGGTTTCGTTTGAGCATGATGGATAAGTTCTAGAGGTCTTCTATACAACACTGTGGCACTGTTAACAATACTGTATTATACACCAAAGGAAATGTAAGTGTGTAGGTCTTAGCATTCTTCCCACAATAAGACACCCTTTTGTAAATGGGGTGAGGGCATTCTAGTAGCAGCTTTGACTGTAGAAAGATAAAACCCTCTTTCATGATGGTCAGAGTCAAGATTTTTCTTTACTCAAAAGTATGAGGAAAGACTTTTGTCCAAAATATAAGAGGAAATAACGCACTTTAGTCAAATAATGTAGACTTTATAATTTATGCCTTAAGGAAAACAGTTTATCTAGATAATGAATGGACAAAGAAATCCTCATTAAGTCTGACTTCAGTTAAACTGCTGATGAAAGGACTAACATACTGAGGACTGACTGGTACATAAGATGCTATTGCCTTGGCTAAGTACAAAGTTTGACCGCATTTTCCTATACTCTGCTTTTGGTGTATATGCATTATCACTTGTCATTCAACCCACTAAGGTTATACTAGTCAAGTAGCTGTACAATTGTTTTTCTAAATGATTCGTTGACTTATTTTGATTATGACTTTTTAACGCAAATATAATTCTTGGTTTCTGAAACCTCCACTTCAAGGGAAAAGTCCAGAGGGGAGGGAAATAAGCTTCCCATCTAGAAAGAATGAAAACAGTTCACATTCATTTTCCCAAATGCCATATGCTCTGTGGATTTGGTCTGCAATCTGGAGTTAAGGGCTATAATGGCCCCTGCTGGGTAAAACATCCATTAAGAACAGACATTTGTCAGTGTGTAACTGAGAAATATGGACTCTTGGCACTCACAGATCATAGTCTGAAATAACAGTGAATGTGTTTTCACACACACATACACACACACGTACACAAAAGCAAGAAATGTCTTGGCAATTCTTCATTATCATGCAAAAAGTTCTGCCAACCTTTGGAATTATATTACCATTAAGATCAGTCAAGTGATTTTTTTTTTTCCTCTGAGCACTCAGCTTAACTTCTTCTTATGGACATTTTTATTGTGCAAGCATTTTCATTTTGTAATTATAAGCATACAGAAAGAGGTTAGCAAATGGGAACAGAGAGATATTTTAAATTGTAAAGTGTATAATCGTTCACACTCAAGACCTCATTACCTGAATTTCATTTACCATGTATAAAATTACCATTTTATGAATTGTGAGTCATATAGATTTTATGTATAAAAATATGTTCAATTTAAAGAGATTTTGTGAAATTTTGTTTCTGTGCTCTGGCAGACGTGCTTCTGTCAACAACCACTGTGTAGTTTTGGAGGCATGGTGTTAGCTGAAGACTCCTCTTTGCTCTAAAGTGAACACTCATGGGACTGCAGAATGCACGCAAGTCTTACTGCTTTTTGATTTAGACCCTTAAGGACTAGTGAAAATATAATTAGAGTACTCAGATGTCTTTGTCACATATAAAATACCTATCAGAGTTAAGTGGTTTTAAAGGCGTGGCCATTTTCAAGACTTCACAAAGTCAAAAGTGCCTTCATAATAATACAAAGACATTTTAACTCTTATACTCTCACAAGTGTTCAGTGGTGTTTTTCAGAAGCTGTTGGATATGTAAGATTGCAACAGATGAGTGCGAAGGTTTATGTTTTCCCTCTTCTCTCTCTCCCTGCCTCTCTTCCTCTCCTCATTCAGGGTAAGGATGTTGCTTACTCAGGGGCTCTTGGATCTGGAGTGCTAATGGGCTCAGTGTGAGGAGCAAAGCAAGAGCCTTTCTCAAGATTGTTTCTTCAGTTCTGTCTCGGGGGCTCAGGAAAAATCTTTTTCTAGGAATGATGTCTCTCCTGATGACAGAGGTTGCTTACATTCTGACTCTCAGAAACTCGGTTTTGGGTTTTGCATTCAGGAAAACAAGGTGCCATCATGGAAAGCACAGCACAAATGCTGTTACTAGCTTCCAAAGTTTTGAAGGAGACCTCAAAAATTCAGTGATCAAAAAAATAGCTAGCATGTCCTTGGTTTTGGTTTTCTCCTTTTTCTGTCTCAAAATCTGTCCACCTAGAATCAATCGTATGGCCCTTGAATAACCAGCCTTAGATTGCTAACGTCAAAGATCAAGCTAAGGCAGCCCAGTGTCACCAGGAATAGCCATACATGATAACAAAGCGATAGTGCTACACGTCTGCCTATCTCCTTCCCAAACCCCCCTCCTACATTCTTGCATGCAAGCCCCCTTTTCCTTGCCCCTTTAAGAAGTCCTCAACCCACCTGGGAGATAAGATGTTTCTTTTGGATGCTACTCCACCATTCTCCTGAAGTGTTCAATCCTTGAATAAAAACCCTTTTCCTTTTAATATCGATGCTCATTCTCTGTGTTTAGGTAATTGGTGACAAGCAAAAGGACCTTTATTGCTATCAGTTTCATGACAGATTTTCAAGTATCAGTGGTTACCAAACATGCACTCAAGCACAAATGCAAGAAGCTTGAGTGTGATACCAGGAAAGTAAGAAAGGTAAGAAATCAGAGATATTTCAATGAACTTACGCTCGACCAAGGAAATGAACCAGAACAGTACTCTAGAAAGTACTGGGTCAGTTTGGGGAGAGACAGAGTCATGGAAGAGGGAGTCATAAAACAATTAAAAACAAACTCCATTCTGCTTAGGTTTTTGTCTTACTCACGTGAGTTTACATATGTTTACACATGTTTATGAAATTGTTTCTATGATCTAATAAAGTGATAATCTGGAGAAATGCATTTTAAATCTGCTCTCTGTGTTTTCCATTCACATATTATAGACTTTTGTACTGACAACTTATCATCGCTAGATTTCAGTATTCTTTTTTAAATAAGGACAAAACTATTTGCCCTGACTAGCTCATAGAATAGTGTAACTAAATTAGAAATATCAAAGTGCTCCCTATGCCTTAGGGCATTGTATAAATGTGGATAATATCATTACTTTTCTATTCCTTTTTGCCAGAAGTACATTGTATATTTCATACCATTATTTTATTGACTGTTTTCTTACTGGAAGTTATATAAACAATTGCTTTTAGTCTTTTAAGTTTTTATTTTAGATCTTTATTTAGTGATTATAAAGTGCTTTGAAAGCCATAGAAATGGCAATTCTCACTGAAATGATGAAACAGTTTACAAAGTGTCATTATTTTTATAGTACATCCTCTACTACAAATTATGAGGTGATTCATGCATATGGTTTACATACTTTTAAGCTTATTTATTGAGCTATATCTCATAGTCAAACTGTGAAATTAAGTAAATCTAACTTTTCAGACATATTCACCTATATAATCACCACTCAGACCAAATTTTCTGTACTTCCCAACCAGTAGTCTCAAAGATAAGCAAACATTGCATCATCAAAGATAATGTTTTTAAATATCTAATGTATTTATAATAAGACTATAGACTCATTTGTGTGTATCAGGAGCCCTGATGAAAAAAATGTGTGTATGAAATATGTCAATCAGTATGACCATCAAACAAGCATCTATAATCAGCTTTGTAGTAGAGGCAACTGGCAATTTATTTTTCAATATGGATTTATCCATCTATCTATGATCTATTTATACAGAACATAGCCCAATTTTAGCAAACTTAAAAACGTAGAAAGTAACAAGTCTAACACACACATCAATCCAGAAGAATGATACATTTTCACAGTATCCATTCACTAAGTAAATAAATACATTCTGAGTCTATTCAAGATATGGTAATATGTCTTTAATAACAGTTGGCCCTGTTTCAGAGGGGCTAAAGATAAATAAAACTTTGAAGAATAGGAAATTATCACCGACAGATGAGTGTTTCACTGAAATGTGAGTTTGTTCATTTTGGTGGAGGCAAGGAATAGAACATTTGAGAGTTAAAGGAGAATTAAAATAGTTGCAGAATGAATCTATAAAATAGCATAAATAATATATAAAATTAAACAGCACAGGCAGAAGACATCTACTGAATTCTTATAAAAATAAATGCTTTGTAAGTAGGCAAGGTGAGAAATCTGAAGGTGATGACATGAGAAGGAATGTGTAAGGAAGCTGGATGCGCAGAGACCAGGGAAGAACAGGCTAGAGCAGAGACCTCTGTTAGAGATCCCACTCTGAGATGGGTGTTTTGTCAGTAGAACTAAGAAAAGTTTGTGGAAGAAAATCAGTAGTGTGACATAGTGATAGATATTAACTAGACCATTATGAAGCAAGTTGCATCCTAGGTGACGTCAAGGTTTGTAGACTTAAAAAAGAAAGAAAGAAAGAAAGAAAGAAAAAAGAACTGATTCCAATAGTAGTCTTTTAATGGAGGAAAAATGCAAATCAGTGTGTACAGAAAGAGGTGTGCAGAAAGAGAGGTGGGGGCTAATGGGATAACAGGGATTAGTTGTATAGTGAAGGAAAAAAAGAAATAGCTGTAAATCTACCATATTATATACAGATGTGAATGTTCCTTCATGTATACCTTAAACCTATTTAATGTTCAAATACAATATTCCTTCAATAAAATTAATTTAAAAGAAAAGATTTGACATGTAGCTGGATAAAATCAGGACTTGCTTAGAGGAAAGGAAGATGGAGCAGGTGAGCAGTTCTGCATGAAGAGAAGGCTGAATTCATTAAATACTAATTTGTGCATCTAGACATCCTGTCATCATTTCAAAGTCATATAACAGAAATGCCTCTGAAAGGGTAAGACTAACAATTGGGTAATAACTATGCTGACCATATTTAGTTGAGACAAAAATGGGATATTGAGATGGCAAAAAACAGGATGGGTTATGTGCCGGTGACTAAGGGATGGGGAGAAGGTGGAGCTCTCCGAGCAGGATCAGAGCAGCCAGGCCAGGAATCAGTAAGTACTGTTGATGCCACTCAGCAATAGCAAAGTAACTGCCTGTGGTCTGGTGAGATTTCCTACAAACAGCCCAGGCCAGTGCAAGGAATTTTGGCACCCTAGGCAAAAACCACATTTGGTGCCCCTACAAACCCTGCTGTAAATGCCCTGTCTAAATAAAACACATGCCACTTTGACCATCCCAGTGCCAGAAATGCCCACTAGCCCCCATAGTGCCAGAGAGAACCCTCCAAGTACTTGCAGTCAGACCACACTAAGGTGTTCCGCTCCCTTTAAAGAAACAGGTGGGCGTGGGGTTTGGGGACTGGAGGACTCCTCTTTCCCCCAGGCTCCTGTTTCCTCACAAGTGTGGAAACAACAGCAGCAGCCCTGGTCTGCCACAGTCAGTGCTGGCAAAGGCTGTCTTTAACATGGGGACAAAGGGACAGCTGCTCTGGGCCCCCTCAATAGACTGGGCCTGGGGCAACTTAATAGCCCCTTTTGCCCCATGTTAAAGGTGGCACTGATTAGTAAAAATGGGACAAACATGACATTTATATTAAAATGACAGGATAGTTGGGAAATAAGATTAAAATGGCACTGTCCCACTTGCCATAGTAAATACAGTCAGTCTAATATTATACCATAAAATGGTTGTGGGCATCACTAGGAGAAAGGTTTCCAGAAAGGGCTTTGGGTTGATACACAGGCCAAGATCTTAGCAAATGTTTCCTTGCAAAGGCTGGATGAGACTGCCAGATAGCCCCCAGGCCCTGCCTTGGGCAATGACAGGCCTTGAATCAGGGTTTAAGACCTGAGGGCAGGGGAGGTGAGAAAAAAGTGAGATAGTAAACCTAGATGGAACTCAGAGAAAGTCAAGTCATTCAGAACAGGCAGGCAGGAGAGTAGATTTTCAGAGTAATCAAGACAGATGTTTCCAAGGTATTTCCAGAGCAGAGGGGTATTCGTATGCAGAATAGGTTCCTCCTTGCTTTTCTTATTTTCCTTCTTATGGGGAAGTGTTACGAACTTGAGCTAGTAAACTGCAAGAGTGAGAATAAGTATCCATTAGATGACTTCTGGTCAAATCAGAATGAGAAGTATGGAGCAAAGAACTTCTCTTACAAGTGATATTTGAAAAGTGCTAACATTGTAGACTGGTATTATGACAATGAAAATAAATGAAATAATAATGTAAAAAAAAACATGAAAATGAATGAGTGTTCCAAATGGAGAGGCAAGCACAGGTGTAAAAACTGTGATAATCACTTTATTCATCAAGAAACCAGACTTGAGTAGCACCTACAACTGGGTATGTTAGAAAATAGAGTAAGGAGTTGTTAGAAATATTCTTAAAGCATAGTATTACAGAATTAAAAAAACAATAGCAATTAATATATTGTACATTTAATATATGCCAGGCACTTTTCTAGAATTTACACGGTGTCAATTATCCCCATAAAATTAGATGTTCTTCTTCTAACTTGAGACAAAGTTAATCACCGGAAAAAAAATAAAAAGTTACATAGCTAAGAAATGCGGATCTATATGCAAGTAGCTTGATTATACTAATACATTTTAAACCACAATAGGTGACAATGCCATGTAAAGTGCAGTTAATAATAAAAATGTGATCATATGCAGGCTACAGTTTTTGACTGCGTAGGCCCGTTAGGTCCAACAATAAGTCATTCTTGACTTTTCCCTGAAAGGAGTCAGAAACAGCAGTGGCGCTGCCAGGAGCCATATGCAGCACTCACAAAGCAGAACGAAGTACCCTGTAATGACTATCACTAAGATACAGGGAAATCAAGTGTTCTGATTAAACCTGTGGAGGAATAAGGTGCAGTGAGATTGAGACATTCCCTCAAAGACAGCAACAAGCAGATCTGGAATTCAAACGCGCACTTCCAATAAAAGGTTCCTAACCACAGTGTTTGTCTTATGCAGAGTGGGGCTCGGTTCAGTTGTGGTCACCCAGCAGGTCTGCAGTGACTGAGGGTAGCCTCACAGGCCTGCTAATCTCCAAGCTGGCATCACGGAAGAAACTCAGACATAACTTCAGGCTACTGGAATGTCATCAAGACTAATTTGGGGGCCTAGCAACAACAAAATGACTGCAGTCGCTGCCTCTGTAAAGGCCAAAACTCTTTGTCTTCCCTCACTTAAGTTTGCCAGGCTCTGTACTGTGTTCTGTAAAACAGGAAAAGAGCATTTACATGGGTGTCAAGTATAATAATTTAAGAGGGTTATGCAAAGGAAAACACATGACATAGCATCTAAGCCATAGAAGCTTTATTCATGAATGTTCCTGTTTATTCTTGAGAAGTCAAGGTCATAATGAGGGTACTGAAAGCCTGAGAAGCAGAGGGAGTAGAGGAAGGTGTGAGTAAGAAGTGAAGAGATTTGGAAGAGCTTATTCTAGTAAGTGATTTCATCTATGATTAGCTTGGGATTAGGGACAGGCACATTCAGATCAGTTCTTGTGACTGGGGAGGGAGCTAGTGCAGGAACTGGGTCATCATCTTCATCATCTCTGACTCCTGCATCCCACCCTCCTCCAATTGTTCTAAGAAGATTGCATACATACATACATACATACATATATATATATACACACACACACATGTGTATGTATATATAATTTATAGAATATATATTAAACCAATATATGTCCAGAGTGAGAAATCATGTTTGATAAAATTCTAAAATAGTATTAGAAAAAAGACTTTTTGCTTTCTACACCTCTACATTGCATTACATTTTGTTCTAACAAAGTCAACACCGCGTTCTTGAAAACAGCACTTGCATGTTCCCTTTATCTGGTCTTGTTAGCAAGCTATACTCATGTTAAGACACAGATGTGATTTCCACAAATAATGACTATTAACAGCTTTTTCTCCCTATATCACTCTTCCTAATTTATTTGACTTGTAATACAATCCAAGTTCTCTAACAAATATCTGTAGCAAATCTAGGGAAATAATGTTTTCTGAGACCCTGTACCTTCAATTGACTTCTTAGTGCATACATACAATCCTACAAGCATCAGTCAAGTGTCTTTTCAAATTACAAAGAGCTCAAAACTGTCTTTGGAAGAAATAACCTTATACCTGCACTTACGGTGTGCATGTGTATGGGAAACTGCATCGAGACTGACTGGGTTGCAATCCTGTGTCTCTCCCTGACTCACTTCCTGCCTTCCCATTCCATTCTAAAGAGATGAATTCAGGAGAAATCGCTATAGTTTTTCACTGGAAATATTGTGGCTTCCTTATTTTTGTTTGACAGGGAATCCATTATCCTCTTAGAATTCACTCAAGAATATTCCCTTAGCGATCATTCTCTCTCTTCCTGCATTATTTTTCTGCAGGGCACTTATAATTCTCTAGCATACCTATGCATTACTGCTTCCTTGTATTTATAACCTGTCTCCCCTTCTAGAAATTAAGCTATGCAACAGTAGTAGTTGTTGGAGTTTTTTTTATTTTTTGAGGTGATTGTTTTTGTTTCTTTGATATCTAGCATCTGGAAAAGTGCCAGATACATTATAGGTACTAATGCAACTAATAAACAAATAAAGAAACATATGAAATGGCTTTGACTCTCTACTTAGTGTGGAAAAAATAGCAACTTAGAGCAAAATGCTTCTCCATTTGTTTTAAAATGTTATATATATATATATATATACATATGTATATGTGTGTATGTATATGTGTGTGTATGTGTGTGTGTGTGTGCTTACTTTGAATATAAAGAAATCCACATAGTTCTCATTTCCTAAATCCATTTTGTTATTCATTTATTAAATACTTAATGGGTGCCACCGGGTAATAATGATCTTCTCTCAAGTGGATTTTCTGCTGTCTTCAAAAAATTTTGTAAGGAACAACTCCAAATATTATTATAGAAAAATATAGTCTCCTCATTAAGATTCTGATATCCAGAGTGAGAAATCACGCTAAGTAGCATCCCTAGAGAATGTCATTTTGACAAGGTTCTTTCTTAGAGTGTTACATGAAATGCAAGTCTGCTCAGTGAGAATCTGCTCCATCAGTAGTGTGGCCATCTGGTCAATTACAGCCACTGGGTTATAAGCAGAAATATCATAACTTTTCTTTGGCAGCATCTGTAGTGTATTTTTTGTCCTTTTATAGTCTGTTCTCTTGGTCCTACTCCCTGAAACATAATGAAGACCATGAAGACGGTGACTAAACTAAAAAAATGACAGAAAAGTAGAAACTGAAGGAAACTGATCTCTGAGTCTGAGTTGAGCACCTGCTCCATTCTAGTTTTAGACACGATACTAAACTTTTACAATAAAAGAGAAAGAAATCTATACCTTGTTTAAAACTTCATTTCTTTGGGATTTTGTAATAATCAAGAAAAAAATTTTACTTAGTAAGATAAATTCAAATCCAGAATCTGTCGTGTATTAACTTTGTGAGCAAGAACATAGATTTAACACGTGGTCCTTAGGTTTCTCATATTTAAGGTAAAGGTAGGCTACACAAATGACAAGTTTATTAGGAGGATCAAATAAAGTAATTGATTCTAAAAAGCATTTAGCACTGTGTCTAATGCAAATAAGTGTTCAATAAATGATAGCAATTATTTTTATTGTAGACAGAATAATCCTTATACCCCATGGCTTGAATGAAGACTCAGAATTCTGTTAGGGTTTCAAGTACACTATGCTTTTCCAATTAACATGTATGTACTATATATTTACATGAAAGGATTATAGGATTTATTATACTGGAGGAAAAATTGAAGGAGTCTTTATCTCATAGCAGAAGGAACTCTCTATCAAGTTGCCAATTTTATCCAGATTCAAGTGACATGATTGAGAAAGTAACTGTCTTAAACCAAGGCATCTAGTTCTGTTGCACATTAAAGCTCAAATCTGTGCCTGGAGATCAGTATCTTTAGGACAGAGAACCTCTGATTGTTTATTATAGCTGCAACGTTCCAGAGTAAATTAGGTGACTTATGCGCTTAAAATATGGTCAGAAAGATGAGACCAGACATGTAAAGATAACCTGGAGATCATGAGACTCAATCTAGTAACTGATAATGTGCATATATATGTCCAAGTTTCCTACCAGACAAATTAAAATGGGGAAAAAAAAGACCAGTTAAAAAGGGTTATTGCCCATGAGAGAGACACCAGTTTCTCTAGATAAGAAAAAGTTTTATCACAATAAGAATTAAGGGGAAAAATTGCCTCTAAAAGGTGATGTTGCAAACTGAAACCTGTATCAAAAAAATAAATATAACTCGAACTAGGTGGCTTTTATTTTTTATCACCTGACACTACTTACTAATTTGTTATCCCTGTAATTTTTTTCTTTTTTAATTTGTAAAAGCTTGGATAGAAAATTTTATTGAAGGGGATGTTCTTGTGGAATCTGTGTATGTTGTGTACATGAATATGCACACGTCTAGTGTGAAAGTTGGGAGGGAAAATAAAATGATTTCAGTTACATTGAATGGTGGTGTATGTGTTGAGAAACCCCTAGTTTATACACACATACACACACCACTAACATCAAAACCAAACTCCTTTATTTGTGATGATTAGGAAAATTGAATTCAAAATCATAACAAATTTTCATTTAGATCAAAAGACTCAAACCTTCTTCATCCCCAAGAATAGGCAATATAGTCAATGAAACTGCGGTAAGTAACTAAAGCTATCCAGACTTTAATCTTCTGACTAATTTCATGTACTAGGTATGCTACTTATAATCAAAAGTTGGAAGTTGTGTTAATTTTAAAATTTAATCTAAGTTCCTATGGATTGGGTAATATTTGAATATATATATTATTAGTATTCATCTTGGATACATGAAAACCACACACAGGACAGCTTATTTCCAAATGCTATTTTTAACAAGGTGGTTAACTAAAGGGCACTGAAGTCATTTTTTAAATTTGAATTAGAATTATATATTACGGTTATTGAGGATTTTGTTTTTCTTCTGAGATTTATTGAAATGCTGAGAATGAAGTATATATGTCAATTCCTATATTCTTATTCACAAAAGATGGAAAACCAATTGGTTGGGGAAATGTCTGTCATTACGTTCAAAAGGAAGAGACACTCCACAAACCAACTTACAATCGCAAATCTGCTTAAATCTTTTCTATTTACTCTCTCCATCAGCAATTTTGAGAAAATTTTCTAATCTCATCATTTGGTTTTGGGACAATTAAATCACAGCAGTTAATCCAGAAACTTCATTTACCTCAAAAGGAAAACACAAATACACACGCACCCACACCGCCAACCATATAAACACACACACACACACACACACACACACACACACACACACACACACAAGTAAATAGGAAAAAGGAAATTTTCTTCTAGAAATGGCTACATTCACCAGTGTTGGATAAGTTTAACATTTTAATTTGCAATTCTTATGTATTACTTTTTTTCCTTTTTTCAAAACTGTATTATAGAATATTGGGTCATAATACAATATAGGTTTAAGATATGCATTGTAAATCAATATCTGTATATAATACATTATGTTTGCTAGCAGCAGTCCAATTCTGTTCTTCGCCATATATAATTGATCTCCTTTGCCCACTCAAGTCCTCCATCCCTTCTGGGCCCACTAATTTGATTCAACAGATTGAAAATAATTTTTTGTTTGATTTGGTTAATTTGTTCATTTGGATTGTCTATATACCACATACAAATGAAATCATACCATGTTTATCTTTCTCCATCTGACTTATTTCTCTAAGCATAATTCCCTTTGGTTTAATTCATGTTGTTGCAAAATGGCAGGATTTCATCTTTACAAATATAAGATACCACACCTTGTACACCACCAAAGTTCTAATAACTCAACCACTGTTCATTGACACTACTCTTTTCTCCCATCCCCCATACTTTTCTCCTCTGTTCACCTCAGTTCTGTTGTCATAATTCTTGGATTTTGTTTTTTCTGTTCTTTTATAGTTTGCATATGTGAAAGCATTTATCTTTCACTGTCTAACATACCACTTAGCATAATATCTTCTAATTCCATCCATGTTGCTATAAATGGCAATATTTCATCCATTTTTTTTAGAGTTGAGTAGTATGCCATTGTATATACTTACCATTTTTCATCTAATTTCTTATCTAATCATCTGTTGAGGGACATGAAAGCTATTTACATATCTTGGCTATTGTACACTTGCTGCAATGGATATAGAGATGCATATACCTTTATGAATCAGTGTTTTCACATTCTTTGGATAGATACCTAGAAGTGGAATTGATCAATCAGAAAGTAGTTATATTTTCAAGAACCCTACCTCATCACAGGGACCCATGAACACCAGGTTCTACAGTATCCACAATCAAAATGTACCCGGTATCTAGCCAGCTTCATCACTGTCATTGGAGACTGTCTAGTCTGAAGATTCAGGGTTCTGGAGGAATCCTTCACCTTCCTGGATATCTCCTTGTCCATCATCTTGTTCTCCTTTGGGTTCAATTATTTTGCCTCAATGAGAAAATTCCCCAACTGTGAAGCAAATTTTACTTAAAGGAAACAACACACCTGACTTCCTGACATCCACTATATTTTTATAATGTAAATGCTGTATAAAGTGTCTCAAACTGACTAAGCATTGGCCTGTTTTTTTAAAGTGACATGGCAAAGGTGTGACATATATTAAGAAGAGGTTTCATAGACACACAGGTCACAAAGTGTGGCTATGTCATTACACTGCTCCCAGATTAATGACAACTCAGTAAAACCCTGTATTTATTGTCTTTCAGTATTCAATTTGAGAAAGGTGAGCTGTTTCAATAAATAAGATTTAAAAAGGCTTATCCTTTTTAATATGACTAAGTAATCTTTTGAAGAATATAGGATATCCTCAATCCATATTGTACAAGTGAAGGAGTCATCATTTGCTGACCTATTCTGGAATCTCTCAAGAGATGCTAGAGACACTGAAACTTTCATACCATATTCAGTTGCATGCTTTATAAATGTTGTGCTAACTAATTTTATCTCTATGTTGAATCACTACCCAAGACATACTGACACTGGGAGTGCTGGAAGAGCTTGCATTTTGTCCAGAGAGCCAAGGATCATCTAGAAATCTGGGCACAAGCAGCTAGACTTATGTCTGCATGTTGTACTGTAGTTTAGCATAAAATCATCTTGCCATTAAAAAGTAAGTAAAAAAAAATATGTTTGTCCATTGTTATTTGGGGTTCTAAATTTTCCAGAATTCCTGAGCTGGTTACTAAAAGGTTAAGATGCATGTTGACATATTCACTTCTCAGGGTGTATGCTTCCCCATTCATTCTAACCTCTTTAGTATAACACAGGACTTTAGAATGCTAGAAAAAAATACATAAGGAGATCAGAGTACCCTAAGCAGCTTCCTTTGAACAGCAGTTTGGTCAGTCCCTCTCCTTATCTGGGTGATTGAATGAAAATGTTCTTAGCCCAGAGTTTGGCAAGTTTTCTAAACTGACTGAACACATGTACGCAAAGCACAAATGAAGTAAGAAGAGAAGTATAATAATGTAATAATTGAAGTCCTAATTGCATGCCCAAATGTAAGTATTAATTGTAGAATCTTAGACAAAGAATGCTTTCTCTAAATGCAATTTCTTCCTTGGAATATGAAGGAAATAATACTTGCTTTATTGGTGCCACTCAACTCAGGACAAATATTTAAAACTGGGTAACATATCAACCAAGAACATAGTCATTACAGAAATGGTATAACCTGCTATTTTAGACATAGTGAGTACTCAGTATTAGCTAACTTACGTTGGATGATAGATATTGTGTAAAGCCATTTTAAGGCTCTGTTATGTGATGCCTTGACATGTTGTAAAAATAAGAGAAATTCAAATAGCCTAACCCCAAGTTCTCCACCCCATTGTACTCAATGGAAAAGGTCCTTTAGTCAACAATCCTCCTTACCATGGGAATAAGACACAGGTAGGGCTCCTTATCTATGAGTAGCAGATGTTAGTTCCTCGATTTTGTAAAAATGCAAACAATCTAAAGGCATGTTCCCATGGGTATCAGAGGATACAGCACCCTCTTGATATCCCAAATCCTATCTCTCACCATACTTACCTGTTCAATCTGTTCCCACATGTAATCCCATGTGGCCCTGTAAGATGTTCAATGTGCTTTTCCCAAGGACTGTGAGTATATGTCATTAATAAATTGTTATCTATGTTATCAGTCCTAAGTCTGATATTGTGTGAACATGACCATTTTCAAAACCATAGAATGGGCATCCCTCCCTCACCAATTGGATAAGTAGAAAGTAACTAAAACAATGGGTAAATGAAAGAGAGTGAGCAAATGGAGAAAAAAGTAGGAGAATGCAAATAAAGAAGCTAAGGGGTGACAGATTAGAAAGTTTGACTTACAGATGGAAATGTACTATATGATAAAATCAAAATTGCCACAAAAGTAGACTCTTCCCAAACACTTGAAATATTTAAATGGAAAGGAAATAAACAAACAAATTAACCAATTCCATTTAGTCTATAGAATCAATTTAGAGGTTATTGGAGGGAAGAGAGAGGGAGGTAGTCAAATCAGGTAAAAGAGGTTAATTGTAGAGTGAAGGACAGAATTGGACTGTTTTTGATAAACTTAAAGTATTATATGCAAATACTGACTTTTGATGATGTGCATCTTAATCTTATAGGTTTTTGTGATGTGATGTTCCTTCAATAATTTTTTAAATATTGAAAAAGGAGAAGGATCCAAGAATAGTATTTTTCAGCATAAATATATGGATGGATGAGGACATTTCTTCAAATGCACAATGGAAAGTTGTGAATTGTATGTCTTTATAGATTAAAAGAAAATAAATGGAAGTTAGGTTTGTATGTATTTATTTAAAAATGTCTTTCATAATATCAGCAATGTCATGGTGTTCTTCGGTCTATCAGTGTGGGTTGGAGAATGTGGGCAGAGAGCCTAGTTCTCATGAAGAAATCTAACTTCTCTAGAGGTTGACATTTAGCGATTTTGGATTAGTTATGTATTCTTTGAATTTCTCAGAAGACAGGAGGGTTTCATAAATACAAACTTAATTAAATGTGAAGACTTGGTGGCAGATTTGAGATGAGAGGTGGGAAGAGTTCACATTGCTGTGTTCCTCAATGAATCAGTATGGTTAAATAAATGGAAAAGCCATGATAAATCCCTTACTAAAGTTCAACTCTCTATTTTAAGAAGGTGCTGCATATAATTAAAATAGGCAACAGTCCTCTTTCTCTACAGGAAAGAATCAGGACAGGAGCCACAGAATTTTCTTTACTTGTTTTTTTTAGAATTGGAATAAAACCAAGCAAATACGTTTTTTGACTTATGAAATTTTAGTTCCCTGTGTGAATAAAAATATTTGTTCTCTGAATCAGAAAAGTTTTGCATTATATCCTTAACGTGCTGTCCTGCCAGGATATGACCCTGAGCACATAGCAATCTCCTTCATGTAACTGAAAGAAAAAGAAATTGGGGCAAGTCCCCCCCAAGCCCCTTAATTCAATAATTAGTTACTTGAGTTAATTACTTTTGTGTTTTAGATCATATGCATATCTATGCATCTATTTATCAGTATCATCCAGAACATCGGATGCTAAATAACTGACTTATCCACTCCCCTCTTGATTCTATGTTAAAGATGCTAATGAGAAAATATATTGAGATATCCTAGTTCAAAAATCACTCTATCCTTTCATACTAATCTCTTTTTCATTTTCCAAGCTCTCCCTGGGTAGGGGATAGTCATCTTAGTTTCATGTGGTCAGAGACACTATTTCTGTAAATGGGGAATTTCTTTAAAATTAATCTGAGCTATAAAAAGATGCAGGTCTGATCTTTTAACAGCTTATATGCGATTATAAATAAATTTTTAAAGAAAGTATTACCCAATATTATTCCATTGTTCTTTGATTATTGATAAATTATGGAGTTTTAGTTAAAATAGTTTATTTAATCAACCCAAGAAAGCAAGTTCTTATGAAATACAGAATGATAGACTAGAGAGCTTTTATTATAAATATCAATCCTGTATATATGTGTGTATGTTTCCTGGAGTGGGACTGAGTGTGGTTTTGAAATGAAAGAAAATTGAGAAAGTAGGATGAAAGGCATCAAAAGTAACACTACTTACAATGCTGTTCTGCAGAGGAAAGGCTCTGGCTTTGAAACTTTTTGTATACTTTATTTGTATACATTCTCTAGTGATTATATCAACAATCTCAGCACCCTCTATTTCTCTCTCTGACTTCTTCACTATTAATACTGGTCTTTACCAGAAACTTTGGCCAGCATATAATTCAGTGCTTGCTTTTCACAAATGTAGTTGGTCATTTAATGAAACAAAAAGCATCAGCAAGAAAAAAATGAATAACCTAATCTCACTACTGCCCAACATAAAACCAGTTAGTATTCTTTTGGAAACACTTATTCAACGTTTTTTTTTTTTTTTTCTTTCTTATTCTCTGGTCATGTATGGGGCAGTTTCAGATACAGTCTCTGTTTTCTTCTCTAAAGCTACGGACATTTGAGATTCTAGAAATTAGGAGGAACCTGACATAAGTGGTCTTAACTAAAACTTACGAAACAGTGAAATAGAATGTAAGAGAAAATTATTGTTGAGAAACCCAAAAGGATACAATCTGCATTTGATCTTTCTTTGTTTTGCTATTGAACAAAAAGAAAATAAAATTTCCTTCAGACTAGTATGTTCTTTAATTGATCAAATTTTCTTGAATATAATATAGTGGAATGTGGATTTAATTTTTTTGAGGATATCAAGGTAGGGGATGTGAAAGTGAAAGCTGTTGTTGTTTAAAGTCAGGTTTGGTGTTTGATAAAATCATTTTGTTTAATCTAGCAGTTATTGATGTTATTGATTTCATTTTTAGAAAGGGAAGATTTATTCCTAAGGGATAGATCACACCGCTGAAGTCCTATGTAGCAACTATATTAACCCCAGATCTTGGGGTTGCAGAGCCAATTCTGTACCTGGTGCTCCACTAATCCCGTTTGTGAGACTGTGAAAAGCCATTGTGCTCATCTCTAACACCTGACAATTCGCTCAACATCAATTAGCTGGCTTTCAAAAGCAGATTTTTTTTTTAATATTTGCAAAGGGATTAAGTTATTTCTTCTATCACAATGTGACTGTATGCAGAGCAAGAGGCTAATTAATTTACCTTTGAATTGGATTCTTTTCCACCTGGCAGTTGATTATTTGCAGATTAAGGATTAATGTCTGAAGTAAGAACAACTAGGTATGGGGTAGATTCCCTCCTTCTTTCCTCCCCTTGTGTTTAGGCATCTCGACTTTTTTTAACAGTCCTTCTTTGGAAAAATTTCCATCCCTGTTAATACCTCTATCAGGTGAAATCCTTTACTTCTTAAATTCTGTCTTGAAATGGATGTATTGCAATCTACTGAGAAAATAGAAAATATACAAAGAAACAAGATTGGGGTTTTGTCTTCAAAGAGTTACTGTCTAGTGGAAGAATTCTCTTGTGCAGGCAGACACTAAACATAATTTCCTGAGGATTTTGATTCATATCATTCCTGCCCTTATGCCATCTCTCCGAAGTAAAACCTAACTGACCTTATAAATAATTTATTGTAATAAATCAATCCTCTTTTGCAAGCTAACAATTGCTTTTTAATAAGACTTACGTGGAGACACTAATAAACAAAAAGAAGGAATTTCGGGAACACTAGTGTGGGGTGGAGTAGATCTCTAACAGCACAGAACACTCAAGTGACATGCATCTATTTTTGTCTGTGTAGATGACTAACTCTTGTATGTGATATGGCCTTGTCACATGGCAGTCAACTAATTTTTGATACAGAAAACGCGACCTACTTCCTGGGTGAGACAATGGGGTTTCTTTTTTTTAAATATTCAACTTTTACATATTACTTCCTGTGTTTGGTATCTTTATAATGTGATATTTCAGGAAAAAAGCACTCCTTATGTGGCCTGAATAATGTCAGACTCTTTGCATTATTAGTATGCAGGCTTTGGGTTAGTGAACAAGGTTACCAGCAGACTTGAAGATGTGTTTAGAATACTTGCAGCATTAAGAACCCTTTCAATGATTCAAATCAGTTACAGTTTTTGCTTTTATTAAAGTAGAGCAATTGAATAAGAACGATGCTTTGCTCTTTCTTTAAGGTGAAGGTATGAGGGGAGTCCTAAAAACCCCAAACCAAAATATTGAGTATATGCAAATTTGCCCTTTTACAATATCAACCAAATTGTTCATCTCCATATAAAAAGAGGAAAAAGGAACTCCCAAGGTCATGTTTCTTCAGTACCTTGTTGTACAATGACAATTCAGTGATCTTTCTGAAACATAGATAGATTAGGATCAACCTGATTTGTTTAGTCACCAGTGATATTATCATGGTCACACATACAAATCAATATGAAAAGAAAAAGAAAAAATATAGTGAACACAATTCAGCTATTTAAAATAAAATAGTATCTTCTTCATTTTAGCAATATTTATGTGAATATCCAAAGAATCTGTTTTGTTTCTTCAGTCCTCTTAATAATTGAATTCAGATCATCTTCCTAAGACAAAATAATGAGTGAGACTAATATTTCGAGGTCCATTTATGAAAACTTATAATTTAGGAGGCTCTTCCAAAATACTGGGACAGGAACTGTGTTATGGAGAAAAGGAGCAGGTGACTATTGCTGCAAATCTTTTGAGAAATATAAAACATATGTTATAGACTAAATTAAAACTGTGTCTCAAGTTTTATACTTGGTATGGTTTAACTATAATTAGTAACATGTATAATTACATATTATAAATATTTTAAATTGCCTTAATAAAAAAATCAGAAATAATAATATTTGTACACATAGCCTTTAAATATTAAAAGTTTGCATTTTCTCCAGTGAGATTCTAGGAATGCTTACCTACTGGGCAGATTTCCAGGAATCCTTTTGTTTCAAAAATCACTGAGAGGTCTTGGAGGAAAGAGAGAGCAACTTCTGAAAATGTATGATGTGAAATTTTTTTCCCTGAATAGAAATGCTATCACATCTATTTTGGAAGCTGTATATATTGCTATCATTAAAAAAGCAAACAAACATATATTTCCTTCAACTAAAAAGAACCAGTATTTTAATTTAATATTTAAGGCTTTTAAGCACAGATGAAATCATGTAATACATTTTTTTTCCATTTAAATGTCTTAAATATTTGCATAAGGTTTTAAACAGAAGAATCTCAAATTTATGTTTTCCTTAAAGGGCTGAAAATTCAAAATTCACCCTTTCATTTTGGTTTAGACTCAGGCAGACTTACTGATTCTGGGCACCAGACGCTAAGAGGAGGTCATTACTGACCCTGAATTTCTTAGTAAGTGGAGCTGAAGAATTTGGGAAAATGTAAGAAAGAAACTGGGGAGAACTCCAAAAGCATATCATAATAATATACATTCCTGTAGTAAAAAGGCATTTTGGTTTGCAGTTCTGCTCTCAGAAACTGGGTTAGAAGCAATCTAACTCAAAAAAAAAAAAAAAAAAAAATCTCATTCTGTATTTCTTGCAAATGAAAGGTGTATTTCAATAGGTGCATCAACAATGTATTTTGACAGGATTTTTCTCAAATGTGACTTAATTTAATCCCCAAACAACCCATATCAATAAAAATATCACCCCTGATGCTAACATTTTGACTCCCAACAGCTGGTAATAATAATCCTAGAAACCATGTAAGAGCTGCTACTCAAACGCTTGTTTAATCACCTATTATGTATTTGAAATATATTCTCATCGAAAATTTATTCTCAAAATAATTTCATGGAGGTAGATATGTAGTCTTATTTTATAGAAAACATGGACTCATTAAAAATTAAGTTAATTGCCCATTGTACAGCAACTAGATGAAGGAATTTTCAAGATTCAAAGCCGAGTCTGTCTGATATCAACACATGCACTTTCTCTTCTAAAGCAATTTGATGGACAACTGTCCCGAAATATCAACAGTGGTAAGGATTTCTGCATGATCAAAAGAGACTTCTGCCTGCAAAATAAAAATAAATATGCCTCTCTGATCTCTTAGCATGATCTCCTTTTTTCTCATTCAATCCTTAAAATACCTAATTTTAATAGATTCCCTTAGAACATAAAAACAAATCTAAACAAGCAGCATTTCAAAATATTGAGGTACAGAATACTTTAACATCAAGAAGAAAATCAGTCCCCTTGAGAAAGAATCAGTGAAGTGCACATATGATTAAATGAATATGACACATCTGTTCTAAACACTGACAACACCAACTGCTGACCAGGTCACAGAGCTGTGGAAATCTCCTTCATTGCTGGTGGGAAGGCAAAATGGTACAACAACTTTGAAAATAACTTGTCAGTTTCTTACAAAACTAAACACATTCTTAAATATAATGCAGCAACTGTACTCCCTGGTTTTTACCGAAAGATGCTGAAAATTGATATTTAAACAAAAACCTTCCCATGGGAGTTTATAGCAGATGTAATCTATAAATGCCCTAACTTGGAAGCAACCAAGATGGTCTTCTTCAGTAGATGGACAGATAAACAAACTGGCAGACAATGGAATACATTTCGAAGCTAAAAAGAAATGAGATATCAAGTCAGGAAAAATCTTAGAAGAACCTACATACACATGACTAACCAAAGAAGTCAATATGAAGAGGCTATATGCTATAATATGAAGAGCCTAGACGATATGATTCTAACTAGTTAACATTATGAAAAAGGTAAAACTGTGGAATAAAAGATCAGTAGCTATCAAGAATGTAATAGGGGAGGGATTTTTTTTTTTAAGTTGAGACTGTCAGAAAATGAAGAGGACATCAAAAATGTACTTGATCACTTTGTTTTAGCTTGGTCATGTGTTCGTGTATGAATAGATAGATGAAGCAAAATGTCAGCTGCCATCATTATTCATTAGGAAAAATTCACTGAATCCATAAAATAACTTTTTATTTTGACTTGAGAATTTTTAAGAGACCGTTTTCATGAATCACATTTATTGGTTAATGATCCTACTTTGACTGGATGAACAAGTCTGAAACACAGGGACTCAACGCTCCTCTAAAAACAGAACCAGTAATGAGAAACCACTGCATGAGATCCTTTTATGGGTTGTTCACACTGCAAAGGCACCAGCAGAGGTTGATTTTTTTTTTTATTTCAAAGTTAACTTCTTTCTTTTCTTGCCATCACATTTTTGTCAGTCTTGCCTTACAATTCCCTGTATCTGTCAACATCTGGCTGCATCAAATAAATGCAGTGTTCTCCCTGCTATTCCTTTTATTCTCTACTCCCTTTAACTTCCAGACAACATATTTTATATTATCCTCCAAAAAAAAAACGTGGGAGGTGGTGCTTCTTATGTGCTTTTCTTCTGTTGAGTCTAAGGATGGGTGCTATATATTTACCCTCAAACTCACAAAACTAGATAAAATCACTGATGTGATTTTAAAAGTTAGACTCACATAAAAACTTTTTGCATTTTTCTTTCCCTGAGTACTGTTAGTAGCATATGTGTAAAACTTGAAAAACAAATCCATCAACTATTTATCATCTGTTTGTGAGAGTTCATCATTATGTGTTGACTTGCCTGGGCTAAAGGATGGCCAGATAGCAGATAAAATATTATTTCTGGGTGTTCTGTGAGAATGGTTCTGGAAGGTATTTGGCACTAGCACCCCCTTACATTAGGAGCCTTCCAGTTCTTAGACCTTGAGACTGGAGCTGAATTATGCCACCAGTGTTCCCCAGTCTTCAGTTTTCAGAAGACATAATGTTGGATTTCTTAGCTTCCATAACCATGAGTCAATTACTATTAACATATCTATAGATATATAGATATATAAATATAGACATAAATATGGATATATATATACATATATACCTCTTATTTTGAAGAACTCTAATATACTATTTATCCACATAGATAGATAGACAGATAGATAGATACATCTTCATATTGACATTTATGCAAACTGATGTTTAAGCAAAAACCTTCACATGGATGTTTATAGCAGATGTAATCCATAAATGCCCTACATTTTAAAAAAAGTATGATTTTTTTTTAAAAAATGAACAGCATAAAAAATGAAAGCATCTTATGAAGCATTATTTGTTATTACTGATGCTTTGAATTATTATCATTGGAAACTCCATTTCCTTTAAAATTGTGTTGGTATGTATAGTGTGTATGTTGGTCAGAGTCCTCCAGAACATAAATAAAGAGATGGAAGAAAGAGAGACAGAGGAGAAAAAGAGAGAGAGAGAGTAGGGAGATGGGGGCAGGAATTGTCTCATGCTGTTATGGAAGCTGAGAAGTGCTGAGAGCATCTTGTGGCAAGCTGGAGACTTGAAACTGTCAATGGTGTAGTTCTAGTCTTCATCCTAAATCCTGAGAACCAGGAGATCACAAGGGTATGTGCATTCCAATCGAACAGACAATCAATTCCAAACTCACTTGGATGGGCGTGTGCATTCATGAACCTATAAATGTACATTTATAGGTATATAAATGAAATTCAGACTCTGTTTCTCCTTATGTAAAATGCATCAGGAATTTATTCACTACTGAACTAAGATACAATGGACTGACTCCAAAGTTGCAGATCAACACAGAAGCAGAATTGTCTATAAACCATCACTGTCATGCTTGGAATGAACTGGGGAAAAACTAGCATGAGGCCTATTGGAGTATTAACTAGAGTCTTTATTGTGCACAAGTCCCAATGAAGCTACTCTTTCCCTACTGCACCTGCTTGTGGCTGTTTCATCAAGAGAATTACTCATCCTATCACATCATTTGTTTTGAAAATAAATCAGGTAGATGCTACAAAAAGGCAGATGAGAATGACTAACACGGGCGACTTCACCTCCAAACCATGAGTTACAGCATCACCAATACAAACGTTCTTCTCCAGCACATGAGTTATTATTCTGCACGTCGTGTCCAATTATAAGATTTTGCTTCTTACTTGAATTCTGAGATAAAATTGGAAATTATAGAACTGAGGGAGTTGCTGAACATAACTTTCAATTTAAAAGGAAGGTATATTGATTACTCCCTTGGATGAACATAGAAAATTATTCCGAGTGCATAATAAATTAGTTTTTAAGAAACTCTCAACAATACTTAACATAATATATAATTCACAAAGCAAAGGTAGACCTTGTCTCATTTTTTACTGTGTAGCAAAGGGAGGACAGATACATGAAGCCACAGAAAAGATTAAGAGATAATATTAATTCATTCACCATGGATGTGATTTCAGTAATTTTTCAGAACTTCATTCATCCCAACATGTTTGCAATGCCTTTCTTACTGACTACTTTTTAGATCCCAAACTAATATTCCATTAAGCCAATAAGAAGACAAAACCGGTGCATTGGTTTGAAGACATACAGCTAGATGAAACTAATTCAATATATAGAGCACAAAGTTAGGTTAATAACACTTTATGTGTGGGTGTTATGTGGTGTGTGTGTGTATGTGTGTGTGGAAAAAGAGAAAGAGAGAGACATGTTTCCTAAGTTCTTCCTCTTCTTCCCTCAGATTATATCAAATATAGGGAAACATGGGTGCCCAAGGAAAATTAGATAATTATAGATAATTGCAGAATAATTCTCTCTTCTCTATTCCATATGTTTCCACAAGAATATAGTTTCGTTACTGGGGTTCTAGTCCCTTCTCTATCCCACCAAGTTTACATACTTGAATTCCTCAGTCTGTAGGGTTAAAAACCATTTTTTTACGCTTTGTCTCGAAATTCATGGTTCCTGATATTCCTACCCTGCTGCTGTCCTTCAGAACACATGATTCTGAGATTAAATTTTTAGTGATTAGTTACCTTACCATCAGTCATGAGGTGAACATCCTTCAAGAAACTCCACCTAAGTAATTTAATCTTCATGTGAGGGCATACATGATAGTATAAATAGACGCAGTCTTGGTTTTTAGTATGTTAGTGCAAGACTATAAAGTGACCGTGCAAAGCAAAACTGTGCTAAGTGAATTCATTAATCAGTGAGAAAAATCAAAAATAACTTGTGACCTTTGCAAATTTTTTCTCTAAGTATCAACGTACCCTTACTGTTGCTTATAAATATATAGGAAATTTTTAAAAAGACATAAAAACGAATATTTAACACATTGCAATTATAAAAAATTAGAAGCTTTGAGAACTTAAGGGTTTTATTTTTGTGACGAATAATCCATCGAGGATAATTTGAACAGTGTTTTTCTACTTCTCATTATGTAATTACAGTTCACAAGATTCTTTCCTTTGACTTGGTAAATTATTAAGTCCCTTTCTATGTTGAAATCAATGAATACTTTTTCTTTCCTATATTCAATGTTGTAAGATATCTCCCAGAGTTATTTACTGTAAGATTTTCTGGCTTTTGTTTGCTGTTTTGTTTTTATTTTTGCCATTTTTTTCTACCTCTGGGATAGTTTCATTCTTCTCATCACAACTGTGTCCCTCATTTGTGTTGGTATGTCTGCATTCACTAATTCTGCCCGGCCATCTCCTGAATAATAGCAGCCATGGAAAGATTTTATAGTTTGCCTTTCCTCTCCAAATTTCATTTACATTCCATGTAAATATTTTACTTTAGTGTGATTTTTCCTTTCTTTCTTGCCTTTTGATCTTTGTTCACTGATTTCCTCTTTCTGTTGCTCATTTAAGTAAAATTTCAGGTGGGCTTATCACTGGCAGGTAAGGAGGTAGCACAACTGCACATTTTGCTGAATGTGTGAATTGACTAACAGAAACGTGCAGGGAAGTATTAAGACAGATCTTGACGTGATTAGTCACTGATCGTGACATGTATCTCTTTGTCACATAATAGTTTGTAGGTTGAGCTGCTAGCAGTGGTTTGTACTTTATGTATTTATTGATAGTTCAGACAATTTGCTAACAGAAATTTAGATTTTATTTTGAGACTGGTGCCATTTCACTGAGCTTTGGTAACTAAAATGCTAAAAGATGCAAAACAAGGACTGCTCACATATGTTTGTACATCAATATGAATTTATTTATGTGTGCAAGATTTCTTTGAATGTGAAAACATTTTTCAGAAATAATTTGACATCTAAATTAGTTTTGGTATTTAAGATTCATTATCCACTTCTCCTAGCAAATGACCATAGCAGGTGTGGTGAAATAACAGTCTGGAACCTTGAAGCTATGACAGGAACCATATTTACTTCCTGTCCACCATCAACATCACATAAAAGACACTCTATGTCAGCTACGTGTCTGTTCTCCTGAAAATAGAGATCAGTGACCTTTAAATATGCAAAATTCCTTTTGACTTACTAAATTTATTTCACATGAAAATTGAGTTAATGACCACAAATGCACATCCTATAACTTGTATGCTAAAATAATAGCATATTACTACATAGCATTAAATTTTGTAGTCTTAGGACTGCAAAATATAATGTGAGGATTGAACTTTTTCAGTGGTACCTTCAAAGTGCTTTCTAATTATTCATCAGCGCAACTACAGCATATTGGAGAAAACTGAAGATAGGATCTGAACTACTGCTCAGTTCGAAATAAGAGGGGCTCAGCTCATGGATGCATGATTTTTCAATGACATTGAAAACTGCTGCTATGGTTTATCTTCTTTCTTTCTTGCATTCTCCCCTTCGATATCACTAAAGCATCTCTGAACCATAGAGCAGTTAGATGTTAGCTGAGTGTCACGTTTACCTGCTGATGAAAAGATCACATGGTAGCATGTGCCACTCTAGGAAAGGTAAGCCTGAGCTAGGAACTTGGGAGGACCTGAAAAGTTAAAGACAGCTCTCAGAAATACCCAGATTTTGCTGGGCAATCAACGTAAAAGTGAATGATAGAAAAACATGGCTGCTATAAGCTCAGTTCCTACAAAGTCTGGGGCTAGAGATTCCAAATCAATAGAGCTTCCAACATCATTGGAAGCCTAATGGAAAAAAGTAAATGGAATTTTCAATAGTCTAGATAATAAGGGCCCTTTGCTAATAGTAGATTCAAAATGGTAAATGATTTAGCACTGGTTCAGAGACACTTTTGAAATAGAGCAATTTAAAACTACCTGGGAAATGGGGAGAACAAAGTCACCCCAGAGCCAGACACAGATAGGCTGTGCTTGAGAACGATGGGCACATAGCTACTCACTCCCTAAAGCTGTGGATCAGTCTTTACATTTGAATATGGAAAGAAATACCTCAAGGGAAACAGGCTCTATCTTGAGTAGGTGTTACACGTAAATGAGCTGTCTAGTTTACCATAATGGAAACTGTGAAGCTGCACTACTTTAGTGGAAAATTGAATGGTTATAGGTTTAGAAAGAAATTGCACTCTGAGTTATTGGGAATATCCATCATAGGAATGAGAAACATGAGTTACCACACAGGTAGAGTGTATTTTCCAATCCTGGGCTATCCCTGTAGTGAGGATGTGAGTGAAGGCTTAGCTCCCACCGTCAGGGAGTTAGAAGAGTAGAAGTCAAACAAGCTTTCATAATTAATCTTTCTCAGTGATCTCATTCTCTAACAATTCTTCCGTCTGCTTTTCTTTTCCAGTGTGTTATTATAAATACCTCAGCTCTAAGTGGAGAACTTCAGAAACACTTAGGTCTGGGGTGAGTTAGAAGCTATTCCTAGGGTATGGCAGGATAACAAAAAAAGCAGCACTTATGAATAAGAAAATTCTATTTGTTTTTCTCTCTAGACCAAGAATAACAGGGTGCTAGTGCCCTTGGTGCATTTAATTATTTATGTGAGAGTTATTACTGTGTGGTTAGTGAGTCCTTATTGAAAGTTATACATGTCGGAAACCTGCAGTGAAGCTGTGTAAGACAGTGTTCTTGCTAAATTATTAAAATATAAAATGAATAATGAAGGACATTTTAGTGGAAACTTAACTGAAAAAATAGCTGCCGAAGGTTGGGAAGGAAAAGTGAGAGAGTGAAGGTAGTGAGCTACTCTGTCCCTTGTGGGAAGGAAAAGCAACCCTTCTCATAAATTAGTGGATGATATTGCTGATCGATGCGTAGAATCAGTGATAAGGACAGTTCGCTCTCACAAAAAACTGTGCTGAACAATTTCTTGTTTTTTTTTTGTCTAATTTCAGTCTTTTGTGGCTCCATGTTAAGAAATATTGGTACAGAGAGAAATTAATCAAAAAGGAGGCAGTGAAAATTAAAAATATTTTTAGCGTGCAAAGTACAAATTTGGAGTAAATGGAGACTGGAGAAAGGTATAATAATCATTGGAAGGAGAAGGGCATTCAGGATGCACACAAATGGGAATTATTTGAAAACACTGAGGAAACTTTATTTTATGGACCTTGAGATCTTGTTTGGAGTTTCTAGCAGGGAAGTACAGCTTCTCTTATACCCTGGACAAAATAATGGTCCATCTCTGACCCGGAAGACTGTCCTCTTTGACCTTGTGTACGGCTTCAAAAATGATGCGTTGGGAGCAGTGAGGGAGGTAGGGGACAACTGCCTTGCCTCCCAGAGCCATGTTGGCAATCAATGGGGTGACAGAAGTCACAGTCCAATTGCCCTCACATCCAGAAAACTTTATTTTAAAAGTAAATCATTTCCCAGATACTAATCATATATCTTAAATTCTCATGTTCTCTGCCAAACTTCCTGGACTTTGTATGATTCAAAGTCTTCAGGCAGATATTACATGATAGCTGCCTTTTAAAATACTGTTTACTAAAATAAGGTACAAGTGAAGACTCAGGATATAACTATTTTCACTTCAAAATTTCTTTGATAAATTTTTTTTAATGACTGTAGCTAATGAGCATCTTAGGAGAGGAAAAAGTATTGGTATTCTGTGTTTCTACTGAAATATATATATATATGCACATATATATACACACATACATATATACATATATATGCATACATATATATAACAATTCATATTCCTGAGATTATTTCATTCTTCGGGTTAGGTCTTGAATATTCGCACTTAATTATTTGTCATTATTTGTTTGTTATTAGCTTATTATTTAAGGTATTAATTAAGACTTCCATTTTCAAAGTCTTTCCATGAGCATTCAGGCCACTTCTGACATTCTTAAAAAGTTTATTAATAAGAAAAGCATAAATAGTGGTTTTATCCCCTGAATTTTCCCCCCCAATATGTTAGAGATAAATTGTTATGGTTTTTTCTGTCTCAGCAATAGGTTTCCTCTGTCATCCTCCAGGACAGACAGTCATCTGGAGCTCAGTCATGTTCTCTGTGGGAGTCAGCCTCTCCGGCTCAATCCAGAGCTCTTTCCTAAAACTTATACATCTGATAAAATAGTGCAGAGCTGTGATTTTACAGAGAATCTATGAAATCACTAACCTTTTACTTAGAGAAACTCTCTTGGAATTTTTCCACAGATGTTATGGAAGGTACAGGCAATTTTGAAGTGCTCCCCCATTGACATTGTCTCTTTCTAGCCATATATTTCATGAGTTCTTCAAATGTTACTCATCAGGCAGTAGATATCATATTTAAATAGTTGTTTAAGAATTACTTTCTGCAGTTAAGCATCTCTGATCATAAAATAGGATATAATGAAACCACAACAGAAGAGTGCTCCAAAAATGGGTATGGTTTACTAAAGTATGTTTTTTCAATGTCAGAATTACATGCAGAAAATTTAATATATTATAATTCACTGATTCTAGGCATCAGTCGATAAGTATTTCTCTAACAATTTTAGTTCTATTGTTGATATTCATTTGTATTTTATGTTTGATGTGTTCAGCAATATTTTTCTTCTTTAAAAATACAGGATGGTTAGACTAAATTTAGAAATATTCTCTAGGTGATCGGTTCTCAATTAATGGATATTATGGAACTGACAAATTATAATGATTCCAGAGCCTAGGAAATAATTGCAGTGTCAAAAGCGGTGCTATCACCTTGAAACAGAGTCAAAACCACTATTCTGTAAAATAATGAGTCTTAGATAACTATATTTCCTTATTTAAATTAATTTAGCTATCCATATTTGATTATTTAATTATTGATTTAACAAATATATGAAAGTGTAAGCTATTTGTTAGCTATAGTAGACTTCAGTAGGTGTTTCTGTAGGGGATTAGAATGAATTTGAAGCTCTCCTTTTCAACTCCAGATATGATTAATTTTGAATATAGGATGTCATTTACATCAAACATTATTTAAACAGCTGTCTCTCAAATTATTAAAAATAAGTGATTGAACAATGTAGCATCTAAGAATATGAGCTCTAAATCCTGATGCTGGACATTCAAATCCTACGTTCATCCCTTTGTTGGGTGAAATTAGGCAAATTACTTGATGTCTGCCTTTGTTTTCTCATCAATAAAATATTTGCGACTTGGATTGTTATTAGCAAGATAACACTTTTGAAACATTGGTAACAGTTCTTGGGACATGGGATAGCTGTGATGATAGATAGATAGATAAATAGAAAGAGAATGAAATAACCCTCTGATCATGTTACTTGCTTTATTGCTTTCCTTAAGCAAGTGATAAAGTGATCAAAAGCACTATTCTTTTGTAATCATGCCCGTGGCTCTTAAAACTTACTGTTTATGCCTTTTGAAATTGGGACCCTAAGTAGGAAAGATGTATGCTGACTTGGAGATCTATGTAATCTACATGATGAGTTTGGAAAATCTTAAACTACTAGGTTTTTAAACTTAGCCATGACTTGGAAGCAATCAGAATAATCTCTGCACTGGTATTAGCAGGAAAATAAATGTTATCACATTCATTTCCTTGAAGATTTTATGATTCTCAGTTCCTGATTCAATTTGCCACAGTTCTCTATGATTTAGTGAGGATTGTGGCATGGAATGATATAAAAAAGACTACATAAAATTCTTAAAATATATATATAAGGAATTATAACTTCTTCTTGAGAGAGCATTATTATTTTTCTAATACAAACAAAAAGATTCTGTTGCCTTTGGAATCACCAATATTTACTCCATCTGATTCTTCTTAACAAGGTCTAAGGATGTGAAATTCACTGCTGCTAATTTGTTGTAATGTTGGTGCTATTTCTGATTCATAACAGAGAGCTAGAGATAGTTGAAGTTGGTTGAATTGCTGCCTTGCTCTCAGAGTTCATGGTTATTTATGTTTTCTACTTGCCCTTGTTTGATTTGTTGTTGTCATAGACAAAAATAGCAAAGAAGTGAAAGCTGGAATCAATCTATGCATATGCTTCATGGTTGTGAAATATACTTATGTACATATAGAGGTGTTTCGCTTACAGTATATGTGTTGTAATTAAAATTATGACTTTGAATGTTTATCTTTATTTTTGTAATATAAGATAGGATTTGGCAATGGTATTCAGTTTATGAATCACTTACCTTTATATTTATAGCTCTCAAACATTAAATATTATGTAGCTATATAACAAATATGTATTAATAATTCAAGTATAAATATGTATAGTTCTCAGATTTTAAATAATATATAGAGCTATAGTATATACATATATACATACAAGTGGTAATTCAAATATCAAATATCCTTGCTGAAAAAATTGATTAGTCCATTTTAAATTGTGAATTTCTTTGTTCCACTGACCTCTAATATAATCAAACTATTACATCTATGTTTCTAGTTTTATTATAACGTACTTTTAGTGATATGTTCATTTATTTACCAATCCACACTTACATAACAGAACTATTTTGAACAATGCATATCTTTAGTAAAGTTAGTCTCCTCTTAGTCAAATGTGAACCTGTGTTACATCTTGTTATATTCTCTGTTTTTTCCAGTGCTACATTGTTAATCACAAAGCTAAAACGATGGAGAAATTGAATATGCTCATTTCATTGTATTCGAACTAGAATAAATATGGTTAGAAGTCATTACCCTCTGACCAGACATGAGTCTATGTCTTCTGACCTGTGGAAGAAACAAATTTGTGTTATGTCTAAAATGTGATATGCCTGAACATCTTTCTATTGAAATTACTGTCAACTAAGACTATCAAATGACTGGAAAAAAAATCAAAATGCAAATTACCATAATCTATACTACTCTAATTTCTTAATTTTCTTATGCCATTTTTACTTGCCTACTTTTGACCTGAAATTATACCTGGCAACCTAAAATATCAAAATAAAATTTATGTGTAACGCTAATCATCAATACCAAATTTTAGCAACCTAAAAGTTTAAAATTAAAAATGTTGAGATTTGCTGGAGTCTTCTATGAAAGCATTCTTGAATCTTTTCTTTCGATAAATGATTTACATTATTTTCCATACAGAATATAGGCAATTATCTCTTTGAATTTCATTTCCTTCAAGAGGACTTGTCTCTATCATTTCACCTTCATCGCTTTCCTTATATTGATGAGGTAGTATATTTCTATTACCTTTGCAGTCTTTTTTCATTCCCCTTAAAATGGAATTAAATTTAGTCTGCTGTTCTAGACATGCAGTATTGACCTGAGTTATTTAGGCTAAAAAAATCTAAGGACTCTCATTACTCCAATTCAATCTTTATCTGTTGGAGTTTATCAAAGAGGGGAACCCAAGATTATTTTTTAAAAAAAGAAATGTTCCTCCAATTTTGTGACTTCGGATAATGCCTATAGTTATTTGATAATTACCCTTGCCATGACTCGTATGATGTCCCAGATCAGCAATTAGTCAATTGACTAATCAACTGATCTTGATATCAACTATGTAAGAAATTTGCAATATATGCTTTCTTTCATTTGACCTTACATTAAATACTTACACTATGTATATATAATAGTTATTTAAAAGAAAATAGTTTATTAAAATTATATTATAGATAGGTTATTTATACACAAATAACATATTTATTTTTTAACTTCTGATCTGTTACCAATATGATTCACTGCTCCAAACTCTCCAAACTTGGTGACCAAACTGGTTTGTTAGTATTTTAATATGCTTTGGTGTAGGTTAATTGAAACATTCCTCTCAGGTTTAGCTTTGCTACCTAGAAAATTCAGAGTAAGATCAGTGATAAAAATAACCAACAATTTTCATTCTAGACATAGAAAAGAGGAATTATTGATAGATTTATAGATCTTAAACAACCCAATTTTTATGATTTATATATATTTTAAATAAAATTTATTTTATAATATAGTTAAATGTTCATAAGTTTTAAAGATGTAAAATATTTAAAAATAGAATAAAAAGCTTGCTAGTACTAAGATAAAGCCAGTTAGATTCTTGATATGCTTATATTGGTCCCCTTTCAATAAATATTTTGCTAGTGGTTTTAGGATTAGAAAAGTGGCTTCTTTTTCAATAGTGCCCAGAAAATGATGATCTGAATGGAAATGGAATGAAACTGTGCTCTTGGGAAGCTTTTTAATCCTAATAGCGTTATTTCTTTGGGCAGACAGCATATCAGGAACCACAGTAAATTCTACTTCATCCGCCATGTGGAGCTGGTTCCCATCCAGAATTTCACTGAAGTGGAAGAACTTACTAGCATCACAAGCCACACATTTGATGAAACTGAACCCATCTCTCATGGCAGCAATTACACCCATTTCTCTAGCTTCATTAGTGAACTGAAATGTATTTGATAGAACCTCTGTTGGTTGCTCGTTCTAATTTGTCACATCGGTCTGTTGAAATATTAAACCTAACAGGGTCACCTTCCAGCAGGGTCACCTTGGATTTTGTATCTTTGTCTCCAAAGGGAAGCTCTTTAGGAATCACAAAGTCAACTTTGATGTGTCCTGTCCCAGCAATGGGTCATCATGGTTTTTACTGGGTATTTTTGGAATAACTTTGGTTACAGTTCCTTCAAAATGTTCAGTGCCGATGTCTTCAAAAATAACTGTACCTTGAGGCAATAGTCTGACATCTGTTGCAACTTCTTTACCATTTCTGTCCTTGATTGTGAATTTCAGGCTGCAAGGCTTCTAGACAGCCCTTAAATTCACTATAGTGAAAGAATATCTCTTTCACAACATCACCTCTTTCAAGGAAGCCAAATGCCTCCTTCTTGGCACAAAATACTCCCTGACAGCAAGATCGTTTCTTTTTCAACAGCATAATGGTACTTACAACACCAGTATGTTTATTGTTTTCAATTACAAAGTTAATTTTATCTCCAGTTTCCAGCTGAACATTCCGTTCCACATCTTCAGGGGTATAAGTCAGATAAAACACTTCTTGTCCATTAATTCATTCTTGGGGGAAGATTTCTGGCTGTATCTTCACCAATTTAATAGCAATGGGTTTCCCAGTCCACCAGTCAGAGGAAACTTTGAAGGCAACATCGTCTCCTACTTTTAAGTCCTGTAGGTTGCCATGATACTGTGAACAGTGGAAGAAAAGTTTAGCTTTGTCGCTCTGAACACTGTGAATAAATCCATAAGAGGTTAGCAGTTTTTCAATAACCCCAGTTTTACACAGTGCTGCTTCAGTGCCATAGGGGTACCCTTGTGTCCATTGTGGAGAAGCTTTGGATCAAAGCTCATCTCGCAGTGATAATCAAATATAACATTTGCAGTAGTGTTTGCTGATTCTTCTTTTTCAGCACATGTTTCAAGGATGAAAGTTGCTAGTATTCCCAAAAAAAAAGAGAGAGAAAATGATCTATCAAGCTAATAAAGAATACAACTGCTGCTTCCCGGGGCAATCTCACAGGACAGCATTGAAGAAAATGAAGACTACAAGCAGCACGGGAAGTGCTCTTTCAAAGCTGTTTAGTAGGCACAAACTTCTTGTTTCAGATCAAGTTTTGTGTCTTCAACTGAAATGTACTCTTCTTTCGTCTTATTGGTTGTTTCAAGGTTTAGTCCTTGCCTCATCTGAGATTGAAGCAGCAGTTTCAGGTGGTAAAGTCTGTTCTGTTATACTTTGTACCCAACAGCTCAGCCCCTCCGTAAGCAGCACGGCCCCATATGTAGGAATAAACCTTATACCTGCTTGTTTTAATACGCTCCAAGTATTTTCCTTGGTGGAGATCCTAGAAGTAGAATTATACTCTTGATGAATAAGACCAGTACCTGTCACCCAAATTAAGTCTTAATTTAAATATATTCATTTGCCATGAATATATAAGAAAGTGTTCCATCATGTTTATTTATTTTCATAATAAAATTTGTGTACATGTTACTTATGCTCATGTTCACCTGACAGTATATTGCATTATAAATTGGCCACTCATTAAGCATACTCTTTCATCTAAAAGAATCTTTGAGGATTGCAACTCAAAATCAGAATCTTTCTAATAACCCAGGTTTCATGGGACATGGGATAAAAGTTGGAGACAAAGAAAAAAGGTTGTGAATAATATGCTTAAAATAAACTGCGTACTTAAAGACCAGACATTTGTACATTTATATTATTGTATTTTATGTTCGTCTATCTTCCCTTCCTATGTCCATACTTATAGAGCACGATGCCTTATGCCTTTGGTGTTTTATCCAGTTCTCCACCCATATTTGAAGCATGGTAAGAATAAAATTAGATTTAGTAAAGAAAAACTGGTGTCCACCTACCTATTAAGCATGAAGGTTTGTTTGCAAGAATTTAAAGTTGGATTTTTATATGACCAAAACAATGTTGTGGAATTAATCCAACATGCACGAGAGTACTTTGGGAATGCACAGAGGGCATCTGTAAAACCAAAAATGATCCTAACTCTACATAGGACTATTGCTCCTAACCATAAATACTGTTAATCATAGCTATATTTATAGCTATATTTATGAATTATAAAATATGAGAAAAAAATAAGAAATTTCTCAGAAAATCTCTTAGAAAAGTAAGAACTGGCTTTCTATCCTCCTAATGAAGCTGTATGCTGCTTATCTTTAACTCCTTTGTGGGAGAAGCAGGCAATATATTCTCTCCTGAAGAATGTATTCCTTGTGTATATGCTAAGTTTATTCCCTCAGGAGGTACGCAATGTCTTGAGCTATCTGAAGAATACCTTCTGACAATACATAAGTCAGCACAGGTTTCTCAAGAAGTCATATAATTTTAAATATCAGTGTTTTTAGAGAATTCAGAAACCTGTCTTTAAATAATACTATTCCTGTGAGAATTCTCACTTTTCAGAACATTTGGAAACAGGCAATAATAGAAAGTATCTTATTTTCCCAAGTAAGATACTATAGAATTTTTTTCTTTATAATTTTTTTCAAATGATATCTTCATTCAGTAAATACTAAATTACCACCTAACATTTACTGGACTCAACAATGATGCAAAATTAAATAAATATTAGTTGTTTTAAATAACAAGTTCAAAATTAAATAAATCAAGATCCTGCCCTTAAAGTTGATGGTGTAGGGGGAAGATGAATGAATTATTTGGCACTTTAAATTGTGACTTCTTTTGTGTAAGAATAGTGTGCAGGGTTCTCTGGAGGCATGAGCAAGGATCCATGACTGTTGACTTGGACTTGAAAGAGACTTTTTTTGGAAGGTTTGTAGAAGAAGATGAAAGAAGAAAAACATGAGGAAGAGGGAAGCACATTTCAGGCAGAAAGAGAAATTCAGCAACAATGCACAAATGTAAAACAGGGAAAGGAAGCTGGAGAGGGGTGGTAAGGGGTTAGACCTTGAGAGGACATGTGCACTATGATTTTATCATGAAGGAAATCCTAAAGTTGCTTTGGAAAGATTTTAGTCATATATATATATATATGACTGAGGATTAAGGTTATTATTATATTCAGGTGAGGAGGCTCTTTCCTTATATCCTTTGAGAAATTGCAGGAGTCTAGACTAAGCGAATGGCAGAGGAAATGTTTAAAATGTACACGATTAAAGAGTGGAGTGTAGAATCAACAAAATGTTATGGCCTATTAAAAAGGGCAAAGTAAGTGACGATGCTGTTAAGAAAATAAAGATAAATTTATCTTAGGTGACTGGATGAATAATGGTATCATTTAAAAACCTAAACATGTTGAAAAGCTAGATGCATTAATTTATTTTGTCTGTTTGATTTAATTAATGTATTTTGAACACGAGACAGGAAAATGAAAATATGTGTCAGACTTCTGGAGAGACAAATCTGAGTTACAAAGGAGGTCCGCCTACTATTCATTAGCAAACATGTTGCAGCTGAAGAGTTAATAGGATTGTTTGGAGAAATTATAGATTCAAAAAAGCATTGGGCTGAGGATAGAGTAAAATTAAACAAGAACAGAACTGAAGAATATCTGTAAAATAAAGAAAGTGGTGCTACAATAGCCAAAGAAAAGGAGAAATATAATAGTCTAGAGAAACCAAATAGATTGAAGATTTGGGTAATACGGCTGTGAGCAAGCTGAGAACATTGTGATTACAACTTGTTGGAGGGAGTGAACATGGATTAGGGTCACTTCCAAAGGGTTGTATGTTACTTATAAATATGTACAAATTGCCTGGATAGTGTTTTTAATCTTTAGAGATCATAACCAGAAGTGAATGTTTTACATATTACAACAAGTGTTTAAGATTATGCACACACACTCATACAAACACACACATGAACACACACACATGCACACACAGAGCTAGATACAGAGACATATGTTCTAGCAGAAAATCTAGAATTATTATGCAGAAGACTCATAGGTAGCTTTTCAGTTGAAACACAAGGCTAACAAACATTTCTTGAGGCTGTTTTTGAATAAAAAACCTTTGGTTTTCACTTGGAGATTGTGTTTTATTTGGGTTCCTGAGTGGAAAATTAGCAGATGGAAATAGTGGAGGTGGACATATGTTACCAGATTACCATAAGCCAGTGCTTGATACCACATTAAATACGTGGACAAATTTATCTTATCTCAAAGGTAGGATACCCTTCAGGTTCTCCCTTGGAACATGAATTGGGCTGTTAGGGATGATATGAATATATGTTGTAAGTGAATCTGCCCATTCCAGGTATGCTTATCCACTGGTGATCACTGAAAATGGTACTGTTTGGAATGTCTTTCAGTGCTGTTAATACTCTCTGTAATCAAAGTGCCAATGTAATTATATTTTTTAAAATATAAATCAGTAGCAAAGATGAGAAAATTTGCTACTAATGTTTTAAACAATGCACATTGGATCCACAGATTTTGAAGCACATTATAATTGTAGAAAGAAAAATCTTGCTCACGTGTAAAAAGAAACTAGAACTAAAGCCAAGTATATGCATTTTTAGAGCTTAGTCTAATTTGACTCTAGATGTTTTAAATAAAGCAATTATTATTTCTGCACGATTCTCATATTTTAACAGTGATTACGATGCTGGAGATATTTCAAAGTTGACATTGCCGTTGTAATTTCTGTGAAAGTTTCAATATCTAATCACAACATAAGGATATTTAGAAACAAAAATCCATGTTCCTTATCTTTATAAAAGTACTTTTATCTGCAAATGACCTCTCAAAGGACTCTTTCTCAAACATTATATTCTTATAGGTAAAGAGAGTAAAATCACTTCACCTGAAAGTAAGTAATAGGAGCAAGAAAATTTTCATTATAAAAACTTGCTAGGACATTTGTATTTAGTGCGTTAGAACTCAAATGACTCTAGTGATAAACTTCAAAGTTGGCTTAAATGGACTAATCTTCCATTTAACCTCAAACCAATAGTGAATAAAATTGCTGTTGTTTTTTTTTTTAGTTAGTAACCTTTACAATAGGATGTTTTTATGCATATAATAAAGTTGTATCTTCTATATTAATGTGAATTTGAGTTAAATATACTAGTCAAATAAATAAATCAAAATCAAGTCATACAATGCTGCTTCATTTTGTCCTCTTAGATTTATTTTTTGAGTTACATTTTGGAAAAGAATCGAAGTAAAAATCCAATATCTTTCATTGATCAGAATAATGATATTGTTTTATATCAATAAAGCAGAAGGTATAAGTTAAAATATATACTTTATCATTTTAAGTGTGCTATAGGGTCCTAATGTCCTTAAAATGCCTCAATAATCTCTACTGAATTCCTTTATCCAAGTCCCCTAATCCTTCCCTGTTCTAGCTAATTTACGACAGAAAGTAATCACAAACATTCATTTCCTTTTACCCTAGGGTGTTTTGTCATAGTACTATTTGCCTAAATTCCCCACATTCCCTCTTTCAATCTTCCCACAAGTTGGTTTTCAATAAATTATTCTATAATTTAACTTCCCCCTAAAAACCTTGTTCAGATTTGTCAAGGAATGTATGCCTGACTCTTTTCTTCCCCTATCTAGATCTAGTACTTTTCAATCAAACTCCGTGAGGTATCTCAGTTTATGCATTTGTCCTGCCTAAAATCTAACTTTGCAAATAATTTATTCCAGACTTAATTTTGACAGTCCTTTTTCGTATTCATATTTGCTCCCACAGTTAAACACATTCATGTAGAGTAAGATAGCCAAAAGATAACATTTAGCTAAGCTATTCACTTTTTTTGAGTATGTGACCTGATTCTAGGAAGTTTAATTTTTGCATCTTATTAAAATGACAATAATAATTACTAAGAATTGTTGTGACTGTGAAATAATATACATAATGTCATTCAGCTAAATGCCTAACACAGTGGAGGATTTGAATAGGTGTTAATCATTTTAATTCTTAATAATTTTATTACTCTCCTGTTTTTGTATATCTCCAGAAAAGATACAATGAAATAAGCATGAGATTTAAGTTTAACAGATATGTGCTCATAATGTGACATAACGTATTAATATGTGACTTTGAGTCTCTTACCTTCTTTAAGCCTTGTAGTGATGATTCAATAACTTGATATGGATGTAGCGGCTAACATAAAATCTGACCTAATTAAATGCCTGTTGCATGAATAAATGAATGCTATAATTTGTTTATGTACATTGCAGTGTTAGTCTAAACAGTTTTAAAAATGTCCTCATTAACTCACTCAATAAGATTTACCACATATACATAGTATACTGTACTATGCTATACCTACCACACTGGGAATAATTTCAAATAGACCTGGTAAGCACCAGTATCTCTTTGCGTGGTATATAATATAACACTGTCTGCCAATAGATTGGCTAATAATTCTCTGGAAGCAATAGCAGGTGTCTCTACTCAAGCCTGAACTATAATTCATATACATATGGTATGTCTGGGAAACTGATAAAGCAGACCTTCTCCAAATGAATAATCATAATTCTCTGTGTGCCGCTATACTTCTACCAAGCCGCCTGATTGGCACAGTGGGAAGTATAGCGACAAGACCACAAAGCTTTGAGTAAGATATTAGAAGGCATTAAGTGAAAGCAAGGAGAATACACACAAGATGGACTCTGAAATAAATTCCAAGGGAGTAGTAGCTTTGGAGATAAGTGAGGAGATTGGACAGTATCTTTGCTTCCAGACCAAGTGCAGGGAAAAGACACTGGTCATAGGTCTCCAGCTTCAGTTGGGAAGTGAAAAATCTGGATTGCATAGAGATAATGACAGAGACAAACTCAGTCAGGTAATGACTGGAAATGTCAAATGTTAGTAAAAAGAAAGCATAATATAGGATTTACATATTAGTCACTTAATCACAGCAGTCAAAGCAGTAATAGTTCATCATGACGTTTATCAGATGCAATTCAAACATCAAGTCCTCATTACTTATTGACCACTGAAGGGGTAACATGTAGATAAATTTTAAAAAATCAATAGAATATACCTTATAATCCTATAAATACTAATTGCATTCCTAATTTTTCTTTTCTTTTTTTAAGGAAAGGTACAGGCAGGAATGAAGGCAAGTAGGCAGACAGGATGAGAGAGGAGGAAGGAGCATTTCTATTTTCACTTACTCTTTGTTCACACTGGTCGTGTCCCCCTCCCACACCTTCCCCCGACTCCCACCCCAGCCAGGACTCAGGAGCA
Organism: Solenodon paradoxus; assembly: GCA_004363575.1. Taxonomy (NCBI): domain Eukaryota; kingdom Metazoa; phylum Chordata; class Mammalia; order Eulipotyphla; family Solenodontidae; genus Solenodon; species Solenodon paradoxus. The sequence continues at coordinate 177,959 of RJWH01000353.1, read as the reverse complement.
TATGGTCTTGCACTTCTTTAGAGCTATTGGCTTGACCACTGCTCTACCAGGGCTGCATTACTAAATTTTCTATTGGTCTTCACTATATGATCTCTCCAATAGTTTTCATTGTGTTCCCAAAACCATGTAGTGATAAAATGACCCATAAATAAAAAGTTAGGCAACACCTTTTATTGTACAAGCTGCTGCTTTGAAACTAGCTTGTAAACGCTGATGGTCAATACAACATTTTTCAGTCTATAAAATGTGTTTATTTAGCTTTCTCTTCAAATACCTGACAATTAGAAACATGCTATTATCATATCGAAATAAAACCCAATTGAATTACAAAGCTACATCCCTTCCTCCAGAAATCCTCAGAGAAACAAAAAATGGCTCATGAGCAGAGCTTATATCCAGATTTTTAAAGAACATATTTACAGTGGTATCATGGTGAGAATATAAAAATGGAGAAGAATTCACTGGAAAAACAAATCAAAACACTCCAGTGTTATTTCCAAAAACATACAATGATTGACATGTGCCCTGAACTTTTCCAACAAAAGTAGATGGAATCTCTTGCCATTTGACATTAAAATTTCAATAGCAAATGTCTTTGGCTAGATCCCAAGCTGAGTAATTATATTTGGTCCGTAGCATCATCATTTGATGATTTTATGCTTCTCAGTATGTCCTGCTTTTACTGTTTCACCCAGGACTGCATTTAAAAAATCCTAATACTAAAATGGCAAAATCAGTAAAAGTCAGAATAAAGGCAACCAAATAAAATTGAGCAAAAGTTAGATATACCTCAGAAATATATACACAGAGAGAGGTGCTGTACTTCATAAAAATAGAAATTTTGACCTAGAATGACCTTTGAAATCTATATAAAGAAATTTCACATATTTTTAAGAAAATATCTTCTAATATGGGCTTTGGGCTCACTGATTACTATGCATTATATGCTCAAGTGAGGTGAAATAGAGAGGGGAAAAATCTGTTGCAGTAATAAATGCTGGGCAGACCTGTAGTCAATAACCTTTTCTCATAAAATCCTCCAGTCTAACTTAGTGGGACAGAAAATCTAGATCCAGCTTTTCCTGGGATCTCTTTGGTTCATATGTTTGGTATTGACTACTAGGCATAAAGCTTAATAACTCCAGAATCCCTTTAGATAACTTGCTAATTCAACATCAAAAGAAAATGTGACTGATTTGTTTATAATCATTTGATTTTGGCATGCAACCTCAAAATGAGCATCCCAGAGAAACTAAAGAAGTAATTCATGAGCTTCAAGTCTTGGTGTAACACTGAGTTAAAAAGAAGTGGCCAATGGCAGTGACTGTGTGTTAAGTCCCATAGTTGTTTTGCCCACTATGTCAGCTCTTTCATTATCTTTTGGAATATTCATTGAGCAAGGAAAAGTTAAAACACTCAGTCTCATTGCATTATTCTAAATGCATTACACATTCTGGGGCAGGGGGGCAATGTAATTTGTGAGATGTCTCCTCTTTACCCTCTTTCTTATGGATCCTGGTGGTAAGCCTCAATGGGAGAAGAGAATCTTTATAACCCTCCAGACATCAAACCATACTCTCATAAGAGACAAGCACAGTAATAAAGGCACTCATATCCAGAAACGTGTAGTCTTAAAGGTCATAGCAAAATCAGATTGAATTTTAAGTAAATCATATCAAAGAATAAACTTAATTAATGATGCTTTTAATTTTGACATGTTTATTTGACAAAATTCTATATACAGATGTTATCATATTTAGTCCTCAAAATAATCCCAGTAAAGGAATAGGTACTATGTTGTTTAGATAAATTTAACTCCAGAGGGATTAAGATATTATTTCCATTTTTTAAGAAAAGATCAACAGAGTAAGGATTGGCACACAAGTGTTCTGAACCTAATTCCAGTTGTGTGTGTGTGTGTATGCACACACATGCATGTACACATGAGTTATATGCTCTTCTTTGAAATTTGTCTTAAGTGGTGCCATTCAGTTGAATGTTTACTCATAAATGATCCACCATGACAATGAACATCGACATGTAATAGATGGGAGTTAAAGTCCTACTAAAGTTAAAGAATTTTTTTTAATTTTTAAATCTTCAAAGCTATTGGAATGCATGACATTCCATTTGACTTGCAGAGTTCTGGTTTAAAACAAAACTGGACTATTTTGTCAAGCAAAGTGAACAGAGTAAACAGAGACATTTGATGCATAAATCATATCTATACAAAAGTTAGTTTCAGTCCCAGGGCTCCTTTTCATCTAAGAATAAGAACAGAAGAAAGGGTGCTCATTGTACCAGCCATTGTCTTGAGTATGCATGGCATACGTCTAACAACTTTTTTTTAAATCTCACAACTGCCTTATACAGAAGGAGTGATTATTATCCCCTATTATGGACTTTGAAACTGAGACATAGCAGTGAATGACTTGTGAAGGTTGCATAGTGGGAAATTGGCAGAACTGGGTTTTGACTCAGCAGGCTGACCCCAGAATATATGCATTTAAGAAGAAAATATACTCCCTCTCAAAGAAGTATGATTACATATCAGAGAAAAACCACAAAGGATCTGGAATCACACAGAATCGGTTGGAATTCTGGCTTCACCACTGCCCAGCTGTGTTACTAGGAACAGGAGTCTTACTTTTCTCTTATAGTTTATTCATCTGTAAAATGGAGATGCTAGTCAAACTTTTCCCTAGTATCATTAGAAGTTTTCAGTGAGATGGTAAGCATAAGTTAATTAACCCTACTTCACATTACGCAATGAATAGATGGTAATTATAGAAGATAAGCAGAACATATACTTTGAAAAATAGTCTGCTCCATGCCTTTAATTTTAAAAAGGGGGTAAGGGGAGGAGCTGAAGCACAAAATGCTAAATGATTAATTTTATATCACATCCTCCATGGAAGAATCAAGTAGAAGTCAAACCTCTCTATCCTATAAAGATTTTAGGGTTAGGGTTCTCTGAACCACAAAGCAGTAGATTGTATCTAATATGTATTTTTTTCAATTAAAATGTTTGCTGTTGAAATGTTTATAATTCCTTCTGTATAAATGTTTGAAGATGTCTAGTAGCAGAGACTTTATGTATATATATGCACATTCATCCATATACATGTATGTATAATACATATATAACATTATCTATATAAAGTCTTATTTATATGACAATCATACTACATAAACTATAAAAATGTTTCTTCTCTCTAAAATGTTGACAATAAAGGAATCATCTTAGGAAAAAAAGAGTAGTAAGCATAATCCCATCTGTGTCTTCAAGTCAATCAAATCACAGAAGTGTCATTCCTCTTGTTTCTTGAAGTTAGGATGTCTATTTATATACTTATGTGCATATATATATATGTGTGTGTGTGTGTGTGTGTGTGTGTGTGTGTGTGTGTGTATAAAACACATATAATAGCAGTTATAGATAAAATGAGTTCTGGAGATTCACAAAATATTATAAAAATGAAATAAAGTCCAAGTAAATACATATAAAATTTTAAAAGCAAGAAAAGCATCATCCTTGACTCTCTTGTCCATAAGCAAAATCCCTGAGTCAATCGTATGGTCAATTTTCCCACGACAATAAGAATACAAGCTGTCAAGGTGATCATACTGTTGTTCTGTATGGTTTTCAACAAAAATAGTCCCTAATACCTGAACTGATAATAGTGGGGACAAGATTGAAAAAGGCTTTTATATTTTATCATTTTTGTACAGATACCATATGTGTGAATGAGAATGCAAGTTATTTAAAAGGAATATGTTAAAATATCTTCTCATACTAAGCATCCACCTAAATAAAGAATTTTTAAAAACGCAAATAAAGAAGAATCCCACATCTAGATTGAATTGTGACTCCTATGTATGTTAACAATCAAAGAGTAAATGTGTTGGATCATTTGATATTATAGGGTCTCTGCCTTAAAATCTTCCAATAGACTAAAGAAAAGTACAGAACTGTACATGAAGATCAAATGTAGTAATGAATCAACATGATGAAAAATGACAGCTGAATTCTCCCCACATGCAGCACATAATGGAGGGACTTCACATGAACATTCTTTCATTTTTTATTTGAATAACAGGTGTCACTTGAAAATGAACTTGACCATGTACTTAATCATTTTTATGCCGACTCAGTTCTGCAGTTACAGCAAAAGAACTCTGAATTTCTTGCCCGGAAAAAAAAAAAATCACAACTTATTTGTCCAAGATAACACCACCATTTTGATGAGATTTTCTTTAATAGATTAGTATTTGAGATGGTAGCAGTATAAAAAATTGACAAATGGAGGCAATCTAGACAGTAGACAAAGAAGATCCTTTGGCTCTTACTTAGACAGCTAAAAAATGGGCCAAATTCTGACAGTGAACAAATTAAAGATACCACTTTCATTTATTATTAACTATTCACCAAATGAATAATAGTTCATGAAGCATGGGGGGAGAGGGAGATGAAGACAAGTGAAAGAAATATAGATAAATACAGGTAATAATTGTGATTATAATGCTCCTGTTTTCAACCACTACTTTCTTTTCCTTTTTCACCTGTGCCTTTGCAATACTTTTGTTTATCCTTATCCTCTCAAATCCAGTTTTAACCCTTTCTAGAATACAGCATAATATAAATGTAAAATAAGAAGACAAAACACATAAAATTACCAGGCCACTGTATTGAAAAATACACAACTAGATGTGTGTTTTTCAGACTTGAAAGCATCTATCAGCAAATATTTGTAATTTTTTATTTGGTATGAGGATATACATACATATATATGTATGTATGTAATATACATAGAAATGTGTTCTGTGTGTAACTCTTATTTTCATAAAATTGACATCTCTGTGGCAGTGCTAATATCAAGAAAAAAGAAATTACCAACATGCAAGGCAGACCTCGTGTGCTGACTTCCAGTTTCTGCCTCATCTACTATCTTGATCCCTACCACTATAGAAAAAGATCATCTGGTTTTGAGTAGAATAACACCATAAATATTTTTCTGTGGCTTATTTTGTCCAAATGTGCTTATATTTTATATTTACATTATATAGTGAATTCAGACATTCCTGGGATAAATTACTATTAGATCATTATTTCTTCATTTTTAAATTGAATTATTTATTTTTGCTGTTAAGTTGTAAGAATTCTTTATAATTTCTATCTGTAAGTCCCTTTCAACTCTAATTTGCAAAGGTTTTATCCCATTCAATGGGTTTTCTTTTCATTTTCTTGGTAAGTGTCCATTGAAGCACAATTTAATTCTTTGAAAGTTCAATTAGAGCATTTTCTTTTGCTGCTCAAGCATTAGTGTCATATCTAAGAACACTGTGTTAAATCCAAGGTACAACAATTGACCATTAGGTTGTTTTCTAAAAATTCGATAGCTGTATCTATTACACAAAGGTCCTTTTTCCATTTCAGCTTAATTTTTGCCTATGCTCTGAGGTAAATAAAAGTGCAACTTCATTTTTTTCCAGTTAATATCCTGTTAACTGTGTCATTTGTTGAAAATGCTATTGTCTCTCTGTTGATGGTCTGTTGTTGAAAAGCAGTTTACTGTAGATCTAGGGGTTTATGTATGAATGTTTAATTCTCTACCACTGACTAATCTATATATTGATCCTGCATAATTACCACAATGATTTGATCACCATTGCTACATTGTAAGTTTTGAAATTAGAACATTTGAATCATCCTACTTTGTTCTTATTTGTCAAGATGATTTTAACTGTTCTGGATCCTTTGTAATTCCACGTGATTTTTAATTTATCTTATTAATTTCTACAAGGATGTCAGCTAGAATTCTAATAGGTATTTCACTGAATCTGTAGGTCAATTTATATAGTTTTGTCATCATAAAAACTTAAAGCTTTTAATCCATGAATATAGCCTGTTTTTCTACTTATTTAGATCTTATATACTTTATATTTCAGTAACATATCATAGTTTTCAGAAGATAAGCTTTGCACTTCCTATGTTACATTTATCCCTAAACATGTTATTCACTTTAATGCTATCATAAATGGATTAATTGTCTGAATTTTATTTTAGATTGTTTTTTGCACAAAATACAATTGATTTATACATAATTGTTGTGTATCCTAAAATCTTGTTGAATTTATTTTTAATAGCTGTTTACTGGACTCTTTTCTAAATATAATATCATCTGCATATAGTGATAGTTTTATTTCTTACTGTTTAATATGAATGCCTCATGTTCATTTTTCTTCCCTGGTTGACCTGACTAGAATCTCTTGCTCAATATTGAATAGAAATATCAAGATTACACATCCTGGCCTTGTTCATAAACATATGTCTTTCACCATTAAATATAATGTTAGCTGTGGAGTTTTATTTTTTTCCCTTTGTAAGGTTGAGAATATTTCGTTCTATTCCTAGTTGAGGTTTTTTTTTTTTTTTTTTTTTATTGTGTGTTGCCATAAAAAGATGTTGGATTTTGTTAGATGTTCTTTCTGTGTCTATTGAACTAATCTTTTGCTTTTTACTCTAATGTAATGATGTATTATATTACTTGATTTTTGGATATTAGATTATCCTTGCATATCTGGGATAAAAACTACCGGGTGTTAATGTATAATCCTTTTTACATGTATGGTATTTGGTATTCCTAGTGGTACTGAGGACTTTAACATGCAAATCTATAAGATATATTGGTCTGTACAGTTTCCTAATCTCATAATATCTGTCTGATTTTGATATCAAAACAACATTGACTCCCCAAAATGAGTTGGACATGTTCCTTCCTTTACCTATTTTGAAAGAGTTTGTGGTAAATCAATATTAATTAATTGGTAATTAATTGAGAATTATTGATATTTTATAAAAGTGAGTATAAGAAATATTTTTGATAAAATAGATAGGATGAAATAACAATATTTTATTTTGAAATTACTTTTATTTTTCAAGTTTTGGAAAACTGGCTTACAAACTAGATTTAGAAGTTTGTTTTCCATTGTAATTTCTTGCCCACTAGAGAGAGAGAATGCTGAAGTAAGCTAGAAACAATTTGTTCAGTACTGATTGGGACTCAAGAAAAAAGCTACATAAGAGTTCTGAAGTTAATTATGTGCTTTGATAGATCTTAGTCAATGCCAGTATTTGCTTTAGGCTTTCTTTTTCTTTCTTTTAGGTTATAAACCAAGGTACAAGGAATGGATCACATTATCATCTAGAAAAAGATAGCCAGGACCATGCTAGTAGAACAAGTAAGGTTTATTTTGCATTGCATGGGGGGAGAATGCATACCCTGGGTAACAGTGGGGCATCTCAGAAAGAGGATGTTAGAAAGGACTTATTATAGGGTTTGGATTTTGATTAGATGATTTGAAAGAGGGTTCAAACAAATGAGACATTAATCTGAACTGGATGATCTTAAGAACTGTGAGTAATTCTATGAGTGAGTAAAATTGAATGGTATTTATCAAGGGAGGCTGGAACGAGGTGAAGACTATAATGGCTAAAATAGTAATAGTCACTCATATTGAATGGGATAGGGGATATTTGATATTTGAGGTTTTGCACAGTGAGGTTGCTCTTTTTTTCCTTAGTCAACATCATGAGTTGTTCTTGTTTTTGTCTCACTTCAGCATAGTCACAAAGTGACCTTGTCTGAAACTGATGTTCTGTAAAACCATTGATGTCCAACAGGAAAACACCAAGGCCTAGCTGTAAAAGTTAAACAGGTCCCAGATTTTTATGGACATTTTTTTTCTCAAGGATAAACTGTAAAATAAATAGCAAACTTTTCATGAAAATCATATGTATTATTAAAATAGAATCAAAGAACCAGGATGATATAATTAAATTTAAAGTGTTTTTTTTTTTTTTTTCACATTAAAACAAAGCATTTCTAACATACTGTTTTGTTTCATTTTGTTTTTTTCCTTGTTGTCCACCATAAAAGATATTTAAAGAACGATAAGAACTAGCAGGGAAGGTTGGAGAAAAAAAACTACAGTAAGATTTTGACTAAATCTCATGTTTGAGCAAACAATCAATACGGTTCAATATGTGGTCTAATGATCACAATCCATCCTGATAAATAATTTGTCATTGAAAAAAGCAATAGCTTTCTAATAATGTGACAAATATTATTTAAAAAATTTCAAAGTCAGCAGTAAAGTGTGAAGTCCTCTATTTATATTCTAATCCTTTAGTGGTTTCCATACTATCAATTTACCAAGTTTCATGCTAACCTCAAAGATTTAAAAGACACTCTTTGGAGTAAATCTACTCTTTGTCCTTCAGAACAGTGAAGTCAACTTAAATGCAGACTCATGGGAAGATCTTCTTTTAAAACAGAGCCAGTGTTTTATAATTTGCATATTCCTGGGCTCACAAAGCATCAAATTTTTAAAAGAAGTTGTATTTCTATTCATATTATAAAAATAACACAGCATCACATCACTCATTGACTTGGAATATTCATTTAGGTTTCCTTTGTTTTTCTCTGAATTATTATACTTGCAATATGTAGGTAGGTAGGTAGGTAGATGATAGATATGTAGATAGATACTGTATACATGTATACACACATACACATATATACAGATATAGATATGTGTATGTGTGTATACATATGCCACTGTAAGTTTGGATGTTTAGGTTCATTTTATGGAGAAATTCTACAATCACCTCACAGACCAATACATTTCATAAACCAGACCCTTGCTGAAATGATGTCAAAATAGCCTGAACATTTTTGCCTCGGCTAAAGTTGCATGAGATGTTATTTTGCATGCTAAATAATTCTAAATATCTCCTTAATAGATTAGTTTACATTGTCAAAATAGTACATAATATGTAAAATAATTAGTTATATATTTAAATATTAAATTGAAAATATCTTTGAACTGTATTGCAGTTGTAGATTAATTTGAGAACCAACTCACATAAAATAGTAAGCCATGCCTTCTAAAAACATGGAATGTCTCTTGAAAATTAAAGATCTTCTTTTATGCCCTTAATTATTTCTATAGTTTTTTCCATATTGTAGTCAACATACAGTAAATTACTATGGGAACTGAAGTTCTTTTTGCTAGTGTGACAGTGTCCTATTTTGCGCTGTATTTGTAATTGTGTCAGCAACAGTGAACAGTCGAGTAAGATTTTTACCTGATATTCAAGCTGACAAATTAGCTTGTTAGTTTCAGTGTCATGGAGTTTTGTAAAAGTCACATGACTCTTGACTCAGAGACAAAGATTATTTATACACATAGCAATAACATTAGCCAAAAAATTAGTATTTTTGGTACTGGTTCTCTGAACTCCAATTACCATAGAAAATATGAAAAAGGTCAAGGTGATAACTTACACATGTAAGGTGGGGTCGGGGTTTAAAAGAGAGGATCTCTAAGCTTAGAGAATTCAAACCTTTGTCTAATGGAAAATAGGGAATTCTGTCTCCATACTAGCTATAAACATCCTTATAAAGATAATTGAGCTCTATAATGCTATATACCTGTCAGCTATATAGTTACAAACCAATGTTGCTAATAATATTTTAAAGAAAAAGAAAACAATGAAGAGCTAGTCAAAGAGAAAAAGTCAGTACCTCTGCCTACAAGAGGTACGAAAGAGCCACAGAGTATTGCCTCCCTTCAACTGCTTGTTTCTGGTTTAGAGAAAAGCCTTTGCCTTTTGTAGTGTCTGATGTCCTGAGTGTCCTGGCTGCTTATAGGACTGTGTTCTGTTGTTTGCTTCCCCATTGGAAGATGATTAAACCTCTACATATGACACTTGAACATTTTCTTTTCTGATTCTTTACAACTTCAATCTTTTTTTTTTCTTTCTCTTATCTTTAGGCAGGACTTCCAGTACTGTGTTAAATCTGACTTGACTCCAGATTTTGCAAGAGTTGAAAGTGTCTAAGTTTCTCCACCTAGTATACTATTTATTAGTGGTTTTAGACAGAATCACCGTCTGTCCTGGTGTGACCCGGTTAGCAGTGTTGTCCAGGCTTCTTGCCTGGGTTGAAAATCTGTCCCAGTTTCAAAATCTGTCCCGATTTCAGTCACTATTTACTAAATGGTAATTTGGATGAACACATACCCAACAAACTAGCTCCAAATTGCCAGACATGGGTAAAGGTTTCCCTAAACCCCCAAACACCCTACCTCCTCTCCCAGACCTGAACCATCCCCCAACTTCTTCCCCACTCTCCACTTCCCCCCATCCCCCACCCCGAAGTCTGGTAATACTCCAGTGGGTCCTGATTTCAACTCTAAAATGTATGTCTAGTTTTAGTGTGCATTTTTTAATCAAGGAAGATTCTTTTTTCAGACTGTACTTGAGATTTTTAGAAAATATTTTCTTATTAATTAGTTAATTAATGAGCTGACAGTCATTGATAGATTTTTCTGATACTAAAGTCATCTTTATATAGATATCATGGCATTAAAGTTGTAAGATTTGATAAGCTTGCTATTTTAAGATAGAATATATATTCCTAAGTGAAATGGGTGGGTCTGTACTTTTCTTATTTAGTTATTTTCTTTATGGTAATCAAGAATACACTGTCTTCATAAAGTGTATGTATAAACCTTTTGTCCTTATTCCATTTTGTGTGACACTTTAAGACAAAAATTTGTTTACTTGAAGTTTTATGAATTCACTAGAAAACCTTTCAGCTCTGGCTTTTGTTTTGCTTTGTGTATTTCTAAAGATGAACTCTTACTGCTATTTTAATTTTGCTTAAAATGTATTGTTAGTCAGGACATCTTAACATATTTTTCAGAAATTTATGCACATTTCTCTAGGTTTTTTTAATTTGTTAGTGTAATTGGGAACTTATATAAGACAATGGGAGTATCCAAAGTCATGGAGAAAGGACAATTTTCTAATAGAAGTGGTTAGATAAACAATTTCAAGGAGAAAAATAGAAGTGAATGCCAACATCACAAGATATTGTAATTAAATTAATTTAATTAAATAAATAATTAAATTGATTAAAAATCTAAATGTAAAGATAAACTATAAGAGAGTAGAACAAAGCAAAATTGAGTATCTTTATTCTCTCTAGGCCAGAGAGGTACTTGTAAATAAGTTTTAAAGTAAAAAACCATGATAAAAATATATCAATGTGATTATTTCAAAAACAAAGATTATTCCCATTGAAGAACATAAGAGATAGAGTGAATAAAGGGAAGACAGTAAGAGGATGTGTGTAAAGATCAAAGAGACAAAATATAAAAAGAATTTTATTTTTTATAATTCAAATTTTGTTACTTTTTCAAAGAATTATAAATATAACTGTTTCATTATTTTTAAGTAATTATATAGTTTTGATAGCTAAGTAGTATTCTTTTGTGTACATATACACATTTTCTTTATTGACTCATCTGTCCATAAATACTTAGGTAATCTGCAGCTCCAGGCAATTATAAGTGGCACTGTAATGAACACGAGAATGCATAGATCTATGAGAATTAGGTTGTTTTTTTTTTCTAGGGTAAATACAGAGATGTAAGATAACTGGATCATATGGAATTTCCATTCTCAATTTTTTTTAGGAATAACCACATAGACTATCTTTCGATGTATCTACTGAACATCTGTATGTCTTCTTTTGAAAACTATTAAGATCTTCTGCTGGTTTGTTAATTGGATTGTTTGCTTTGTTTGCTTTCCTGTTGTTGAGTTTTATGAGCTCCTTATATATTTTGGGTATTAACCCCATTTTGGATGTATAATCTTCACATATCTTCTCCCTTTCCATAGAATATCTTCAGTTTTGATGATGAGCTTCTTTTGCTGTGCAGAAGCATTTTAGTTTGATGTAAACACGTGTATTTGTTTTGTATTTTATTTCTTTTTATATTAGAATTGAGTTTTCAAAGATATTTCCTAGATAATTGAATAAGTAAAAGTTACAGGCTACAAAATTAATATATAAAAATATGTTGCATTTCTGTATGCAAATAATGAGCAACCAGAATGAGAATCAGGAAAACAACCCATTTATAGTCACATCAAAAAGAATGAAAAACACAGTAATAAATTCAATCAAAGAAATGAACGACCTGTTCTCAGAAAATTATAAAACCTTATTAAAAAAAACCAGATTAAGAAACAAAGAAATGGAAATATAACCCATATTCAAAACTTGGAAGAATTAACATTTTTAAATGATCACATTACCTAAATCAATATACAGATTGAATATAATCACCAGAAAAATCATGACATTCTTCACAAAAATAGAACCAAAAAAAAAAAAAAAAATCATAAAATTTATTTGAAACTATGTAAGACCCCAAATAGGAAAAACAATTCCAAGAAAAAATAAAAAATGGCAGTGTCACACTTCCTGACTTCAAATTATACTACAAAGAAATAGTAATAAAATCGACATGGCAGACAGATTCAGACTTGAACAGATTTGAAAGCCTGAAAATAGACCCATACATATTTGGACAACTAACTTGCTACAAAAAAGCCAAGAGCATACAATGCGGGTGGACAATCTCTTCAATAAGTGGTGCTAGGAAAACTGGACAGCCACAGAAAAAGGTTAAAACTAGATGCACCCTGGTAGCTTAATGTTTAAGTACACCGGACACTGTCCACATCTATTCCAGAGACCAGGGTTCACAATCCAGATCCAGTAGAAATGACGAGGATGAACAACTAAATAAAATAAATTAATTGCTCCTTTCTCTTCTTTCTTCATGGCTTGCCTGTCTCTATTTACCTTCATTCCTACCACACCTTTTCTTAAAAAAAAAAAAAGGGTTGAAACCAAATTACTACCTAGCACCATGTACAAAAAATTAATTCAGGGGATTAAAGACTTGAATGTAAAATACAAAACCATAAAAATACCTAGACAAAAACGTAGACAAAACATGTTTTTGATATTGACCTAGGAAATGTCTTTGGAAATACATGTATGTTAACACAAAGATAAATTACAGGAAGCCTCTTCAAATCCTGAGTGAACATAAAATTTACTGTGAAATGTGAGAAGGAATGTCTAAAATTTGAGTTGAGCAATAATGCCCTGAGTTTCTATTTGGGATTGTAGGCATATAACGTTAAATCTAACTGACTAAAAATTAAAATCCCATTCTTCCTGGAACTTTTGTCACAGTGGATCTTTTGATAATAGATCTCATTTCTTGAATCTCAAGTTACAGGGAAATGTTGATCAAATGGTACAAATTTTCAGTTATAAAATGAAAAAGTTCTGAAATCTAATGTATATCATGGTTATTCGAGTTTATAGTACTGTATTGAGTAATTGAAATTTGCTAGGTGAGTAGATTTTAAGTGTTCTCACCACCCACACACACACACACACACACATCACTCCTCTGTGAAGTGATGGATGTATTAATTAGCTTGACTGTGAAAATCTTATATACGTGTATTAAATCATCAAGTTATACATATTTAAAAAAGACAGTGTGTTGCACAATGTATATATAAACAATTTTGTGTGTTAATCATACCTAAATAAAGTTGGGGGTTTGGGTCAAAGAATGAACAAATATTCAAAGAATTGCTTAGATTAAATACTTCTGGAAACCCTAAACTTTATTATATATTAACTAGCAAGTTACAAATTTTTTTTAAGTAAACATTATTCTAATAAACTAATGTACAAGAAAATAAATAAGTGCATATGACGATGTATTGGGTAAAGATTTCCCTTGACTAATTGATATTGAGTATTGAGTATCCACTGACTTGAAATTAAAACAATAGTCTATTAAAATTTTTATTATATTTGTTTTTTTCTTGCACACTCATTCTTCCTTTTCTTACAATAACCTGATTTAATGTCACCATATGGTTAGAATAAAAGTTGATTTTCAAAAGAGTTATAAATCAAGGAATCATTTTTTGTACAGATTACCTAATTTAAATTCCATGTGGTTCAGTGAGTCTGAAGATATTAATGGATCTTTTTATTAACATAGCTTTGTTGAACATTGATCAAATGATAAAAAGCTGTATTAAAATCAGGTTTTTCTGAGTGATAAACTTTCAGATTCATCCTGTCTGACAGTTTGTCTTATCATCTTGATAGAGGGGTAATACTTTGTTCTTTTAAATAAAACTTACGTAAATTTCCCTGATGAATAATAAACAGGGCAGATGAAACAGTTATTTATCTTTTTATCATTGAATTAAACTTATGTTGCTAATTTTGAATTTTAGCTTGTATAAGTGGGGAATGAACCCAAAACTTTAAAAGAATGAGTTATCAAAACTTGTGATTTCACAGAGTAAATAATGTGATTTAATATTGTTAGTATGGTTATAACAAGCTAAGAAAACTATTCTGCTCTTGGGAAAAATAGTTTTGGTTTGGTGTTTTTTGTTTGTTTTCCATTTAGTTGTGAATCTCAAAAGGAAAGACCACTCAATTGACTGAATTGAGTCATTACTAGCAGGTCATGTTTATGTTATCTGTAAAAAAAATGTACTGAACTTGGAAAATAAAAAAATCCAGTATTTTTTGTTTTACTTGCCCTGATGTTTTAGGCAGCTTTTATTGGATATATTATTTAGAATGTATATGAAATTTTATAGAGATCACAAGTGTATTAGTGAAAAATCCCAGCATCTTAAAATAAGTAAACAGCTTTAATTTAATATTCCCAGTGTATAAGCTATATATATTTTTATAACTATTTTTTTGCAAAAGTTTTCTGGTGTCTTTTATTTTTAACTTTTTTTTGTATCTAAATTAAAGAATTGTATACAAACTCTAAAGAAGAGTTTGTTAGATTGATTTCTCCTAACAAAGTTAGAAAAGAATGGAAAAATTAGATTAACAGAGATTATAGGAAGTCATAAAAAAAGAGCTACAATATCCAACAGAAACTCAAATAATTTTTATTTCACGTTGTTTTGTTATAGTATGGATGCACAAAAAAAAAAATTTCCAGCGTGGGCCGCTGACTGTGTGGGGTTTTTTTGGATAGTCTCAATTTGTTCCTACAACCCAAAGGTGCACATGTTAGGTTCATATTTGTGTCTAAATTGTCCCACTCTGTGGGAGTGTGCATATGTGTGTGTGTGTGTGTGTGTGTTTCCATGCAGGTGTATATGAGTGCACATTGCCATGGACTTATATCCTCTCCGGGTTTAGTTCTCATCTTGTGTCCGGAACTGCTGGTACAGGCTCAGGCCACTTTCAAGCCTAAATTGAAATAAGCAGGTAGGAAAATGAATGAATAAATAAATATAAAATTTCATTTAACATCTGAGGTGTTATTTAGGGTTTTCATTTAGAACTTTGGTGATGTGTTTGTGATCAGAAAAATGCCCTAGGGGCTTAATTCTTGTTTATATCAATTATTCTATGGTAAAATTAGTTTTGTTACACATCATTTGGCTTAAAGTCACAGTTTTCAAGAATCTAAGAAATTAGGCAAGGACTTAATAGATCATGTCATCAGTTAAAGATCAATAAGAAAATGATATCCAGGGAAAAAGAGTGCAGAGAATAAATACCAGAAAGTCATTATAAAAGTATTTTAAGCCTGATTGGAATGCTCCATAGGAGCACAATTTAATATACAGGAAAGAAATTTAAAAAAATTAAAGTCTCAGATATCACTTCTTTGACTTGGATTTTAACAAATAGGGTCAAACTGAGATGCAGTCGTGGGTTAGTACTTTCTTAGCAATTTGAAGTATACTCCTTTATATCATTTTCTGTGGATATGAAAAAGTCTAACTTGGAGGAATGACTCTGGGAAAGAGACAGTATGTGACACATGACAAACTGTAACAGGACCACTTGCTCTCCTTAATTTTTTCTAGTGACTCCTCCTTTCTCCTTGCATCCATAGGGTGTCTATAGGAGATGTTACATTTTATATAATCAGGTTACAGTAACCAAAATCAAAGGATCCAAAGGAGGGCATTGAACTAACCTTTTCCTTAGAATAATAATTCTTTGTACTAGGATTTGTAGCCTCAGAATTTTAAAAGGCGCAAGGCAGCCTCTTGGGTCACAGAAGCTAGTTATGAGAAGTGTGAATCCACAGTATTAGACACTGTATAAGGAAAGGCAGTCTGTGTTGAGAGCACATAATGAAACCACGCTTAGTGGGAAAGACTACTACATGGAAGCGATTCTCTTGGCCAACTGAGAATATATAAACTATGATCTCAGAGAATAAAAACCAAACCCATTCTCCCCTGGTATCCAAAATTACCAGTGAAAGGTCTTAGTGATTCCTTTCTCTTTCCATTAAACCAGCAGGGTTAGCTGAATACCCTTCTATTTTAATAAAACATAACTCCATCTCTTGTTTTTGTCTCCCCCAGTTTTGGAAACAAATGCAGGATGTCCTTAGGTATAAGAATAAATGTAGAAAGTCTCAGGTGTTTTTTTCTTTTTTCTTTAGAGAAATATTGCTGTTATTGGAACTGGAGTCAGCAGGGAGCGAGTGCTGATAGGAGGTTAAAAGCATCATGCCATACTGGGTAATCAATGGGTATTAGGTCAAGTTTTGGTCCTGGAGTGCTTTCCTGGCTGAAAGTGCCAGAAGAAACATAGAACAGCTTAGTTTCAAATTGTACTTTATATGCTACGTAGATCAAGAAAATCCTTAAAAGGAAACTTTAGCATAGCCTGACTTTTCCTAATTCAGTACTCAAAGGCACTTAGAGGCCATATTGACAATTTGTGAAGACAGAATTGGAAGAAAACCAATGCTTCGTTATAGCTTCATACTAAATTCTATTAAATCTACTAAGTATTTCAGTTAAATCAGTATTCTATTAAACAGAATGGACAATTGGGCTGAATTTCCATGAAGGAAGTCTGGGAAGAAAAACTAAATAATTTATTGATAGGAAGAAAAATAACTTTTTACTGGATGGTTTCACCACCGTATGTGGGACTATGTGAAACATTTCCTTCTAGAATCCCACTGCATTTGAGGGAGAAAAGTGAGAAAAGATCAAGGGTATTTCCTGAAATGAAATTTCTTTCAATTTTAGTTTGGGTTTTCATTAATTAATATGAATCAAAACTGTTCCAAATTGAATTATTTTATCTTTAAAAATGTTCACCTGAAATTCTGCCATAATTTTCTACTTATAAAATTTTTTTTTTATTGATGTCAAAATAATTGATTAAGACTTGTATGTACAGAAAACGACAGTAAAAGTTAAGAGTTCTTGACTGGCTTATGGTAGTAATAGTTCTCTCAGTACCAAAAAGGGAAAAAAATCTTGTTTTGCAGTTGAATATTTTTTATACAAATAATCAGAGCTACCACTGATGGAGGGTTTACCATGCGTCAGATGCTTTCTCATTTCATTTCATGTATGCTGTTTAATTTCCGCAAGCTTAGAAAGAATTATTATTCTCATTTGACAGAATAAGAAGTAAATTATGAAGTTAGAATATTTGCCTTACAAAGCACTTTTTCAGCAAGCATATACTGAAGTCTTGTGGTAACTGCAAGGAGTTAAATAACAAATAAGAAACAATCCTTTGCCATGGCCCACATTGCTGATGGAAAGGGTCCTGGAGAGGAGGCTACAGGAGCCTAAAGAAAGACAGACAACATACATCTAGAAAAGCAGGGGCCAGGTGGGGCACTGTTCTCTGTTTGAAGACCAGGGACCTGGACCTAGACTCGTTGATTTATTTTATAGGACTGGGTTATAATCCTATAACAAGAAATACAAAGCAAGGAAAGACTGTAAACATTAGCTACTATAGGGAACATTTGAATATTTAAGGGTGGGGCTACTAGAAGCACCAGAGAACTTCTGCCTCAGGTTATCTTGCAGAAGCATTCTTTTGTTATCTGATCCTGAGAGAACTTCTGCCTTGAGATATCCTGTAGTGGCAGACTTAAAGCATTTTGCTCCCTACAATGCTTTCCATTAAGAAGTGCCACCAGGAGTATCTCTGGCAAGAATGGAACTTGCTTGTCTATGACTAGACATCCTTGATCCTTGTGAAATGTTCCACCATCTTCCTCTCACTCACTTTTCATACCCTCCTCCCCAAAAGTTAAAACACAAAGTTTTACACGAAGTAATTGAAATCAGACCTAATTATAAGGGAAGTTTTCACTTTTCGTTATATCAGGTGTGAGATTCTTTCATTTTAAGAAAATAAAGGTCAGCAGTAAGACCAATGAGTTGAAATTCTTTTATCTGATTAGACAAACATATACAATGAGATGTCTGATAGGCACAATAGGAAGTAATAGATCATTTGTTCTCTGATCACACTTTCTCAAATATCCTTCTCATAAATTCTTAATTTAGGGTTTGCAATTCACAAATCCTCATCATCTAGTGGTTTCCAATTACAGAGCTCATTTCTAGTCCCAGAATCATAAAACCTATCCTTTTCATTTCCTGACTGATTCTCCTCTGTCTCTGAACGCCCTGTGAGGCACTCTGTCATTTCAAAGGCTATATGCTTTCTGCAATGAATTGTCTTTGAGGTCTCTTGCTAATTACCTTCCCTTAACCCAGATTCCATTTATTAAAAGTGTTCCAACAGTGGAAAAGGTTTTCTAAAAAATCCTAAAGAGAATAATTTTCTTAGAGATAAAGTGGAAGGAAAGAAAAATAGATTCCTCTTTGGTTGCCTCTTTGATTAGATTGGTATGGTCTGCTTAGTTGTTATCTATTTAACTGCTTGCAAAGCTGTTACAAACTCAAACACCATAAAATGAAACTAAAATATGCACAATTCTATGAAGAAATGTTCTGAATTTAAAAATGTCTTTAGTGGATTATACCATGAGTGTGAAAGCAGGGGTACTTTTCAAAATGTGCTAGACTTCATTCATTAAAAGCTGAGTGTGTGAGACAATGTTCTATTTTAAATATTAATATAATCTTTCAAATTTCCTGGAAGTTACATATTATTCTTACCCCTATTTCATAAGTGAGGAAAATGAGATGAAAGGGAACTACATTGACAAATTCTCATAGTTAGAAAGTTATAAAAATTGTAGTCTACAGAAAGAGTCATCAAGTGATAAGAATGTTTAAAAAAAGATTATGTGCTAAATTCTGTGATACAGTATAAGACTGTTAAAACCAAAATTCTGTTGAGGTAATGTCTAGATGCCCATCTGTTTTGACTATTTTGGCTAAAATTACTGCCAATCTCTAAATATATTAGCCCACCAAGATATTCAGTTTGCCGGTTGAGAAAATTCACTAATTTTAATTAACCTACCACTTTAGCCACTTAATTCTTAATATATCCAAGTGATAAATATGATTTATTCTACAAGTGTGGCATTTTAGAAAGAACTACCCTGTGTTATTAAATTAAATTTAATACTACTTAGTCTGTCTCCTGTATTTTATGACTTTTAATTGACTGCTTGTTACTTTTTAAATTTTGCTTCATCAAAAATGAAATCTTTTTTTTAACATATAAAATAAGTTCAAGTACCATTACCTCTGCATGCAAATGCTTTTGATTTGTGAACTTAGCTAAATGGATATGGATCACTTAATAAAGTCCATTAGAATTGTAATCATGCTTTTAGACCGTAGTCTGAGGTGGAGGAATTCCTAGAAAACTTTTTTTTCCTATTTAGAAAATGTGACAACTCTCTATAAAATGTTCCCCTTATAGAAATAAAATTATCACTGACATTTCTTCCTACAGATTATAGCTTTTAAAATAATTTGAATGTTTATACTGGTGGCTTAGTCATTATATATTGACTTATGCTTACACTTAGTCATTTTATTATTGGTACAATGTATTTTTCAGGGGAGGCATTCAATTCGTGTATGGTTTAAAAATATTAAAGAAAAATTTAATGATACTACAATGTATTCTATTTTCAAACAGCTATATTGTAATTTAGGATAATTCTATGAATTAATAGTAAAAGGTTCCCATTCCTTTCTCTCTAGACCTATAAGTCATACACATGCATACATACACAAACACATATAAATGTAGCTATATTTGTACATGCCTACACATAAGTACATATATGCACACATATATTCAGTGATAACTCCCTATCTCTCTCTCTATAAATATGTATGTATATATTTAAATAATTAAGACAATTTAGCAGAACCACAATTATACATTAAATGGTATGAAATTGGTTAAAGAATCTTGCATTTAAATTATTGTAAGCCATATCCAATCATATGTTTGGTTAAGCAGGTAATGTTCTATAGCCTCTTTGCTTTTATTTCTGCTGCTGTTGAGAGCCGTGGTGTTACTTCCTCTGAAGTCATTGATTGTAAAGTCACCTTTCAACTCTACAAGCATATAGAATGAGAGAAAAACTAGAACTTGCAAAATTGCAATGATTGCAATTTTATCATCTTGGCTTCCTGGAGCCCATCTCTAGAAACCATAATTAATGCAATACATCCATTAATTTCTCTCAGGGGTGAGAAAAAAAGGACCTAATTGAAACTTGTAAAGCAGTTTTACAAGTGAAATGGAAAGGATATTGGCTTTTCTCTCCCAGCCCCACCTTTGCACAGTGACAGATTATTAATGTTTCATAAAACATTGTAAACCTTCATGCTACTATCACTACAACTGATGAATTGACAATTGAATTTTAATGGGTAATGTTTAATAGAATTCATTTCCTGGAATCAGAGGCTATGGATTCTGAAAATGATTCAATAATTACTAATAATTATATGACTCTCGAGACCTTCTGGACCAACCTGTATCCTAAATATATGTTTGGATCATGGGAATATGACAAATGACAGCAAGTAGCATAAACCTAACCAGGTGTTATTTCCAATTGCAGCTGCTGTGCCAGATGTGTGACTTTGCTAGAATAGACCAATGCAGTCTTGAGCACTTGATATATAGTTATTGATCTGGAAAATGTGCTTTTTTTTTCTCCAATACTAATCGGGAAAGAGAATTAGAAGCTGTTTACAATCACCTGGAATAAATGGTACTATACAATTATAGTCTTGCCTCAAAACAACATTAACTCTACTGACTCTAGTTGAATGTAGTTAGAAGAGCCTAGGTCATTTGATCATTTTATAGACTATATTGCTAGATCTCTATGAATTTCATTGTATTAACCATGAGTAGTAAGTTCCAAGTACTTTAGATGTCACATGCTCTAGAAAGTGGGAGAAAAAAAATCCATATTCTGAAATCCAAATGTATGGACCTTGTATATAAAGGACATTTTCAGATATATAGTAAAATGGAGCATGTTAAGACATTGCCACTAAATCGAAGAACACTTATAATATCTTGAACCTCCTATAACTATCAAATAGTCACTTTACTTGGTAGATTCAAATTTGACAACAGATAAAGATTTAGTAACACTGATCTCACTGATTCAGTGTCTGTATACAAACATCCATGCAAATTTATTGATATGATGAGGCAAGGATTCATGGGAATCCCTATTATTGAAGTGTATGTACTGGGATGCTTACCTTTTCAGGTTTATATCTGTGTCTTCTTTTAATGCCTTGAACCACATCATATTCAAGGGCTGACAAAGAAAAAAATTATAGGGCAAGTTCAATAGGTAAGGATGACAATTCAAGACAACTACTGTAGGTAAAAGTGATTGAACTGAAACACTGGAACAAAACACAGGAGAGTTGTAAAGTCTGGCTGGTGAGCTAATGAAAAAATCCTAGAATATCTGATGGAGAAATTTAGTCAATGTGATCAGGCCATCTGTATATGCTAAGTAGTATTTAATCTACTGGAAGTAATCTGGAAGTTCAGCTGCTATCCTCCTACAAACATAGAAAATAGAGCTACTATTTTCCTTGATGATTACACTTTAGAGGGATGGATCCCAGGAACTTGGGAAAGATAGTCCTGCATTGTAAAAGTGGCAAAATGCTGGAGATTTATATGTCCAAGAAGCAGGCAAGAAGGAATTTATTATTAACAAGTTTTCTAAAGTAAATGTTTTAAAACAAGGGAGGTCAGGCATCTATATTTGGGAAGAAAACTGTCAAAAGTTTAATGAAGCTGAGGGGAATGTTGAGGCTCTCTTGGTCAGTGCTCACAGATTGATTCATTGTCAGTGAATGCCACGCATTATCACTTTGGATCAAGAAAACTGTTTTAAAACAAATGAGGTGAACAATTAACCTATAAATATGACATCATCGAATCCCAAATATACCTCATCATTTGTAAGTAGGCTGACCATATTTCCCTGAGACAAAAACAGAACTTTGAGATGCAAAACGGGATGACAGTATGCGGTTATGCACTGGTGACTAAGATGGGGAGAGGAAGTGGACCAATCTGAGCAGGAGCAGAGCAGCCAGTTCAGCAACAAGTACTATGTGATGTCGATTGGTGATCACATAGTGACAACATATGGTCTAGTAGGACTTCATACAATTGACCAGGACTGATGCAAGGAATTTTGACACCTCAGGAAAAAAACAAATTGGGAGCCCCTATTAGACACCTCTAAATGTCCTGCGTAAAACACATGCTACTTTAACCATCCCAGTGCCAGAGATAACCCCATAGTACTTAGCTGTGACTGGACCACATTATGCTGTTCTCCTTTTGAAGAAACAGGATTTGGGGTGGGGAGAATTCCTTTTCTGCTTTCACACAGAGACGGAATAGCAATAGTAGCTGCCACCAGGTACGCAAAGAGAGCTGTCTTTAAAGGGACAGCTGCTTTTGGACCTGTCAACAGACTGGGCCTGGGACAACTCAGCTTCCCTTTTGCAGCCCCGCCCCCCGCCCTTAAAGATGGCCCTGGTTTATTAAAAACAGGACAGAATTGACAATTATGTTAAAATCACAGGACGATTAGAAAATATGAAAAAATATTGTCCTGTTAAAAATGATACTTGTGGTCAGCCTGTGGGTAAGTTACCAGCATAATAGAATGCTAAAATGGCCTCTGAATGCTTAGCAGAACATCAGCTCAGAGAAGATATAATTCATGATTGACTGCTATGCCTTAAGCTGTGGACCATAGTTGAATCAATGGACATGTATATGAGTTAAAGCCCTGTTGGAATAAACGCATCTGAGAAAGAGAAACAGTGACCTTCTCACTGGACTTCCGGTGGGAGTTTGTACTTTCTGTGCCTATTCTTTTAGGCTGTGTTGGACCAAAGGTTCTAATCCCGGGAAGACTTACAGAGACACATAGTAAACACCCAGAAAATCCTAAAGAAAGAATAGCTCCTTGATCATGTTAGGTTTCTCCTATGAGACCAAAAAGCAAAATAAAAACAAAGCAAAATGTATCTATGTAAGCAAGAATAATAGAACCTGATTATCACGAGGAGATAGGATTTTACTGCTACATGATGGAGATGGGGAGAGTTATGTCTAGAACTAAAGGGATTCCCCAGGGATTCTCCAGTGTTTCCACAGTGACAGTCATTAATGGGTAGGATGACAGGTACTGCCTTACAAGACATATTATCCAGCAACAATAGATCCCTGAGGGATGGAAGTCTGTATGTACTCAATGGGCAAACAACCCAGGTCAGTGAAAAGGCTAGCTCAGAGGAGGGTAGTTGGCCCCACTTCTCTTTCTGTCATGTATTTTTAATACAACTGTGACTAACCACCACGTGACAGAACAGGGAGATATTGAGGTATTCAATTAATTTGGCATGGGTATAGGAGCCAGGTTATAGAGCAGACTGCTGCAGATGCTCTTAGTACCCTACCCATACCTTTTCAAGCCTTATCATTTAAATGCATACTATTTTATTTCCAACTGCTATCATTACTATCGCTTTACCCAAAGGGCATCTCTGGAAACTTTTCTACCCTCAAGAAGAGCAGGCAGGAAGTAACAGAAAAGTAACAACACCTTCAGGATGAGCCCATTGACTCAATACATTGACTCGAAAGTTAATTTGAAAAAGACTTCAACTCCCAGTGATCCTAAGGAAACATTTCTGAGGCTCAACTCCTTAATGTTTTCCGAACTTCTAGTTGTCCAACTTGCTTTACTGAATCCGTATCTGAAGAGCTGCCTCTAGATTTGGGGGAAATGGTGTTGTGGGGCTAAATTAAAACAAGCAGGCTTTGAGATCATTATACATTTCATTTGGTAACATCTCTTTATAATACCTTTCCCTCTTCTTCCTATTAATCTCCTCCATTTTTTCAAACCAATTTTTTGTGAATGTAATTCATTTATGCTACTTGATAGTGATAAATTTTTTCAGCTTACTAGCTAGAGAATTTTAAATCTGTTTCTTAGCTTCTTATATCCTCACTTTCCTCATATGTAAAATAGTATAGCAATATTCATTTTACAGACTTTCAACAATAAATAGCATATCTAGTTCTGTATCCTGTATATACTGGACTTTCTCTTTAAAGATTCTATATTTATTGTACTAGGAGAGGAGTTCATAGCCATACAGATCTACTTTAGGAATTAAGAATTACATATAAAAAACATAGCCATATACCTAAAGGAACTAGAAAAAGAAGAAAACATGAAGCTGAAAGGAAGGAAATAAGAGAAGTCAAGACAGAAATAAATGAAATCGAGATTAAAAAGACAATTCAAGCAACTCATGAGACCAGGAGCTGGTTCTTTGAAAAGATAAACTCACAAAGAAGAATAGAGAGAAAACATAAAACTGGAAACCAAAGAGAAGATATTACAGCAGGTGTAACAGAAATATAAATCTTAGGAGGGTAGTGTGAACACCTATATGACTACAAATTGGAAAATCTAAAAGAAATGGACAAATTCATAGAAACACACAATATTCCAAGACTGAATCATGAATAAATAGGAAATCTCAACATACCAACTGCCAAGTAAAGAAATTGAAACATTAACCAAAATCTCATCACAAGCAAAACCCCAGGACCAGATGGTTTCACTATTGAATTCCACCAAACTTTCAAAGACATTAGGACCGTTTCTTCTCAAACTCTACCAAACACTTGAAAAGTAGGGAAAAATTCTAAAATACTTTATAAAGTCAACTGTTTGCAAAACACGACAAGAGTATCACAAGAAAAAAAATACAGACCAATATCTCTGATGAACATAGATGCAAAAATCCTCACCAAAATTCTGGGGCAGAGAAGTAAACAATTCATTAAATAATCATGTAAGATGATCAAGCAGGGATACTCAGATGGTTGAACATATGCAAATCAATAAATGTGATATACCACATCAAAAAAAAGAACAGAGCATCTCAACAGATACAGAAGAAGCAGTTGAGAAGATTCAACACCTTTTTCATATTAAAAAGAAAAAACTCTTAAAGTGAGTATAAATAGTGTACCTAACATAATAAAAGCAATGTCTGACAATCTCACAGCCAACATCATACACAATAGAGTTGAAAGCTTTTTCTCTAAGATCAGGAACAAGCAATGATTTTCGTTCTCTCCACTATTATTCAGTATAGGACTGGAAGCTTTAGCCAGCAGAATTAGACAAGAAAAGCACGTAAAAGTTTTCCAAATTGGAAAGGAAGAAGTTAAACAATCACTACTTGCAGACGACATGCTATTATAAAGAGAGAATTTCACAGACTGAGATAAAAAGCTGCAGGGTGGCACCAATGTTAACCCTCCTCTCTGGGGTTCTAGTGCTAAGTCTGGGCAGTCTGTCCACTGTGCTGTTGGTGTATTTCACTGGGTGAATGTGGTCAGGGGAAAGGGAAGGGAAATACAGTCCTTGTTGTCCTTGTTTGGGTCAAACAGGTGTGGAACACCTCAGTTCCTTATTTGAGCTTTACCTGAGCCAAGGGAGGGTACTGTCCCCAATATCTCTGTTTTGCCCTCCTTAGGACCCGAGGTTTGGCTGGCTGCCCTGCTATCTCAGTTTTTCCACCAGGACGCAATCCCTACAGTCTCTACATGTCTCTTTCCACTCCTCTTTCCACATATCAATGCATGGATCTCCTTAAACATCCTTTGCAAAGGAACATGTTGGTCACTGGGGTATAGATGTGCTTCCGTCTAACCACTATGCTATGGGATCCCCTCTGTGGTGTCCCTTGAGGGGCCGATTATGAGCTGGTTCTCTGAAGAGCAAAGCAGAGAACATCTGTTACAACTTGGTCTTCTCTCTAGATACAAAATTAAAATACAAAAATATGTTGCATTTCTATATGCAAAAAATTAGCTAGGGGAAAAAATTTCACTCTCAGGAAAAGATAAAATATCCTAGTAAATTTAACCAAAGAAATAAAAGCTCTATGCAAGGTAGTGCATCAAATACTGATTCTTAGTGATGTACACCTGAAACTTATAATGTTAAAATATAATTTTACTTCAAAAATGGTATTTTAAGAGAGAGATTATGCATTTATTTAATGATAGGATTCTTATTTTGATAAATGGAAGTCGAAAGATGTAATTTTATAGTTACTTTTGAATAATAGCATTGTTAGTTTTTGTGATACTTTACATAGGGTATGTAAAACCTAGTTGGTAACAGAATGTATTTATTAAAATATATATGTTTGAATGTTCATATCAGCGTTATTTATAATAGCACCAAATTAAAACTACTCAACCGTCACTAAAAGGAGAGTAGATATATAGTTATCCAGTGGAATTCTATGCAACGCTACAAATAACTGATGGATTGTTGTTTACAACAATATGGATTATTCCCACAAACATGAGTAAATAAAGCCAGTCACACACACAAAAATGCATAGTTCTATTGTTTCATTAGCATAAAATGCAAAAACTAGCAAAGGAATCTAGTCTGTCCACCATCAGTATCAGCATAGTAATAACTTTGGGATACAGGTAGAGAGAAGAGAATATAATGAGAACTTTTGGTATGTTAACAATATTCTGCTTTTTCACTGTGGTCATGGGTTGCACTTGAATCCTCAGTTTGTAAAAATTTAGTGAGCATTATACTTACAGATGTGTATTTGTGTGTGTGCATGTGTGCTAATAAAAAGTTAACAACTAGAGAGAGTTTAATCAGAAATATTTTTCTAGAAGCTATTTGGCGCAACCAGGTTTTACAAACAGTAGAGTTTATTATTTAAATACATCAAAATATTTCCTTTGACATTCATCATGACTTCAGCTGAAATAGTTTATTATTGCCAGCTAATTGATTTCTATTGTATTACCACTTCTTGGGGAGTTCTGCAGTATTTGAAACTCTAAAGTCCATAAAATATGCATCAGAATCCTTTTTAACTCAGTTAAAATTCATGACAGGCTTGACAGATTCTGATTCTAAACATTAAATGTATCCTTCAAATTAATTTCCCTGATATTACTTTGAAATGCTGTAAAATTGGCTTTCAACTTTTTAGTTTCATTACATTAATCATTATAGACAGAGGGTATTTCTTGGATACTTACATTCTCATTACGTCCTTTCTTTCTTCTCTCTTTCTTTGACTTTTTCTTGTATCTGAAATTCTTATCATTATATGTTAACTTCAGATGATAAACTTTATTTTCCTTAATATTCTACCTTGTTAGAGATTTGAATGGCTAAAATAATAGGGAGATGGCAAGATTAGTCAATAAAGAATTATTTTTTTCTGTTTATGATAAAGTAATGTTGATATTAGTAACTTTGTTTACAAAGTTTGTGTTTATCAAAACATAAATTATTTATGTTATTTTGATTAATTGATTCACTCATTCATGAATTATAGAGGAACTGCATTCTAACAACCAAGTCATTTGACCCTGTTCACAAATGGCTCATTAACAGGACTAACATTTTTATTTATAGCAAAAATTATACTGTTTTAATTGTTTTACTAGAGGTACTAACGGAGGTTTGAAGAGTTACTAGGGGAGACCTGTAGAAGGTGCTAGCGATTACCCCAAGACTCAAAATTGGTCTCTGCTGCTCATGCTGCTTTGGCACACACATTACTTTGAGTTAAAAACAATGGTGACTCTGGAGGTGAAGGAAAATCTCCTACATTTCCTCTAAATCTCAGTTTTTGCCCTGATTGAAGAAGCGAGTATCACTGCCTAAACCTTTACCCTTCCCCAAATCAAGGGAGTACCTTGCCTGGAAAATGTAGTTTGGGAAGGTCTTAATCCAAGTGTAAATTTATCTGACACTCTTGGCCTCTTCCCTACCTCAGGACAGGATAGAGTCTGTTCTGTTTACCTCAGAATTTACAGTCATAAATATTCTGTATGTATGCTAGAAAATTTGGTCTTTTCTCCTATTAATCCTGTCTGATGTTAAATTGTACATTCAGTACCTGAAGAACCTTAGAAGGATAAGGGAATTTTCCCCACATCCCAGTACTGTTACAACTTTATAGTTAGTGTTGGTGGTTCAGCAGTAGGATAGCCTAGGAGTACAATGGAAAACACTCTGTGAGACCCTTCTAAAACCTGATGGAGTCCCTGAGGTCAAAGGCCATTGAATGGCCATTCAAAATCTAGTAGTTTTAGACAATAGATTAAAGATATACTTTGGGGAAAGAAAGTATTTGACTAGGCTAAGTAGTTCTAACCCACCCCTGACCTGGGAAGTCACAGAATGGTAAGGACCCTTGACATCCCATTAAATCAAGCTGTCACCCTAGGAACCCAGACATCATGTTGTTATGAAGTCAGGACCACATAGAGAGGCCAGTGACAAAGGCGCTAGTCAACATTTTGACCAAGATCTTAGCTACCTGCCAGTATCACCTACCAGATAAGTGATTGAATAAGTTGTCAGCTGAATCCAGAGCCCAGACTTCGGCTTCCCACTTAACATCTCATCCGCTAGACTGAGCTATCTCTGGTGTTGAAAACTTGAAGGCCACTAAGTTTCCACTGAGTCCTGGGAACCTCTCAAATTACAGATAGATGAGTATAATAAATGTTTTTGCTGTAAGTCACTTTAAAAAACATGCATAACTATAGTAGCTAGAATGATTAATATCTGTATCAATAGAATGATCAATAATTATATGAGGCAAAGTAACTTTGAAACAAAACTCTGAAATATCTATTGCAGCCTGCATATTAGTAAAACATTAAAAGCACATAAATCTCTATAGTATAAAACAGAACTTTAAAATTGTGTAATTATACAGACACAGTGTCATAAATGTTGAGACAGGAAACCTTCATAGAAGTGTTATGTGCCTTCTATCATTAGTTTCCAAGAAAATTATGTTCTTTATTCTTATACAATTTATATTTTGTTAATAATCTAATTTCTTTGAGATGATAGCATTAGCTTGACAAATACAGTTTTAAAAACATGTTTCCTTATTCTGTGGCAACACTCTGTCCATATATGCAGACTAAAGCTAAGTGTGGAATGAGAGTACCCCTATCTGGCTTCTATAGTAAAAGCTATGAAGTTTTCACAGAGATAAATAAGATGTATTTGCCTCACACCTTTCAGCAGGACTTAATCTGAAAGTGCATATGCAATTGGGTTGAAGTCATGTTACAACAAGTAACTGCCCAAGTGTGTACTTATGACAAACACCAAGGTAACTTAAATAACACTGCAGTTATAACTTGAATAAATCAGCTAACAATTATGAACCATCCCCTATCAGTGCAATTTGTAAACTGAGTAGCTAAGGAAAAGTAGATGTCAAAGCTGGAGAGAATTAAAAATATAGATTTTATTCATCTTTTGTTCAGTCTTCCAGTTAAGTGCTTCTCAATTGCTTGTAAATGTCCCAGCATGATTCTAGGAGAATTACCTTCTGACTACCAAACCTGAGTCATTATTTCAAATAGCCTTACATCACTAAAATGTTTTAGTTCACATGTAGAATTTTTCAGGTAGTGAAGTAGCCTAGTCAGAACATAAATTGTAAGAATTTCAGAAATTAGTATATCTCAAAAATATCTCAAACCCAAACCTGAGTTCCACAGATACTGTAGAATAACTTTTTAGGTATAATTTACTCTGAAGAATTTTTGTGGGATGAAAATTGGTCAGATTATTGTTCAATATTCAGCACTGAATAAAAACAATTGAAATATCTAAAGCATAATCTTAAGTGCTCTAATAGCTCAGTATCACTAGTCCGTATTATTGTTTTTTTAGTGTTTGTCCCCTAATAGCAAAACACAAAGAAATCCATTGTTCAGTGGATTCAAATTGTTCAGTAATTTGTTCTACCATGATAATTAGACACTTGAACACTTAAATTAGCTCAACCAATCCAAAAATATAGTCGTTTTCCTTCATTATGAAAGCTAAAACTGATAAATTAACCCACAAAGTATTCAGTATAAATCTATCTAAAGTCTTATTTTAATTAATAGCTGTATTAAACATTAAAAATATAATACAGTTCTATCCTCTATATGGTAATTGATTGCAAGGAGGAATCCAATCAATATTTTATCAAAAGTTAAGGGCATACCTGTGAATATTTACTCACTTGTGATTAAAATAATAAAAGTTAACTATATCTCATACCCAGTGGCTCTCAACTGAAGTGGTTTTGCCTCCCTCCACCCCCGAGGGTGCATTTGACAAAATCTGGAGGTATTTTACGTTATCTCAAGTGGATGGCACCTAGTTTATATAGGAATTCTATTAAATATCTTACAATATAAGAACAGTCATCTAGCCTCTCTCCACCAAAGAATTATCTTGTTAAAAATGTCAATAATGTCAAGATTGAAAAACTCTGTAATATACCTCTTGCTAATTTTTTTCATTTCGATAGAAAGTATTCAAGTAACAGTGTGTTTACTCCTCATACTTAGAATTTTTAGATGATGTATTTTATTACTTATTTAAGAGTGCAGAATATCAATGAGTTTGAACAAAGACATTTCTTTAGTGACCCACTAGAGTTCATAAAGGCACTAGATGAGTGGTATTTATGTCAGAAAATTTCCTAGATGAAGGACTAGGCATAAAATTAGCTAGAGGCGTATTGAAAAGATTAACTGGATATATTTTCTTAAGTGGTTTGAACTTGGGTTTTAGCAGAACCTACCCATAAGGAAGAATGAAAGTGATCATTTTAGTAGCTTTGTCAAGACATCACTAACCCCTGGAAGCAGACATTCTTATTTAGGTGAAAGTCTGTATTTGGCTTCCCTTTCCATCATTTCAACCTGTAAATTAAGAATCTTCTTGAAGAAGCAATCTAAAGACTTGATAAAACTGAAAATGAAAGAAGACTAAAATTAGGAGCTGACAAAGTCTCTGACTGGAGAGATCCCTTTCTTAAGTGATGGTTTTAGGGAAATCTGCTTTAAGGTGAGGTTTGCTTTTGTATTCTACATTTGCTCCTCTCTCCTCTATGACCTAAATGAGCTAACCTTGAAGATAGATGAATCTTTTATATAAATAACCAGAAAATGGATTGGAAGAGAAAGTTGTAAATAAATTCCTAATTTTAAAAAGACACTTCCCTTTCACAGTAATACAAAATGGCTCTCTGAATTCTAAACAACTTTGAATTCTGAGAAAGTCCATTTTATAAATTAAGGGGTACAATTTAGCTTATATTTTAAAGTTAATTTTAATAGAACTGATAAATTCTGCATAATTATTCCATTAACCTCTGCAAACATTCTCACTTCTCCCTGCAACTCAGTAGCTGAATGAAAACAGACCACCCCCAGGACCCCATTTATTTGTTATAACTGTTTCATTTACAAGCCAATTAACTTACATTTTCAGCATTTCAATTACAGGGATCTATTAATGCCTCAAATAATCTGTAGTGAATAGCTTTCTAAGTCAACTCTTCAGAAACTCTAAAACTCAGTATTCTGTCATTTGATATGAACTAAAAAGACATGCTAATAAAATTCGGCAAACAAATATGTACTATTATGTATTTTATAGTGCAATTGAGACATTTTGTTATAAAAAAAATCAAACAATTATTACGCTATATTTGGATCCTCAAAAAAAAAAAATGTGTAAATGTGCCTGCCTCTAGAACAATGCCTTAACCATATTAAAGCTCAATGTACACAGGCAGATGGCTACCAGTTCTCAAAACCATAGTCTTCTTCCTGAACACGCTGAAGAGAAGTGAGTAGTGTGGCCAGACCTAAGGGAATATGAACCAAGGACAAACGTGCTTTTCCTACTCCCTGAAAAATTCTCCGGGCATGATCAAGAAAGATGTGTCCTGGGTGACAGGATCTTTGAATTTCTGCCTGAAGGAGTGTGGACTAGCTAAATTTCAGATTCAAGTCATGAAACATGAGGACTTATCTGTTATCTGTAAAAACATCCAATGATATCATACCAATTTGAAAGGTAAAACACCAATAAAATTTTCACCAGCATTTACTATTATAGAAATAAATTGTTTGAGAACTGGGTGTCTGTGTGTGTGTGTGTGTGTGTGTGTGTGTGTGCGCTTGTGTGTAATGTACCTATTATACATAAATGCATGTGTAAACATGTATAAACACATATAATCAATATATATACATACATCTATTTTAATAACTTCAAAAAATATTATTTTAAGGTGTTTATTACTGTTCATTGTAAAAAGTTTAACAATTTAAAATTCAATGAGCTAGAGATTAAAAAACCTCTTTCATCTGTTATTCTCCCTTCCACCCTGAATTCTCAAATACTCTTGTTCACAAAGCTCTTTGGTTGACTTAAGAAGTGAAGTTTCCTGTTTCATCATTTCACTGCTGCATTCTATTCTGATTTTCCTTCCTTCCTCATAACTGAACTTCTAGCAATTTTACATGGTTTAGCTTCTTATTCTGATTTTATCTTTTCTACCCTTGACTTTTCTGCTATTGGTATTCAGGAATCATAAAAATTTTACCCCTGAAATATTAAGCATTTGGACTTTTTCTACATATTACATAAACCTGGACTATATTCATTTTGAATGTTTTCTTTGATTAGATCAATAGGCAATATTTCAGAAACTGCACACCTGAGATTCACTTTTATAGAGAACACTTTTTTTATTTCCAGCCATTGATCTGCACAAAAAAGATTGTGTCTTTCTTTTATTGTCTCAGAACTGTTAACCCAAGTAGCATATATAAAAATATAGGTAAGAACTTCAAAATTATATGCATCTGGTGACATTTTTCTTCATGATGTGAGCATTGCTGCATGTTCCTTTCCCCTGTGATAGCTTTCACAATGTACACCATGTCATTGACCTTTTATTTCACTGGGCAGCTTGCTATGATCACAAAAGACTGACAGCTCTACTCCAATAGGGAGATTTTAGAGACGGTGTCAGTGTGGCTAAGGAAAGCTTCACAAAGGGAAGCCTTTGCCATGTTAACATGAAAAGTCACAGAGCGAAAGGAAGACTGAATAGAGTCCCAGATAAAAGGAAATAAAGACCTAAGGACCTGTCATATAAGTCTTATTTTTTTGTGTAAAAGTTAACTGTGATATAATAAATAACAAAGCCTTTGAAGTGAAAGATCTAGATTCTCATATTTTAAGCTTGGTTTTAGTAACTTTTATCTTTTAAAAAATGGGATCCAAACACAATAGGATCAATATGGAAATTAAGTGAAAAATAGGTGTAAACTGTTGAACTCAACACTTGTCACTCAAAGTACCAATATTTATTAAATGCCTAGGTGGCAGTCACAGATCTAGACACATAGATAAAAGTCCTTGCACAACAGGGACATACTTTCTAGTGAGAGAAATAGAAAAAAGAAGAAAAATTAGTGAAATGTGTACTATATTAGATAGTGAAGTGGAAAGGAGAAAATATCAAGAAGCATAGGAAGAATTGTGTTTGGAATAATAGAATGAGCCCCAATATCAAGACAATCTCATGAAAATGTGGCTTTGTGTTAAAGTGAGAGAGTGAGCTATGTAGAAACTTGAAGACAAACATTTTAAGTAGGAGAAATCACAAATACAAAAACACTAAGGCCAAAACATGCCTGATTATTCCTAGAGCAACAAGGATGACTTGATTCCAGCAGAGTGAGTGAGGGTGGAAGGAATCGGAACGGAAGATCAGAAGTGTCATGTATAGCTTTTTAAGTCTTTGCACTGGTGGAGAATAACATGTCTGAAGCCTATTGAGCAGAAAAGTGGCATGATCTGACTTACCTATTCATAGGACCATTCTTCTTGCTGTTTTGAGAATAGATAGAGGGGGGCATAATTAGAAAAGCAGGTAGACCAGTTTACAAGCTTGTTAATAATCCTAGTAAAAGATGAAAGTGAATTGGCCTATAATGGAAGCAATACAATGAGAATTTTTTGTATCAAATTGTGTATTTGATTACAATTGTGTAAATTGTGTATCAAATCTGGAAGTAGTACAGGCAGGACTATCTTGGATTCAAAGTGCAGTGTGAAAGGTAGAAGGGATCAGAGATGACTACAAGGTTTTTATGTGAACAGCGGGAAGAATGTTCATTATTTTCTCCTTTCGCATACTTAGGGCATATGAGTTGATGATAAATTATCATTTTATCTTCTACAAAGTAAATTTCTAGTAAATTATAATCAAAGAAACTGTTAGTCAATGGCATAGCCAGAGAACTTTGTGGGAACTGGACCAGTGAAGACCTTGATCACATTCAAGTGTCTATATTTAAGATACATTCATATATATACTTTAAAAGTTTCATGAGAATTAAATGCTACCATGTTGGTAAACTCTTTTTTAACTCAAATCAATATGTAAACTCTATATTATTTGAGGTTCTCCTTTTTTTTGTAGATCAGTACATCATTTGTTGACATATCTGTTCTATCTTAGGGTAAATAGAATGCAGTGATAATTAGTAGAAGTATATTAGGGCAACAAAGAGTTATTTTTTGTTTACAAAAAGCCTAAGGAGAGTCAGTTCAGTAGACTACATTGGCTTAGCGATTCAGTTTCCAAACATATCTAAAGTAACTAGCAGGCCCCAGTACCCATAGATGGATGAATGGATGAAGATGTGGTAGATACACTCAATAGAATACTACTTAGCTATATATGTATATGTCTATATATATGAAATCCTGCCATTTGCAACAACATATATTGATCTAGAGGGAATTATGCTGAAAAAAATGTCAGGTGCAGAAAGTAAAACACTATAATTTCATTCATATGTGGTAGATAAAGTACATCATGAATAAAGAAATCTTAGATTGTAAGAACAAAGAGTGATCACAAGAAGGGAAGTGGGTTGGGGAACGAATTAACTGGGTAAGAACATCAGTTGCAAGGTGGCCAATTGTGTGGAAATGACACTTTTGATGGGGAATAAAAAAACAACTTACAGATGTTGGTTTAAAAGGCTATGTATCTAAAACCTATATAATGTGATAAACAAATATTATTTCAATAAAAATAAATATGTCTCTTGCAGGGACATCAAGAAAGAGGAAATAAGAACAACAAAGAGTGAAATGCCTCAAAAATTTTGGTAATAGAAATGACATATTCATTTCCATTCACATTCTTTGGCTGCAGTGATGATGCAATCTTAACTACAGTCTAAGAAATAAATAGAAATATTTGGCACATTTGAAAAAAATCACTTTCTTTGTCAGTAATTTTTGTCGTTCCTTTTCCTCTGCCTCCAAAATCAAATTACTTAGCTCACAGAGTTAGTATCTAACCTTTGAATATTGTGGCTATGTGGATTGTATAAACTATGATGATATAAAAATGAATCACTGAAGTTTTCTGAGAGTAGATCTTAAATTTTCTCACCCTTGAAAATTAATAAAAAGGTAAATATGTAAGGTAATAGTTGTGTTAATTAACTTGATATGAGGAATTCTTTTACAAAGTATATGTATATCAAATCATCTCATTGAACACTTAAAAAATCTTACATTTGTGTCTATTATCCTACATTAAAATATAATAATAAATGGAGTCTTTGAAGGGAGTCATTCAAGGGGATGGTGATAAGACTAGGCAAATAGTATAACTAGAACAATAGTCAAGACATAAAATTTGTATAGTATCTTCTCTAAAAGCTGCCCTTGCTGCAGAAACTGGAAAGGAATTCTGGATTTTAAACTATGTCCTTGATTGGTTATTTTCTCCTGCCTCCCTCCCTTCCTCCCTCCTTCCCTCCCTCACTCCCTCCCTCCCTTCTTCCTTCCTTCTTTCTTTCCCCCCTCCCTCTCTCTTTTTTTCTTTCTTTCATTTATTTCCATTCAAGTCTTTATTAACTTCTTTCTGCTTGTTTTAGATTTAGCAGTCTTTCCCTTTATTGTTATAAAATTTAAGATTTTATTATCTTTCTTCTTTATAAAAATGGGAATTTGCAGCTATGCATCCCTCTCTAAATAATGTTTCAGAAGATTCCTCAAGTTTTGGATTATTTTTGTTTTCATTTATCTCGAAGTATTTTCTAACATCTCTTGTGATTCCTTTTCTTGGTGCATAGGTTATTTAGGAGAGTATTCTTGAGCTTCTACATTTTAAAATATTTTAAAATTTGTTTTTTTTATTATTAGTTCTAGCCCAAGAATGTTAAAAAAAGTTCATTTGTATAATTTCTATCATTTTTATATGTATTGAGACTTGTTTTAGGACTTAAGTTATAGTCAACCTTACAAAATTGTTTCTGTGCAGTTGAGAAGAATGTGCATTCTACTCTTACTGGATTAAATATTGATGCATTTCTATAAATCCGCTTGATTTATAGTATTGACAATGTCCACTGTTTCCTTACTAAAATCTACCCCATTGTCTTATTAAAAGCAAATTACTACTAAAAAGTTGAATTATATGGTAGAATTATCTGTTTCTTCTGTCACTTTCTGCTTTATATATTTTGAAGTTATTTTATAAGGTGCATATAAGTTGACAATTGTTAGACCTTCAGAATAGATTAATACTTCTTCTTCTTTGATTT
The DNA here is from genome assembly GCA_004363575.1 of Solenodon paradoxus. Taxonomy (NCBI): domain Eukaryota; kingdom Metazoa; phylum Chordata; class Mammalia; order Eulipotyphla; family Solenodontidae; genus Solenodon; species Solenodon paradoxus. Next base: position 141,192 of record RJWH01000353.1, on the reverse strand, counting down.
AACATTCTTTTTGACTTCAGTGATAATTTTTTGTCATAAATTCAATCTTTGTGATATAGCCACACTAGCTCTCTTTTGGGTTCTTTATGAATAAAATAACTTTTTACTTTGCACTTATGTGTGTCCTTTTAGGCTGAATTTTGTCTCACATAAGCAGCATGCAGGTGGAGCATATGCTTGTTATCCGTTCCTCTAATCTCTACCTATTAATTAGAGTGTTCAGTCCAATGTCACTTTTAATAATTCAGGATTTATTTTTAGTGAGTTACTATGATCTCTTTATGTATATTATATATACTTTTTGTTTCCTCCTCTTCTAGTACTTCCTCATTTTTTTTGACTTTAGATATACATTTTTCAGTATACCATTCTGATTCCTTATTTTCTTTACTTTTTAATTTTTTCAATGATTCCTACTGGCTACTCTGGGAATTGCATTTTTTTGCATCTTTGAACTGTCTTGTTCATATCAAAAACCAACTTAATTTCAATATCATGCAAACTTTTCCCTCTTATTAGCTTGATAGCATTCTCCCTCCCAGGTGCTACTATTGTAATACTAAAGCATCTTTACACTTTATAAGTTCATTCCTAAATAAAATCTAAATAAGCAGTTATTTACAATAAAGTAGATTTCAGGACATATTTTCACTTCTAGTGTTGTAAAGAATGTAATGAAGTCTCAGAAAGTAATTTAGTTCTGGCCTCCTAATCTGTCCCAAAGAAGACAACTGATTTTAGTTTGATATAATCTACACTGAGGTTTATCATCTAATCTAAAGTAGAACTTAGTGTCAGCTCACATAAGTTTTCATCAAAGGTCCAGAAAATTCCACTGGGAATGAGGGGAAGGAAACCACTGGAGCCGTGCAATGCAGTTTCCAAACCTTGACTTCCTCATGCAAAGGCAATAAAACATGGTAATATAAGAAAATCACAAGCACTCTAAAGTTTATATATATTGTTCTTTTAATCCTTCAGATTCTGTGCCTAAGGGTCCAAAAGACTTCATTCAATTTCAGTAATTTTCTAGAAAGACTCAGAACTTAGGAAAACTGTCATACTCAGTTTTCTAGAAGATACCAAGTATAGTGAGTAATGTATACAACACTTATTTCTCCAGAACAATATGTAACAATATGCATAGAACAGAAAATTTCACCTGAGCCTTGGTGTCCAGCCTTGTTGAGGATCATCACATAGGCATGGTTGACCATGCATATGGCTCACCTGACTCTCTGGATTCTAGCAATTCAAGCTGATTCCATGTGATACTGCCCTCATGATAAACCACAGTTAGTGCTACAAGGCCCTCAGACAACCAATGACACTCTTTTTAGGGAGAATTTTCCAAGAGCTTAGAAGTTAACACCCAGAGCAGGGCAATGGCTAAATCTTTCTTTGACATAGACATGGTACAGTCCATCCAGACCTAATTCGTCAATTCATAGAATACCAGAATGGACTGTTATGAAATAGGTGTGAGTTTCGTGTAAATGAGCCATACTTTTGACAGAGCCTCATATATCCCCAGAGAAATACACATCTTCTCTCTAGAACAAATGTGTATAACTAGATTCTCATTTTCAAGAAAGGAATTTGTTTTCCTGGACAACTCTTGTTCTGCAGCTAAGTAGCTTTGTGGAGAATTATACAATCCATCTAGATAATAAATGTTCACTATGTATATACTTACTGGTTAACTGGAAATAAAAACAACATAGTGTCTCTCCTCAAGGAAGTCACAGTCAAATGTAGAGAAAGTCAAGGAAAAGCAAGTGTTTAAATATGATAAAAATATGTGATGTGAAAAGTATAAGTGCAGAACATAATAATGCAATAAAGAGCATTGACTAGAGCAGGCAGGAATAACTGTTAACAGAAGTGACGCTGAAGTAAGAGAAGAGAGGCAGAAAACATGCTATTGTCAGAAATCAGCCTCTATTCTTTCATGAAGTTATTGGTAAAACGAAGTGCTTGAAAAGGTTAATTTGGATAAGCAAAATTGTTTTGGGACAATACAAAGTGTGATAACCTTGAGAATATACAGAAGAAGCAGAATGATACAGCACGCAAGGCTGATTGGCTCTCTGACACACTAAACATTTTTTTTTTTACTATTTTTATAAATTCTCACAAATACGAAGTGGAAATTCAAATAAATAGCAACAATGAAGTTTTAACTAAAAAAAATTGAATACTCTGAATTAAGCATACTTACACCTTGTTTCTAGTGTTACCCATGAATTTATTATAGAGAAGCATTACATTCTGTTAATATATACATAATATATAATATATACATAAAAAAACAATTACAAGAAAGTTCCAGTAAACATTAGTTGAGTTTATGAAAATTGGTGATAAAATCTTAGTGAAATACAGAAAGTTAATGCTTGGGGGAGTCAAATAAGATTTAATGAAGCCATGCCGAGCTATTAAAAGTGAATCTGTGAAAAACAATATCAGCTGGAGGAGCTCATTTCATGGCCCTTTCTATTTTACTATGTCCCTTATTATAAGCTAGATGAGTCTTTATAACACTTTGCAGTCCCTGCGTCCAGTAGGAGCATAGAAATGCAGAAATAATTGGACTTCACTCAGATGTTACTACTTGTGGCTGCATTGTTAACTGTCTGAATCTTAGAAATGGCAAACCAGTTTGTCATTAAACACTTCCGTTTCCTTGCTTTCTCTACATTTGACTGAGGCTTCCTTAAAGAGAGACACTGTGTCGTTTTTATTTCCTCCTGGTGGCAAATGAAGGGGCATGTCAATTGTACCTTCCTCTTCCCAGATATCATGAGTGAAGTCAATTTCAAAATTGACCCTAAAGCATCAACTCTTCAATGACTTTCCCATAATACTGTGAAACGTTAGAACTCAGGGAAGATGCTAAGCTAGGCATGAGGTAAACCAGATGTCACAACCATGAAGCAATGATCATTTTTCAAATCAACCATGGAAACATTATAAAGCATCTATCAGTAAAAGACTGAAGAAAATGGGATTCTTGAAAGAGCTTTGTAGATACTTAAAGTTACTCATGAAATATGAAATAGTGTGCCTTTGCTGTATTATCTCTTCTTTAAGTGACTCAAAATCACACTATAAAATGAATGATCTAGATCTGCACAATAATTTGAGAGATACAGACAATATTCTTGTGATTAAAAAGGGACAGAGAAAATGAAGCATTTTCCCTAGAATTTCTCCTCCTTCATGTTTTCATTATACTTTTTGAAGCCTGCTTTCCATTTCTATCCTTACTTGATATATTTGAGCCTATTGCAGTTCAAATCCTAACATAACATAATTAAAGCGTTTATCTCTGAATGTGGTCACAATGAAGGGTTTTAAAATTTATTTCCTTAAAAAAAAAGGTTAACTACTATGTCTTGCAAGATTATCTTCCTCCCAAAATGAAGCTGAAATGATTTCTGGAATATACTTTGGAAATGTTCTCAATGTCTCAACTTTAGATAGCAATTAGAACAAGTTAATAGGTTCTTCATACTCCAACCCAACTCCTGCAATAGCCCTTGAAAGGTTTAAACATGATGGTGAATACATTTTAACTAATATGGGTAATTCTCCTTATTGGTCTTTAAATGAATATGTGCTGTCAGCTGGATTCCATAACTGTTTGCCATTTGTTAAAGTCAGAGATTAATAATAGCCTGCTTGAAAGAATAGATTTGTTCTGTGGCCTCGCTGGCAGTGTAAGAATGTTAAAGGCTCACTGCTGAATTCATTGCTAACAATTAATTCCCCCAGATAATGTAGTGTTGTGGGCATGCTGTGAGTGAAAGTGGTCGGTGTCCATATTAGTCAAAGTATCAACTCTGTAACGGATGTGAGAGCCTGGCTCACCACATCCACAAAGTACACAGCTGACTGAGTAGGAAATGATGGTGGTTAATGAAGATGGGATAAATGTTTAACAACAGACATCCAGCTGTAATTTATAAGGAAAGGAAGTGGTTTTGAATGACTGCTTGATCCCTTACCTGTCAAAAATTATTCCCTATCAGTCCTATCAATCCTACCTAATACTTAGAATAATAAGCAACAACAGTTGTGTTTATAGGAAAACAATGGATTGCACAGGTTCTAAAGTGAAAAGTAATATAGTAAAATAAACCCTCAAGATTAAATGATAACAAGGTTAGGTTGGAGCAACATGTGATTAATTATTTTGGAGTTATGTGACTAAAACAAATGGTTAAGTAAGAATGAATGAATTTGATAGACAGGTCCGTCATTGTATTTGTCCTATAGGAACACAGGTCTATAGCTGTGAGATGCTGCTAGTCTAAAGACTAGAAATAGCACAGAGTAGTATAATATCTGTGGTCTCTGTCACATTTTAAAATCTTTAGTGAAGAAATTACTGTCTAAAATGGGATTTGGCAAACTATTGCTCACAGATCAGATCTGTCCTGCATCATGTTTATAAATAGCTTCATCAGAACACAGCCACACATGTTCATTTTGTGTTTTACCCCTCTCTGCTTTCACACTGCAAAGTCAGAATTGAGTGGTTGTAAATAGAAGTTGAAAGGTTCATAAGCCCAAATAATATGTTACTTGCCTTTTCAGAAAATGTCATTGGCCCTTGGCTAAAATGTTGATATCATTAGAAGGCGCCCACCCTCCACTGCAGTCCCCACTGGTAGTCAGTGGTGGAATGAAGGTGAGCCTCAATAGTGCAGTGAAGTACCTATAAAGGAAAGCTCTCTGTGTGAGTCTCTCTAAGATGCACTCACACAGTTTCCCACCATTATTGATTTTTACTTTGGTTGTGATATCAGATAGAGTGAGTGAATTAGAAGAGACCCAGAATCTTTCTATCATGGATATTTATACTGTGGAAAAGATATATTCAGCACATAATTACACAAGTAATCATGAACTCATTTAAAAACTGCATTTTAAAATGATTCAGATGGTTCCATGAAAGTTATCACTTTGTCCAAGTGGGTGCAGTGATGAGAGAAGAAAGGATGCCTGTACGGTCAATGGGAGGTCTGAGGGGAAGTCAGAGAAGGTCAGTGCATGAGGCCCTAAGACAGAGGAATTTAATAGCTTCAATGAATAAATGCTATGTGATATACAGTCAGAAAGAGAGCTGTATTAAAAACTGGGGTAGGAAGGTCATAATATCTCAAGGCCTACCCTGTGGCTCCAGTGACTGAGAGAGTGGGAGTGTAGACCATGTATAAAGCACAGAACCCTGATTCATGGCCCAGAGATTGAGGGAAAAAACAATCAAGCAAAAATTATCTCTAAATATATTCTCACTTAGGGGTCCCCATATTTTAACCTCTAAGTTTTCCTGAAAATCTCATGATAATTGTGATTCAGACTAAGGGAATACTCAACAGTTTTTGAAAAACTATATGCCAAGAGAGAGAGAATTCAAGAAATGATAACCCCTCACCTCTGCAGGTGAACTTGGAAACATCTAGAGAATTCATACGGTGGTGTGGAAGCAAAAGGAACGGCTGTTGTGTGGCCACTGGTCATCTTGATCCACTTTGTACTGTTGTGGATGATCCCTGGCTGAGGTCTCATTACTGATTTAAAATAATCAAGAACCCTTTGGAGTCTGTGAAAAAGGAAATGGACCTAAAATTATCCTATGGCATTTCAATTAAAATTGGGAATTAACTGTATAAAGAAGAGTCTTGCCGCCTAGTTCACTTTTTAGCCTCTAAGAAATATTCAGAAATAAAAAATATTCACAGTTATGCTATGAATCAATTTTTTATTTTTTAGTATCCAATGGCTTTCCTCTTTCACCTTCCATAAATTAACTGCCAGAGCTATTTTCTTGGAATACTTTGACAGTTGAATTTCTACATCCATTCTGAGAAACATGAGGAACAGAAAATATATATGAAATAAGCTATAGCAATAATCAAGTCATTTTTAATTGATCCAAACTTTCATATTAATCAAAGTTGTATGCTGTTCCTGGAGAGGAAGCTTTCAAAAGTATTAAAATTCTTTAGCATGTCTAATCTAAATAGAGAAGTTACATTATTTGCTATTCTCCTTTCACCAGAGTCCTCCTTGCCTAAAATCAGAAGGTATTCTGGTTATGATCTTCAAGTGATTAGGATGACCAGCACGGAATTGAGGCTTGAAAAAAGGGATATTGTCTTTTCCCTAAGGCATGAGTTGATTATCTAAAAACATAGAAACAGTCAAAGTGAACACTAATGAAATAAGGGAAATCTTCATTTTATCTGTTAGGCTACATAAGGAATCAAATTAGAGTCTGTTTATTCTCTGTTGAGACATGTCTCCTATCCAAGCTTGTGTGTTTTCCTCTCAACATCCTTGAGCTTCCTCAGCACACCCATCAGGCCTACTCCCAAATATCTGCTCTTTCATAGGCTTCTCCTTTCCCAAGTTCTGTACCTATCTCCTTCCACCCTTCCTACCTCTCCAGCCATCGTTGCCCTCTATCCTCTTTTGAAACTGATAAATTCTATCATTTTTATCCATTTATCCCACTTCTGTGGTCTGTCAGAATGCAAAAACATAAACATATCACCATGCCTCATGTTATTCCATGACTGGTAAAGGCTCTAGGGCCGAATTCTTCCTTGCCTCTCCCCACCTTTCATGGTTACTGGTAATCCTTGGCATTTCCTGGTTTGTGATGCATCACTCCAATCTCTGACTCCATCATCAAATGGCCTTCTTCCTGTGCACCATCTCATTATCTTCCCTCCATGCCTGTGTGTTTCTTCAACTCCATTGTCTTCTCTATTCTCTCTCTTCCTCTTATAAGGATACCGATGATTTTCAGGACAATGATAATTTAGTAGTATGACCTTATCTTAAAATAACATCTGCAAAGACTGAGTTCCAAATTGGGTCGCATTCACAGATAGTAAAATTCAGAACTTCAACATATATTTTGAGGAGACACAATCCAAACCATAATACTATAGATCATTGTTTTTTTCTGCATGGCTACAATGTCTACTTTGACTTATTTTAATTTTTAATAATAGTGCATTTTTCAAATACCAGTAAATCGGTTTTGAGTATCATTTTACCCTTTCCAAATGTGTTTGTCAGAAACTTCAAACCTTTTCCCTAGTTCTGATATCCTGGGATATAATGACTAGGTCAGCCAAAGTTCTTATGTAGCTTTCACAAATGTCACATTTATTTGCCAGATAGAAGCATTCTAATTCAAATAAATTTTGTCTTTGCTGTTTGAAATCTCACAAGTCTGGACCCTTATTGTAGCTGCTTCTAATCAGATTATTCAACTGTCTTCTAGGATTCCTCCTACTTTTTCCTCTTTGTTTATTTTCCTTTCCTTGTGCTTTATTTTTGTTTTCCCAGCTAACACTCTAATCCAAAATGAAGCATAGAGATGATGTGCAAAGTTTATTTAATTTTTTTTTTTGTTCTGGCTGAGAAAGGACAGTTGAACTCTATTGGGAGATTTTTGTTTATGCATTGTAAGAGAACATGGTCAGCAATAGACTAATTCTTGGGATTCTTAGTGTATGAAACAGTTAGTTCTAGGAAATTTCAAATTCATGTGTTCCAGAGTCTCCTGAAATCCAACAGCATTTGTATGGAAATAAAGATCTTTTAGATAGTTTCCATGAAATATTTTCTAAAGGCATGAATAACTCAAGAATTATAGATATGGTGGGAACTGATGGCATGTTTTATATCTATGCTCCTACTGAGAGTGATAACCATTAATAGCTTCTGAAACTGGTTTCACTTCTTAAGCAAAAGTGGAAGTATATAGGGAAGTATGCAAGATCTACTTTGACACTTAACCCATGCAAGTACACATATGCTCAACATGAAGACCCACAGATATACACACGTACACACGTACACACACTCTTTAACGTCTGCTGTCCTGAATCTAAGAAGCAGCATATAAAAAAGAACCTAGTTCTGGTTATCAGTCTAAATATAAAATTTTGTGTTATTCTTTCTTTCTTTGTTCCTTTATTGTTTAATAAAAGGTACAGGCATGAATGAAGGTGAACAGAAAGGGATAGGAAGAAATAGAAGGAAGAAGGATTTCATTTATTTCATTTAGTTGATCTTAGTTGTTCTCCTCAGCCCTGGTGTGGAAACTTGGATCCTTGGGATGGTTTGAACTACACAATCTGAAGGTAGTGGACACAATTGCTACTCCACTATAATGTGCCTGTTTTGTGTGTTTTTTTAATACTCTTCTTCCTAGACTTGGAAGATTATCAGTTGTACAAGTGATAGCTGTAATTCCCATACTTTATTTAAGTTTCGGAAAATAACTTGCTTTACTTCTTTCATTGTCAGAATTTGAGCCAATGAGTAATTGCCTTGGATAACATCTTGAATATTAGCCTCTAAAACCTGTGCAATTGCCCTGGACACAGGCGCTTAGGAACAGTAATTCAGAAATGGAAGAGTGCATATTCCCACATTATAGAATGCCAGAGTGTCTCTAGTTCTCTCTTTTGATTCATTCTAGAGATCAAGGTCACCTTGATAGTTCTGCAGAAAGAGCAGAAAGAGGGAAATGAATTGGAGATCTGCTCAGACCACCATATGATGTGATCAATTAGTTTTTCTTTTTCAGAATTATATCATCTTGCTGAAACAATTGAATTTAATTAAGGATTTTAAATGTATTCATGTTAAAGTAGCTGAAATGGGTATTGCAGCTTTAATTATCTTCAAACCCATAGGAGAATTTACTAATTCCCACGGTTGGAACAAATGCCTGAAAGATAAAACTTTTCTAATGGCACATCTTTTGTTAGGAAGATCAAAACTTATCAGGGAAAAGAAAGTGCTAATATGGTTGAAATAAATCAGAGTTATAAAAACTGTATAAGCAAGAGAACATGGCTTAATGAGAAAAAATGAATGAATCCTTAATTTGATGGATTCTGAAAGGCATATGCCTCTACTTAGCGATTATAAGCCTAAAATATGAACATTGAAGCCCTATTTCATGCTTCAAAGAATATAGTACGAGCTATATATTCATGGGTAAGAAAAAGAATGTTGTCACAACTATAGAAGGAAATATTTGATAAATATCTTCTAAAGATTATGTATGTAGATATAGCTGCTAAAATTCTTTGTAGAAGACGATAAATTATAAATCAATAAATAGGTGTGACATATCAAGTTGATATGTATGCCATTCTCTTAGAAGTGTAAGTCAGCATCTCAATATCCTCTAACTTGTCAAAATATATTCTAACTACTAATTTTTCTCATGCTCCTTGTTGGAAAGTTAACAGGAGTAGTATTCAAATTCAAACTGAAGAATTAAACACATTATGGGAATTTGAGGACACAAACAGAAGTCCCTACATTTGCTATCAAAACATTACAAAATATTAAACAGACTTACTTCTAGATAAAGCAAGAGGATTAAACAAATTGCTTATTGTGATGTTATCATAGTGGATGGGGCACTACTAGATTTGGGTGAGGGAAAGTTGGGAGGAGACAAGTAGAATAAGTAGAAGGTTTGGATGGATTCCAGAATTTATGGGATGCAGCAAAAGCAGAAGTAAGAGGGAAGTTCATTGCAATCCAGGCCTACCTAAAGAAACAAGAAAAATCACAAATAAACAATCTAACCTACACGTAAAACTGAGAGAAAGAAGAACAATTAAAACCAAAAGTCAGTAGAATAGAAATAATAAATATTCAACAGAAATAAGTGAAATAGAAAACAAAAAAGGCAATCCAGAAGATCAATGAAACGCAAAGATGGTTCTTTGAAAAAATAAAAGTGAAAACATTCATTACACAAAGAAAATAGCTAGAATCAACAATAAAAGGGGAGAAGTTACAACAGATACACATTAAAAACAAAACATCATAAGAGACTACTGTGAACAGATCTCTGCTGACAAATTGCACAACCTCAAGGACATAGAGAGATTTTTAGAAAAATACAGCCTGCCAAGACTGAACCTGGAAGAATTGGAAAAGCTGAACAGACTAATCACAAGCAAAGAAATTAAAGAAGTAATCAGAAAGCTCCCTAAATATAAAAGCCCAGGACCAGATAATCTTTCTAATGAGTTTAACAAAACCTCGGAGAAAAATTAATAACTTTTCTTCTAAAATCATTCCAAAATATTGAAGAACAGGGAACAATCTCAGATTGTTTCTATGAGGCTAGCATCACACAACAATAGATGTCACCAAGAAATAAAATTATAGACAATACCTCTGATGAACACAGATGCAAAAATTCTCAACAAAATATTAGCAAACTGACTCTAACAATGTATCAAAAAGATCACCCATCATGTCCAAGTGGGATTTATCCCAGTGATGCATGGCTAGTTCAACATATATAAATCTATTAATGTACTACACTTTATCAACAAGAGCAAGGAGAAAAACTACATGATCAAATCAACAGACACAGAGAAAGTTTTGGACAAGTTCTAACTCCCACTTGTGAAAAACACCCTGCATAAAGTGTGGATAGAAGGTACATACCTAAACATGATAAAGGCTATATATGACAAACCCAGAGTCAACAACATAATTGATGGCAAAAAATGGAAATCAAAGGTTGTTTTTAGGCCAAGAACAAGTCACTCTTACTATTGCTGTTTATCATTGTGCTGCAGGCCTTAGCCAGAGCAGTTAGGTAAGAAAAAGATATTAAAAGAATTCAAATAGGAAAGGCAAAAGTAAAGCTGACATTATTTATAGATAACATGATTATATATATCTAATACCCTAAAAATTCTGTAAAAAAAAAAAAACAAACTCCTAGAGCTAATCAATAAATACAGTTAAGTGGCAGGTTATAAACACAATACACAAGAATCCATTGTATTTTTATAACAAACAACACACTGGAAAAAAAAAATCAAGAAAACCACAATGTTTAAAATGGAAGGAAAAAGAATCAGATATCTTGGAATATACTTGACAAGAGAGGTAAAAGACCTGTACAATGCAAACTATAAGTCCATCTTAAAAGAAATAAAGAATTCAGAGATGGGAATACATTCCCTGCTCTTGTTCAGGAAGAATCGATATTATTAAAATGGTCATCTTATCTAATGCAACATACAGATTTAATGTAATTCCCATTAAAATCCTGTGGGTTTATTTCCAGGAAACAGAACAAAAAAAAAAATCTTAAAAATTTTATGGAACAACAAAAGATCTCATGGAGACCTCAGGCAATTATGAGAAAAAAGAACAAATCCAGAGGGATTAATCTCCCAGACATTGAGCTATGCTACAAAGTGATAGTGATTAAAATAGCATGTTACTGGAATAATAACAGAGTCACAGATCAGCAGAATAGAACTGAATCACCAGAAACTGATCCACTCACGTACATCCAGTTAACCTATGACTAAGGAGTCAAATGCATACAGTGGAGAAAGGAAATTCTCGTCAATAAATGGTGTGTCAGATAACTGAATGGCAACATGCAGAAGAATGAAGCTAGATGACTTTCATTCACAAATATTACCTTAAAATGGACTGGAGAATTGAACATAAGAATGAAAACCATGAAATTCTTGGAAGACAACACAGGAAAGACTTCCCTTGACATCCACCTTAGAGAGGTCTCTGGGGACTCAACTCTAGCATCAAAGGAAACAAAAACAAAAATAAACATGGGTACTAGATCAAACTGAAAACTCCTTACAGCAAAGTAAAACAAAAAGAAAAACTTTTAGCTAGGAGAAGATATTTGTGTTCTCTACATCTGACAAAGGCTTAATATCTAAAATATACAAAAAACTCTTAAAATTTAAAAGAATAACAGGCAGTTCAATGAAAAAATGAGAATAGTAATAGAAAAACACTTTTCCAAAGATGATATACAGATGGCCTACAAGCACATGAAAAGATGTCCCTACTTGTTGGCTATCAGAGAAGTGCAAATCAAAACAGCAATGAGATATCACCTTATACCTAAGAGACTAGCTATTATTAAAAAGTCTGGAAACAAAAATGTTGACAAGAATGTGGAGAAAAGGGTATGTGTTTGCACTGTCGGTGGGAGTGCAAATTGGTGCCACCCCTATGGAAGACAGTATGAAGAGTCCTCAAAAAGTTGAAGATAGAAATCCCATATGATCCCACCATGCCTGGGTGTTTACCCAAAAGACACAAAAACTCATTTGCAGAGATTTATGCACCCCCATGTTTATCATGGCCCTGTTCACAGTAGGTAAGAACTAGAAGCTACCTAAGTGCTCCAAGTCAGATGAATGGATAAAGAAGATCTGGTATTACTATACAGTAGCCTAGTGCATAGTCCTTAGAAGAGATGAAATCCTGTCATTTGAATCAACTTGGATGGCTCTAGAGGGGTTTATGGTAAGCAAAATAAGTCAAAAGAAGAAAGATAGATACCAGAGGTCCTCACATATAGGTGAAAGGCTAATCAGCAAAGCGAAGGGACAGATAAAACGAAACCAATCCTTGGACACTTGCAATAGAACTGAGGTTACAGATACGGAATGGGATGGGGGTGCAGGGAAGTGAGCAGTGGTGGTGAAGTCCACTGGAAAATGGTGAAGAACACTTGGTAATTTTGTGGAGAGCAAGGTGTGTTGCCATATAGCTAAGGAATGGGGAAACTACAAATTTAGGGAACCTACACATAATTTCAACTTGTAAAACCAAGTTACTTTAATAAAAAATTAAAAATGTATTGAAATACACAAGTGGTAGCATTATACAAGTACATTTCTAGCTGCATGAACAGAGGAAGGACGTATGTATTGATGTTCTAGAACAAGTTGAAAATTGATTTTGAGGTCAGATATCACATTTTGTTTAAATGAAAAGTTTATACTATATTACAAGATGAATAAAATATACGCAATTCCAGCATAATTGCTAAAGAAAAATCATATTTTCTCCTTTTGTATAAACACATATATTATGTATGCATATACACATATATGTGGTATAACGTGTGTATATGTGTGTTATGTATGTTATGGTACATATATGTGAATATATATATAAGTGGTAATTATTTTTGAAATAAACACAACCAATGACTTACTGCATATAAATTATAAAATGTATACGTGGTAGAAATCTAAAAATAAATAAATATATGACCAAATTGAGAAATTAGAGCTTTGAATGGATCAATGAACATTAAATAAAAAGGAATGATAGTATCTCCCCCCTTTCTCTATAGTGGTATCAATTCTATATAATACTATAGATAATTTTTGCAAGTCTTCTTCAGTGGTTTATCTCTGACCTTCACAAACTTTTCCAAAGAATATCATAAAAAGTTATCCAATTCATTTTATGAAATACATGTAACTAAAATGTGAAAACTAGAGAGAACAGTGCAAGAAAATTATAGGTGGATCTCACTCATAGAGTAAAAAAGTGTAGATACATTCAATTGCATCAGCAAATTAATTCTTGTATAAAATGCTACGTATCATGATTGCAAACTGGTCTAATCATACAATTCATTGAAAGTAAATAATGCATATGGACACCTCAAAAGAGACAGAAAAATCTAAAGATAAAGTCTGCCTGCAATCCTCATTAAAACAAAAAACACATTTGGTAAATGACTAATGGGGAGAAAAGATCTTAATATTATTTATTAAAATCCTATGGCAGACAGCATATGATGATGAATTATATGGTTACTATTTAGAAATGATAACATCAATATCAGGAATTAGGCAAATATATTTTTTCTTACTGTGATCATTGTAACTTTAAATGTTGTTTCTCTAGCAGTTTTTCCTTTCCCCTTCTGAAATAGATTGAAACTTTATATAGATTGAATAGATTGACTTTAATAGATTGAAATAGATTGAAGCTTTATATTATATATCTTTTTTATCTTCTTTTTTGCAATTTCCTTCTTTTTAATATGTCTATTTGTACAAACTTACCCTCCTACCCCAAAATAGTGTCCCTCAGAAATCTTAAACGAAAAGGAGTAAATCAAAGAAGCAAGTACCATTTTTGTCTGGAAAGAATTTTGAGCATTTCAAGACCAAAAATATAACCTACCAAATTATACCAAATAAACATTGAAATAACACTACCAGGTAATAAAAGCAGGTATAATCTGATGCCAGTCTGTAAAGCAGAAATAGTGTTTATACTGCACAAATAGTATGGATGGTGATGAAGGCAAATTGAATAGATTCATGTTGTCTTTCTTTCACTCAGCATTGTGCTCAACACTAACACTGAGCTCTGAGGTTTTTCTGATGCTTAGGACATATCTCGCTAATGGATGCTGAGTGACATTCTAAGGGAAGGAGATTGGAAATGCCACTCTCTTACCAACCTGCCTGCTGCCTCTGTAATGAATAGTCAATGCAAATCAAATGCTGAATACTGTTTTTGCTTTTCTCCTTTTGCAGAAAAGTGAAAATCCTCAGCAGATTTTTTTCCAGTAGTGAAACCGGGTAATATGCTAATATTATTTATTAAAATCCTATAGCAGACAACATATAATGATGAATTATATGATGAGTATTTAACATAGGTCCTTAGTAAAAGCAGAGTTGCATAGTGAATTTTCACAAGAGGAGGGGATACCTATACTACAGAAATACCCAGATCTGTTTTCAAACACAGCAGTGTTCTATGGTTTATCAATCTATTATTCTACCCACCTATTGAGGTTTTTCTTATAACCTTATTATTGTTTTATTGGTTTATATACATGTACATATGTGTATATGTGTGTCTATAATTTGATCCCTTTTAAAAATTATCCTCCCTCTTTTTGTTATATAGTTTTTGCCAATTGATCTCTATTTATCCTTTTAAACACTGAACATTTTACTTCTCATTCATATTATTCTAGTGTGTTAAGATCATGAGCTCCAAATTTTCATATATATTTTATGTACTGACACACCAGTGGAGTGGCTTATTTCTCTTTCTGAAATGAGTCTGTTGTTTTTAATGGAAAGGTACAGGCAGGAATGAAGATAAGTAGACAGGCAGGCAGGACAGTTTGCTAAACTACCAGGGCATGCAGAATTTTGAACTTTAACTTTATCTCACTGCAATGAGAGTTCTTCTGGAAGTTCCATACAACTAGACTGTGGGAGCACCTCATCAGTACCAACCCACCATGCTAACAAAGATACTGCTAGTATAAGACAAGTTTTTTTTAATTGTTTTTTTTCTTTAAATAATTGAACACATAGTATGAATTCAGATTCTATTACCAAGGCTGTTATGAACCAAAGGAGTAGTTTCTTCTGAGAGACTTTCATATCTTGAGGGGGCAGTCTGACATACTACTTCCCAGTACTGTGGGGTTGTTTTTAGCCTCCCTTTTCTTCAAATGACAACCTTTGTGACACATGATACAGGCTCTTGACCTGATGTTCCTCTTCATTGGAATCACAAGATAATTTTCTTCTGTTGATTTCAAGATAGCTGATATAGTCTAAAATACTTGCATTCCATCTTTTTCTATCGTTTCCATGGGTTGAAGGTGGCTTTTGAATAAACTCAAACTGCCACACTGAACAGATTGAACAGTATGTGCTAAATAATTTGAAGTCACTTTCAAAATGATCAGTCAGAATTCAGTTACAGTTCTTTGACTAGAGACTCTGAAAGGAACATAGCCGAAGTGTAGCCACTAGGAACCTAGTACATCATAAACTTCAGAAGACCCTGAACGAGCTACTTTCACAATATTACAAAATTCACAAAGCTATTGTTTTATGTTAGTCTTCTTAA
The DNA here is from genome assembly GCA_004363575.1 of Solenodon paradoxus. Taxonomy (NCBI): domain Eukaryota; kingdom Metazoa; phylum Chordata; class Mammalia; order Eulipotyphla; family Solenodontidae; genus Solenodon; species Solenodon paradoxus. The sequence continues at coordinate 125,439 of RJWH01000353.1, read as the reverse complement.
AGAAGATTCCCTTTTCCCACTGTATGAGTGTAGATTCCATAAAAATCTAAAACTTCCTCTGGGTATTTTGAAATACTGAAATTTTTAAAATGAAAATTCAACATAGCCAATTAATGCTCTAAACTGTAAAAATACAGAAAGCACCCAATTCAGTGGACAGAATTAAATATTTTCAAAATCTTTGTAAAAAAGAAAGAGAAACACACATTATCACCAATGAGTACTAAAAGTTATCATGATTCAGAGGGAATTTTTTTGAGGAAAAGTATGCCTAAATGAGTTGAAGTCTCAAGAAAAGTGTCAACAAAGATTATATATAAATATATATATATATATAATATATGTAATATATATATGTATATATACACACACACATAACATGAAAGAAAAATAGAAAATCATAATCCCAGTGCTCAAAGAAAATGATAAATTGCTAGCAGCTGAAAAAGGCACTCCTAGGCGAATCCAATTTTAGTTCAGTCTTCTAGAGGTAGAAAAATAATCTTTACAATATCATGTACTAGAAACTCCAAATAAGTGATAAAATAATCTAATATTTTTAGATAACGAAGAAGGAGCATACAAGAAGATACTAAAGAGTTTGCAAGTACGGTGCCATAGTCAAGATCATTATAAAAATGAGGGATGGAGAGTACTTTCAGAAAATGAGAGACTGTGTTTGAGTTTTCAGAATGAGAAGAGATATACTATTTAGGAAAATTATAATCTGAGGGCTGAGAAACTATTCTAGCAAGATTTTAAATAATCAAAGTCTGAATGGACTTTTTTAAAGTATATGATAATCCCTGTGCTCTAATAGAGTCAACAGCAGTATGTAATAAAAAGCCTGATTTATTCACATTTCAGAAGAAATTGCTAGGAGCCTTTTAGGTAGTAGTAAATCCACTGTATTCACATCAAAAATACAGGGATACAATGGGAATTTATTTTGTAAAAAACAAAGGGGTGATTAGAAAAGTCTACTGATCCTTGATTAAGTTCCGTTGAAAGCTAGGAAAAAGCTGCTGGTAAAGTTCCATGTGACTCTGTTCTAGACTTATAATGCTGTTTTGGGGTTTGATTTTGTTTCCTGTTTGTTTTTTGATTTAAAAACAATACGACAGAGATCACCTTTTTAAGTGCAACAAGATTAAGATTAAATAAAGAGGACAGACCATATTTTATTCACATTTATAGCCAATCAAATTTCAGTGTAAGTTAGAACTTAGAGCACTTTCATTAAGAAATGAAATGTCAGATTAAATGCTCATTTGTAAATGTTTCCTACGTGAAGTTTCATCTGTCCAGCTCTCTTGAGAGGAATTTTTCATCAAGTTGGATTGGGAGAGAAGAGGAGATTGACAATAACCACAAGATTTTCCTCAATTCTGATTTCAATAGTATCCTTAATATGCTTTCCCTCTGATCTTTTCCTGAGCATTTTTGGGGACAACATTCCTCTCCCACCATCCAGATGATTACCTCGTCTGAGATTCTGTAGAGATTAGGCCCTCACTTATGGACAAAAGATTACGTCAACTACTTCAATAAAACCCCCATTATGTGGGTAGACGTTCTCATCAGAAGTTCAAACATGTGTAACAAGCAGACAGGTGAAAATAGCATTAGGCATGGTTTTAGAAGACCCATGTTTGTAGTTTACCCCTGCTTGCTTGTTATATGATTTTGCGTGAATCTAATATTGCGTTATAGTAAACCTCAAATAGGATCATTGTTGTGAGAAGATCTGTAGGTATCACACAGTTATTAACTAATTGTATTTTCAAGCTTGTTTTATCTAGTACCCGTTTTCTCTTTCTACCTCTTGCATATAAGTCATTTCTCGCTTCTAACAGAACATAAAATGAAAATTTAGTATCACTGAGGTCAAGATTCTAAAACTAGTTACTCCTGGTATGACAGAAAATTGTACATTTCAATTAATGATAATCTTCATCACTCTAGTGCATTCAAAGGATAATTAGATGCACATCACTTTGAGAAAAACTGGTTCTATACTTGAACCATGACGCCTTGTCAAAATAGGCACATGTACCCAAGTGCTGGAGACACTGCTTTGGTGACTTGCAGTATCAACCAGACCCTTGATGACTTACTGTGCTCCTTATCAAGTGCCAGGAGTGCTCACAGCATTTGGGGGATCCAGTGCAAACTGAAAACACAGGACTTCTTGTTCTACAACTATTCAAAAAACTGGAAATGTGATAATGCAGCATTAAATCTCGCACAGGCTCCTTCTGAGCACTGAACCCTGAGCACACAGGTCACACACCCATGAAGCTCACCTTCCATGTATGGAAGTGGTAATAAAGATGAAATAATTACAAAACTCTATAAAAGGTGAGTGAGCATGTTTACCAATTATGCAAATATTTGAACTGATGCAAAGAATAACCAAAATATAAAGAACTTTGCACACAATTCCAAATATAGCTATAGCTAAGATAAATTCTGTTTTAATGTTCTTTGAAGGTAATAGAGTGTATGTACATTCTCCATTTCGGTTGTAGATGTGAGCTCCAGAAAGAGCTGAACTACTATTAAATAGCTTTGGTGTTTTGCCAGATATGTCTCCACCCCAGTGGGCATGGTCATCTTATAAGGGTAAATTGGCAAATATTTGTAAATGATTTTCAGCTGAAATTTTTCCTCTGTTAATGCTAGTTTTCATTCATGTATAATGGACTCTGCTAGTGAATCTGGTAGTTATTTCTTATTAATGCCAAAAAGTTAAAAAGAAAAAGAAAGTAAAATAGAAGGAAGTATCTGTGGGGGAGACTTTAGGTCTTAGGCTATCTTCTATCAGATGTCAACGTTTGACCATACCAGGCTGACTCCTCAGCTAAGCTGGAAAGTTCAACAAGAGTTTTACATCACAGTTACTTCCTTTTGATTAACAGAATCTGCTTTGGTATTTTATAGACTTATCAAGATGTAAAAATTCTCAAAGAAAGCCTTCATTTTCTCATATTTTGTAATATAATATTCACTAATCTAGACTTTCCTTTTTCCTTCTTCAATAATAATACAAATCAATGGCTTAATTCAAATGCAAACTTTGGGAAGACAAAAAAAAAATTCTGCTTCCAATAATTTATAGGTTTTTAAGCCATCTTTAAAACATTTCCTTAAACTTTGAGTGGTGAACATGATAGTGTAGTACCTATAGATGTTGAGCTATAGTGATATACATTTAAAAACCTTGTGATATAGTGCAGTTACTTCAGTGAAATTTTAAAAACTTGAGTAAGCATTCAAGTTTTAATTTTGTGGTGAAGAAAATTAAAATTATTTTTGAGGTGTCTAGATTATAATTTTTCTGTATTAGAAATTAAATTGACATCAAATACATTGATCTCTTCCAATATTAATCTTAGTTATACCTCATTCCTCAGCAGAAATTATAGTGATCTCAAACACAGCACCCATCTCTTGAAAAGAAATTTCTTAACATGGACTGAAGTACTAATATAACATTACATTATGAAAGAGATAGGTCTTGGTGGCATTGTCTCTATCTTTGGTTTATTTGGAAAATGATTTCAAATAACTTGTGGCATAAGTTTCAAATTGATACAATCTTCAAAATAGGTGCTTCTAGAAGCTCCACAACTTATTTAAAAGTCAGAAAAACCATGTCTTTATCCAATGGTGCTGAAAATAATATCTTTTGAAAATAATATCTCCTGTGGCATATAACCTAACCTAACATTTATTAAGAAACCTGCAACATTTGTTAAATAAATGCCATGTGTTACATATTATGGTACGGAAATTTGATACTAACATACATACTAAATGGGAATTTTCAGCCGAACAAAGAAGGCTTTTTCTCCTCCTTTGGGGCAAGTAACATTTGGTGCATCCTCATGTTATAATTTCTTGTGTATTAAAATGGCTTGAAAGTGTAACAGAAATACTTTGAAACATGTCACATTTAATTGATACCTGTCAAAATAGCAACATGCGTAATAGATATATTAAATGAATTGTAATAAAGTAAAAGAGCTTTATGGTTACAATTCTTTGCACTTTAAGAGGTAAGGTAATTCTCCTTTAGTTGCTATTCACATTCATTTATCTGTTTGTTTGTTTGTTTACAGGTCATTTTTCCCCCTAAAATTCAGCCAAATTGTAAATGGGAGAAGTGACATTTATTAGAGATGATTGGTGACATCTGTGAACTTTATATTAGTTTATACTTCCCTTCTAACACTATATGTTTAAAAATGACAGCTGTTGTCCCTGAAGCTTCTCTCTTTCATTTCTGAAATAATGCAACAAGGCTTTTAAGCTAAACTAATTTCTGCTAACCAATTCACTCTTTACAGACTGTGTTCCAAATAGTTTTAAATTGTATTTATTGTTTATTATTCAAAAATTAATTAATATATGGGCACATTCATGTATTCATTCTGGACTTTGTTGGCACAGCCCTTTATGCATTTGAAAGTGCAGAATATGGACTCACAGAAGAGACAAGACTAGCTGTATTATCTACAGCCAGAGCTTTTAGTATCTCTGCACTGATGGTCATTGGGCACTAACACCAAGATTCTAAATACTAGCTTCGACAGCCCTGCTTCAGGGACAGAAATACATTTGGAAAAGTCTATGATCTGCCTGTGGTGGTACTTTTCCCTAAGTAAAGCTAGTAACTAGCCAACACAATCTTTCATTTTCAGTGACCCTTCCCTTTCTGTCCAAATTTCCCTTGCTTTTCCATCCAGACCGCTTGATGTTCCTGGCGCCTCCCAGCTCCCTGTGTGTCCCTTAATATATTTACCTGTTTTCTAGATAACTCCTCCTCTCCCTGCCTCTTATACAACCAACAGTATCTGTGCAATGTCCTATTGTTTACTTACACACATAATCAAATGAATTATTTGAAGCTTGAACTCTAAACCCGCTGTGAAGTGAATGTTTGTGTGCCCTTAACCCCAGTTCTTAAATTCAGATTGCCACCCTAATCCTCAGTATAGCACTACTTGGAGTGAGACTTTGGGTAAGTAATTAAGGTTACATTAGGTCACAGGTACTCTCACATGGTGAGAGTCATGCCCTTATAAAAACAAGCTTCAATTATATGACATTCAACTACACTGTAATTGAAACTTTGAAAAATGACATGGTAAGTGCCATGATAGGATCAGTGGAGGGATATGGGAACATGGGGCTTTGAAAATAACCTCATTTAAGGTGGAGAACAGCAAAATCTTATGTACTTCTAGTTCTATACCACTTTTTAAAAATTCTATTCACTCAAAGAAAGTCTTCCTCAAAGCTACTAAATATGTTATATATAACATATATGTACATATAATTATATGTATATAGTTATATTGCGTACATATTGCAATTTATATATAATAGATATTCTGGCTTCCTTAGACCAGCTCTCAATGTGTTTTTCCATTCAGTGTTTTAATCTCTCTAGAATAAATTTTATTTGGAATTAAGTTTTCTTCTCTTGGACTTTCCCTTAATTTGAAAACATTTTCTTTTTTTATAATAGGCTTGTGTATATATATATATATATACACACACACACACACATATATATGGAGAGAAGAGAGCATAAATTAATATATGTATATAATTATATAAATTACTACTTACATATATTAGATATTCTGGCTTCCTTCATCTACTTCATCAGCTTATTTTTCATTCAGTATTTTATTCTATCTAGAATAAATTTTATTAGGAATTAAAATTTTCTTCTGAAAATACATTTTCTCTTATGGTGGGATTTTTTTCTCATATTTCATAAATATATGAAAATGTTTTGTATCTTTCCCACACTCTTCACTTTCATAAGGATGAAACTGAATGCATTTCTAATCTTGTTTTCTGAGGGTGCATTTGTATTTTCCAAAATAGCAGGCTAGTAATGGCTGCCAATGAAAGTCCTGTGTCAGATATGAGAAGGCCCTGCTGCCCACAGAACCTGTGGCAGAGGAGGCTAAGTGACTTAGTCTATCGTGTCAGCAAATGCTAGGAAATGCTGAAACATGATTTTTCTCATTTAATGTTTCATTCCACTAATAATAGTTTATTATCTGCAGTGGCTCTTGCTTTGGGTATTTAGGACAACATTTTTTTCCTGGCCACACAAAAGAGACAGTCAAATGATGCCGAAGCCTTTGTCGATGGCCTTCCTTGGGCCTCTTACACAGTGAGTGGCAGGTTTCACCAAGGACTGAAAGTTGCTCCCTCCAGGCTCATAGCAACTTGTGTATGGAGGGACCATTCTGCTTAAGGCCCACCAGGAGAGAATCCCTTGATGTAGACTGTAATAGTGTTGATTTCCATCATGCCGCATTCTTTTGTTTTAATTCAAAGATTCATTGAGAATCTTCTACAAGAAATTATGAATATATACACTATATTATCACTGCTTCAAAAACCTCACTATCTTGTTTCTTGTGCAGAGGCCTCTGCATGCTCATTCTTAAATATCAGTTCCACTGTATATTACCATGACGACTGGTATTTTCTTAAGACTGCAAAACTTCATCTGCGCTGTGTTTTTTCTCACCAAAAAATTGACCAGAAATATTCCAGAGAGACTGATCTGAGTTTTACCTACTGAACCTTCAAATATTGACTTTTAAAAGGAGAATCTAAATAATCTATTAGCTATTGGAAGTTGAGAGGAAGATAATGAGAGAAAGAATGAAAAATAAAAGCTCCTGAATGACTGAGATATAATTGTGGGTCCTTTTAACATGTTTACATGACTTTTTTAGCAAAGATATTCTATTACAATATAAACCTGAAGGATTTCTTAACAACTCACCAAAGGAAAATAGAACAGATCAATTCCTTAATCAATAAAAACTAACTAGAAAGACTGTATTTTAACCCAAGGTTTGATGAAAAACACTACAGATAGCAACAAAATTAAATCAGATTCCCCTAATTTCTTGTTAAATATCATTGCTAGGAAAAATGAGATGGAAACAAAGTATTTACCTATTACTAAACACTTTTTCATTGGTTATGCATCTAATGGAGGAATCTATTGTTTTAAAATTAGTATTACAATGAAGTAATATTCAGTTTGCTAAATATTCTCACAAAACATTTGGCCTAATACAAAGACTTAGCTGCTATGGTTTATAGAGACCAAAATAACATCAGCCTAGAATATTTCCTTTGTTAAAACCTTAAATTGTTCAATTTATGATTTCTTTACCTAGTTCTAGCTCATTGTCCTTTCTCAAATCAACTAATTGAAAAGTCAGTATTTTCAACAATCATCCCGTTAAATGATAGATTGAATTGACTCCATATGTTCTCCTAAGCAACAATAATTTAAATTATTTTCCATTCTTTTTAGGACCTCAAAAATAACATACTTGGAAAGGCTGGAGCCCATGATACAGATCTAAACTTTAAAGTAAAATCAGGGAAAGTTTATTGCATATATGCTCTTTAGTGAAGGAGGACCCCGTTCACCTTTTAAGGAAAGTTTCTTAATAGTGTACAAGATGGAAATAGTCTATGAAATTCTTTACCTAATTTCTTAATTTAATATTTATTGATTTAACTTTGATTTACAAAATAACATAAACCCAAATGTACAGGTTCACCGTTCCTCAGATACATGACAACACATCCTGCCCACTGCCAAATTACCATCATTGTCCACAGGACCCCACCACCACTTACCTCCACTACCCCTCTTTTACCTCTTGGTAACCTCAGTTCAGTTGCTAATTTCCAAGGGTTGTTTGTTTAGTCTTTTCCTTTGCTTTGTTTCTTTATAGTCCACATATAAATGAGATCATCTGATGTTTGATTTTCACCCTCTCACTTATTTCAAGTAGTATAATCCCTAAATTCCATCCCTTTTGTCACAAATGACAGAATTTCATCTTTTTTAAGACTGTTTACTATTCCATTGTGTAAATGTACCACATTTTCTTTATCCATTCATCTGACAATGGACACGTAGGCATTTCTAATTCTTGACTATTATAATTAATGCTACAATAAACATGGGAATGTGTGTAGCTCTGTAAATTAGAGTTTTGTTTTGGTTTTGGTTTGGTTTAGTTAACTGTCCAGAAATGGGATGACAAGATCATATGGGAGTTCCATTCTTAACTTTTGAAATAATGTCGTACAGATTTCCATAAAGGTTGCATCAATTACACTGCCACAAACAGAGTGAAAGAGTCCCCCAACCTTTTCTTTTTTTGCATCCTTGCTATCATTTGTCTTTTTCCACATTTTTGGATAGTAGCTAATCTCACAGGTGTAAAGTGATATCTCATTCTTGTTTTGCTTTGTATTTCCCTAATAACACATGAGGGAAAACATCTTTTCATATGCCTGTTGATCATCTGTATATCTTCTTTGGAGAAATCTATCCAATCTTTTGTCCCATTTTTTGATTGGGTTGTTTGTTTTTCTGTTGTTGAGTTTTATGAGTACTTATGTATTTTGGATATTAAGCCCTTTTCAGATGTATGGTGTGCAAAGATATTATCCCAATTAGTAAACTGTCTTTCTGGTTTGGCGATAGTTTCTTTCACTGTACAGAATATTTTTAGTTTGATATAGTCCAATTTGTTTATTTTGTTTTTGGTTCCATTGTCATTGGAATTGAGTCCCCAAATACCTCTCTAAGGCTGATGTTATGGAATGACTTGCCTCTATTATCTTCTAAGATTTTATGGCTTCTGATCTTACATCCAAATCTCTGACACATTTTGAATTAATTTTACTATAAGATGGTAAAGAGTGGTCCAGATTTTTCGTTTTCATGTGGCTGTTCAGTTTTCCCAACACCGTTCATTGAGAAGACTTTTCCTTGGTTACTTTGTCATAAATTAATTGACTTTATACGTGTGAGTCTCTTTCTGGTGAGTCAGTCTATTTCTGGTAACTCAGTTCTATTCCACTGATCAGTGTCTCTGTTTTATTCTAGTACCATACAATTTTGATCAGTATTGCTTTGTAATATAGCTCAAGATCTGGGAGTGTGATATCTCCAATATATTATTTTTCTTTAGAATTACTTTGACTATTCTGGGTCTCTTGTTATTCCATACAAATATTTTAAATTTTTTGTTCTGTTTCCTTGAAAAATATCGGTAGGATTTTAATGTAGATTGCATTAAACTCATGTACTACTTTAAGTAGATGGCCATTTTAACTATGTTAATTCTTTATAATTATGAGCATGGGATACATTTCTATCTCTTTTTTATTGAGAAAATCTTATACAGTTTTCATATATAGTTCTTTTACCTCATTTGTTAAGTATCTTCTTTGTTATTTAATTATTTTTGTTTCTATTGTAAATGGAATAGTTTTCTTAATTTTACTCTTCTATAAAACTTTGCATATAAAAATTCAACTAATCATTGCATATTGATTTTGTAACCTGTCATATTACTGTATTCATTGATTAATTTTAGTCATTTTCAGAATTTTCTACATATATTACCATGTTATCTGCAAAGAGTGATAGTTTGACTTCCTCTTTCCAGTAGTTGCTCTGGATAGGACTTCCAATTGTGTTAAAAAATAGTGGTGAGATTGGACTGCCTTGTCTTTTTCCTGATCTTAGAGGAATACACATAGTTTTACCCCATTAAGTATGATGTTGGCTTTAGTTTTATCATAAGTGGACTTTATTATGTTGAGTATATTCCTTCTATCCCCAATTTACATAGAATTTTTATCATAAATGGATGCAGAATCTTGTCAAAAGATTTCTCTGCATTATTGACATGATCATATGATTTTTCTCCTTTTGTCTGTGATTTATTACATTAACAGATTTGCATATGTTGAAACATTCTTACATTCCCACGATAAATCCCACTTGGTCATAATGTATGATCCTTTTGATGTTATGTCAGAATTGTTTTTTAAATATTTTGTTCAGGATTTTTGCATCTATGTTCATTAGAGAGAGATATTTATCTGTAATTTTTGTTATTGATATTGTCCTTATCTGCTTTTGCTATCATTATGATGCTGGTCTCAAGAAAATTTTTCAAATGTTCCTTCTTTTTCAATTTTTTGAAGAGTTTGTGAGAATTGGCATTAATTCTTCTCTGAAGATTTGGTAAAACTCAGTAAAACCATCCAGTCCTAGTTTATTTTGGGAAGATTTTTTTATTACTTCTTCGTTTCCTGCTTGTGATAGTACTGATCAGGTTTATCATTTCTTCCTGATTCATTCATGATGGACTGTATATTTCTAAAAGTCTATCCATGTCTTGGAGGTTGTCCAAATTATTGACACCTAGTTATTTATAGTAGTCTCTTATGATGTTTTGCATTTCTAAGGAATCTGTCATCAATTTCCCCTTTCATTTCTAATTCTAGTTATAATTGTTTCATTTTTTTTTCTTAATGATTCTTGACAAATTTGTCAACTTTTTTTTCCAAAGAACCAGCTTTTGATATAATTGTTCTTCTGAATTGTCTTATTGATATTTCATTTATTTCTCCTGGAAACTTAGTTATTTCCTTTCTTCCATTGATTTTTGCTTTCAATTGTTCTTATAGTTGCCTCAGAGATAGGGTTAGATTGCTTATTTGAGTTATTTTTTGTTTCTTGAGGTAGGCCTGGATTGTAATAGACAGCATTGCAACATCCCATAGTTCTGGTAGCTTTTGTCTTCATTCTCATTTGTCTAAAAGACTATTTAAATTCTCCTTTGATTTCCCTTTTGACCCTAGTCATTAAGAAGTATATTGTCTAGTGTCCATATATTTTGAACTTCTACAGTTTTGTGTGTGTGTGTGTGTGCACATGGCTAATTTCTAGTGTTAACTCATTGTGATGGGAGAAGATGTTTTGTATGATTTCAGTCTGTGAATTTTTGAGACACTCTTTGTTTCCCAACATATGGTCTATTCTTGAGTTTTTCCATGAACACTTGAGAAAAATGTGAATTCTGAAGTCATTGGATGACGTATTTGGTATATTTCTCTTAAATCCACCAGCTCAAAAATTGCCATTTAAGTTGTTGTTTCTCTGTTAATTTCCACCTGATTGATCTATTCATTGTCCTAAGTGGGGTATTGAAATCTCCTACTAGTCTTGTATTACTGTTGATGTCTCTCTTTAGTTCTGTTAATAATTGCTCTGCGTATTTTGATGCTCCCTCATTTAATGTATATATCATTTAGTTACATGCTCTGGTTGAGTTGATCCCTTAATCATTATATAATGTCCATCCTTTCATTATCTTCTTTAATTGGAAGTCTTTTTTATCTAATATAAATATGACTGTTACTGCTTTATTTTGGTTTACATTTGCCAGTTGGAATGTCTTCCAAAACTTGGCTTTGAGCCTATTTTATCTTTGAAATGTAGATGAGTCTCCAAAATGCAATAGAAAGTTGTATTATGTTTTTTAATCTATTTGGTCTTCTGATTGGTGAGTTCAATCTATTAACATAGGGTAATTATTGAAACGTAACTATTTATTATTATTTTGGTCACTCTTTTCTGAGTTTTGTTACAGACCATACTTTTGTTTTTTTCTTCCTCTTAGTAGGTTATTTGAAACAATTATATTGTTTTGGGGTCCTTTTTATTTTCTTAATTGTTTTTTCTTCGGAGTTATGTTTCTAGTTACCCTGTGGTTTACGTAAAAGTGTCTATGCTTATACTTGTTTTTACTTGAAAGCAAGTTATTCTTGAACTCCTTCTACCAGTCCATGTTTTTACTCTCCTCCCCACATTTTATATTTCATGTCTTTCTGTTTTTAAGTGGCATTTCTTTTCTTTTCCTAGAATTGCCTTTAGTATTTCTTCCAAGCTGGTTTCATGGTAGTGAATCTTTAACTTTTGCTTGTCTGAAAACTATCATTCCTTCAATCCTAAGTGATAATGTAGCAAGATAGAGTATCCTTGGTTGGGAGTCCTTTTCCTTCAGCACTCTGAATATATTACTCCTTTCCCATCTGATTTCAGCAGATAAATCCAGACAGTCTTATATGGAGTCCTTTATATGTAACTTTTTTCCTCCAGCTGCTTTTAAGTTTCTCTCTTTATCTTGTGTTTTTGACATTTTAATGACAATGTATAGGTCCATTTGAGTTTTTTTGTTTATTTTTTTGGAACTGTTTGAGTTTCCTGGATCTGGAGGTCTGCTTCCTCCCTCATCTTAGGGAAGTTCTCAGCTATTATTTCCTTAATTACCATTTCCACCCTCTTCTCTCTCTCATCTCCTTGGAGAACCCTATGATGCAAACATTCCTCTTGATGTTATCCCATAGATCTTGTATGTTTTCTTAACTTCTTTAAATTCTTTTTTTATTTTCCCTCTTTGCTGGTCTGCTTGGGTGCCTTCCACTGTCCTGTCTTCTAGGTCACTGATACAATCAGAGGTTTCTTCCAGTCTACTGTTGAGCCCCTCTATTGTGTTCTGTAGTTCCATGAATTCTGTTTGGCACTGCCTCACATTTCTTCTATATTTGTTGTAGTTCTCTTTTTGTTCTTCCATTATTTTCCTTTGTCCCTTGAGTATCATTAAAACCATTGCTTTTAAGTCTTCATCAGGTAGTTTTCTTAAGTCTGTTATCTTTAGATTTTCCCTGGGGTTTTGTTTTGGTCCCTCACGTCTTGTATATTTCTCTGTCTCTTCGATCTGTTTGGCATTCTGTATTTATTTCTGTGGGTTAGGCTTTTCTGTTTAGGCCTTATTTTAGGGCATTAACTTGCACAAATCGACCTGGGTATTGCTGTAGAAAATTGGACTTCTTTTAGTTATACAACCTCAATTTTCATTGGATTTCTTTAAGCTAAATTTAAAATGAGCTCTGTGTTGAGGCCTGAGAGTCCAGTCTACAGGTTTGGAGCTGCCATAGGTAATGTGGAGGTTTCTTTTAGAGTCATATGCAGAAACAACAAAGTCCAAGGAGGGAGACTCAAGAGGTGTGGATCCAGTCTACAAACAGGCCACCTCACCTACACACTCACAGAAGAGAGGTGGCGAGGAACTGTGTTTTGATATGCACTCCCTTGTGAGAGTCCCTCAGTGCTCCAGAGGAGGGGCAGTCCCAGCAAGGATGATAAGCAAGCCCTGAGTCCTGGGCTGGAGTTTCAGGAAGTAATAAGCAGATAAGAAACTGTTTTGCTATAGTCACAGGATGATAAGAGCTACCTTTTTGATGGATCCCTTCCAAATTATATTCCCCCTGAGGCAGATAGAATGGAATGCTCCTTGCCCAGAAAAAAATCACATTGGTGCTGTAGACCCCTATGTCTTTTTCCGGCTGCCTGTGGAAAAGTGAGGGTAATTGCCGGCTGTTTCACACCACTGTGTTTATGGTGGATTGAGCTGGTGCTTTCCCTCATTTCCTCTGCCCTGAAACTGAGATCCCCAGCACAGCGACTGAAAGCCAGTTTCCAGTCATGGAAACACTCATTGTGGGAGAAAATTCTTTAGCTCCAGGAGAGTGTTGGTTTTGCAGGTCTTTCCCCATGGCTAAGTTAGTGGCTGGGGCATGGTCCATGTAAAGCCCAAGGACCTGGTTAGTTACTGGGGCCAGAGGAACAACAAATATATGAACAAATAAATAAAGATGCTTCTTCTTTCTCTCTTCCTACTTGTCTACCTTTCTCTAAAAAAAAAAAGGAAAAAGAAAAGAAAAACAATTATAACATCACATACACCTCACATGGAATCAGTGTTCTCTTTGAGGTAGGGGTGTGTGTGTGTGTGTGTGTGTGTGTGTGTGTGTTGTTTGATTTTTTTTTTCCAAGAATTGCAGAGGAGAAACCAAGCATGTGTTTTAACATCTGTAGGGTAACAGGGAAACATGATATGATCTCTCTCATCTTTAAATATGGCCTGATAGTAAAGCTATCTCTTCCAAAGCTGGAAGGTACTTTGAAACATACTCTATCTTACTTTCTAGTACAACTTTCCCTTGAGTAGTTCTAGAAATGGTGCTTTAGTAAAGCAAAACCTAATTACATTTACTTATGTAAATGCAATTCTGCTTATCCCTTATTAACTATCGTATCCTGACAAGCAGGTATAGTGATTTAATATTCATCAGCTCAATTTCTGTGTGTTCTATTTAACTCCCAGCCTTCTCTTTATCATATGCATTTAGTCTTATCTTTCTAGTGTGAATTTACATAGCATATGAGGCCTGTTTACAATATAAACATAAACATAAACATAAACATAATAATAATAATAATAATGATAATAATAATAATAATAAAAGGGAATATTGACAGACACATAACAACACAGCAATACAATGTTCCCCAAGGGGTCAGCAGTTCAGATGCAGGTTTCTGACAAGTGTGTCTACTTAAAACAAAGATCATCTTTTTCCTCTTCACTGAGGAACTATTGTTTACAGAATCTCTGGGTGCTGTGAGAGCACACCCCTGGGTCGTTAAGCATTAATCCCCAGTAATGGAATAGCCTGACCTACCTTCACTCCATCAGGACACATCAGGAAGACTTTGTTACTTTTCCATGAGACTTGTTCTATGTTTCTTTTCTTGCTCTGCATCTTGTCAAATTGAAGAAACACCATGTTCCCTTGATTGGATCTACACTGTGGGGATGCCCTGATCTTCAGTCCTGGGAATAGTTGAAGATACAAAGAAATCCAGACACAAACTACTGCTACTTTTATAGAAAATATCCTGTGGAGAGGTGGCATTGATTATTCCTGGGGACATTTTAAGAAGGCTTAATTATGGCTCTTGAAACATCTTTCCTTTTCATTTTGCTCTGTGCATGAATAGAAGTGAAAGATGCTTTCACACAGCAAATGCTATGTGAGAAACAGGTAGTGCTGAGCTAAAGAAATGTGCTTCAGTAAATATCACTGACTAAATTGCTGCATCAAAAAATACTTAATAATCACCTACCAAGTGCAAAATGTAATAATAATATATCATCCATTCCCTATTCTAAAGTCAGAGAAACAGGCACATACTAATATAACTATAACAAGATCGAACTATGAAAGATGCTATTATAGAATCCACAGCAAAATCATTCTATTGTATTCTAGATCCCCAAATATTACTGAAACAACCTATTGATAAACAAAGCTGATTTTGCTGCAAATACTTCTTTTACAGAGCTTTGGCTACAAAGGCAATATTGGAATTTATCGAGAACTGAAAGTTTGGTATAAAGGAGGATTTTTCAATGGGAATGGGAAATGGTGAACAGTGCATGGAAGCTTGGGTTAATGAAGAGGCTAAACATATCACTCACATCTCCCACAACTGATCTCTTGAGTCCTGGACAGTGGAGGACCATCCTTGAGGCAAAGGAGAAGCTCCTGCCTTTCTCCTAACCCTTTTGCCTCCTCTTTAATCAAGAAGACATCACCATTCCCTAATCCTCCACCCTTTCCCTAGTAGTGGTCATTATTCCTTTATCCCCAGAAGAATATAGAAAGAGAAGTTAAATCCATATTTACTCTCAAAGTATAGATGAGTCATCTCTGCTTGCCATATGAAGAACTCCTACCTCTCTCCCAGCTCCCCTTTCTCATTTTCTCATGCCTCAGTATAGGGTCTATGTCTCTGATTTGGCCACCTACCTCAGAACTTACTGTCATGTAAATTCTTCATACTTCATACATATATTATTACACTTGGACTCTTCTCTTACTGATTGTGTCTAATGTTCAATTATTTGTCAACTTGTGAAGAACCTCAGAAGAATGTAAGAATTTTTCTTTGACCCCCCACATTAGGATTGAGTTAGAATCATAATAAAACACTTTAGGGCTGGTATAAAAACAAGTTGAGGAATATTGAGAGGAAGGAGTCACTGAATCTCAGGGTGAAACTAAGCTTTGCTTTGAAGAATTGATGCTTCTTTTGGAAAGTTTGTATAATGAGCTACTTACCAGGATGAAACTATCCTGGAATAATCAAGCTATGGTAATGAAGACAATGAAATAACAATATATATGTTAATGTAAACCAGATGTCAACTGTGCCTGGGGTCAAATCCAGCCCCAAGGACAGACCTGATACCTTTTTAACATTTTAAAAGGATTGTGAAGGGGAGGGAAAATAATATTCCCTTTACACATCTAGATTCTTGGTTGAAAATCCTCTCCCACCCCTTGTAATAAAAGACAGATTAATAGATGTGAAAATTTGCATAAGTGGAACCATTTTTTTAAAAGGAGCCTTTATTTTTAAACATTCAGGTAGGAATGAAGTTAAGTAGGAAAGAAGGCAGGACAAGAGAGGTGAAAGAAGCACATATTTCATTTTTTTAATATAGTTGTTCATCATATCCCCCAGCCCTGGAACATGAACGTGGGTCCCCAAGATGTGCATCCCCAAGATATGCATGGACCACACTCAGAAGGGGCCTGTGTGCCCAGCTGCTACTCCACCAAGTGGATCCACTTTAGAATGAAATCTGTCATGTCAGAGGAATTGTGGATCAAACTGCCAGCAGTCTATTGATTTTCAATACTCACCCCCAGAGAAAGAAGTTATTCCTGCAGATAACTGAGTTGTGAGATAGTTGGATTTGGCCTGGGAACTTTGACCTGGAGACTGGGAGATGAAGTAGGGAAGGGTATATTTAAAAAGCAAAAGGACTAATTTGTGTAAAAGGCAAGCGTGGAAGATCATTTTCTTTACTGTTTCATAATCACCACCTGATCCTAATTCAGATCCTGATTGTTAAAAAGTAGTATAAAAGGCAGGCCAATCAACTTATCCCTGCTCTGTGTGAACCAATTTATTAAGACAACAATGAGTAACAAACACTGACCCATTAAGCATATGGATTCTCAGGAGATATCACTCATACATATGTCAAAGTTAGCAATGCTTAACATATTTCTTTTATGTAGTTTAATTACTGAATTCTAAATCAGTCTTATCCTTTAGGAAATCTTTCTATTGCATTTGCTTCTCGTGAATAAGTATAAAACTAACTAGAATTGAATAGCCTAATGACCCATTTGGAATCTATTAGAGGAGTTAGATTCATGTGATACAATGCAAATTGCTAATTAATGAAGTGATGCAAGTAAATCTCTAATAACATAAGTAACAACTATTTTGGCCTTAAGTAGTAGATAATATATAAGCTTTTATGTGGTACAGAACAAAACTATATTTATTCCTCAGTCTTTCTGTTCTTTGAAGCTATCACAGAGCAAGTGTAGCTGACTACTGGTATATAATAACATGTTATATTGCATACAACCCTGTGTGGAGAAACATGTGACAGTCTCCTCTGGGTCTGAGTAAGATGTACATGTCCTAAAACATTTTAATCCATGGTTCACATCCAGGCTATATCAACCTCATGTTGATCCTAAATCTTTGGATTAATCTGTTACAATGTCCACATAGCAATATGAATATTATAAACGGATAAAGTAAGAAATTAGTGCTAAATCCAATCATAAAGTAGTGTCTTCAGATTTTTGAAGTAAAACCAAAATAGAAGAAAAGTGACTTTTTCAAACAATGTTAAAAGAAAGAAGAAAGAG
Source organism: Solenodon paradoxus (assembly GCA_004363575.1). NCBI lineage: Eukaryota > Metazoa > Chordata > Mammalia > Eulipotyphla > Solenodontidae > Solenodon > Solenodon paradoxus. The sequence continues at coordinate 107,922 of RJWH01000353.1, read as the reverse complement.
AGAGGGCACATAGGAGGGAAATAATGGAAAAGGGGGACAAGAAGGGAGGAGAGGAGAAGATAGGAAGACACTTTAGTCAAACAAAATGAAAGGCAACCAAGACCTTGGACTTGGAGTGTTTAATATTCATTAACAAAATGGAAATTCAAAGGTGAATTTTTTCATTTAGATATTCTCTCAAAACTTTAAGAAAACTGAAAGAGTACAAAGGATACCATCCAGTTTTTTTTTTCCATAAAGAATATAAGTACATTTTTTCTAGAAAAAAATTAGAGACAAAACAAACATTCTCATGATGAATAAGTTCATCTGCTATAAACCATTATGAGTTTGATAAATTTTGTATTATTTGAAATATAACACTGTGTCAAAATTTTATTCTATAGGATAATTAAATTAAAGGTCTTTATATGATTAAAGTCTATTGATTATAGACATCAAACTGGATCATTTGTAGATCATTTGTCTAACTGAGCAAATTATATATTTGGGATGAATCTGTTTCTGTGAAAATTGCAACAGTGAATGAAAAGAAAAGAGTAATGAAAAATCACCCTAATATACATGAAGTAGTACTTTACATTGATTTGTTAAAAGATGACTTCTAATTTCTTCCATGTTTTGATTTACATACTTGGTAAAATGATTATAGGCATTGATGATAATGCAGATAATTCAAATTTTTAGAGAGAAAATCAAATGGGGTCAGAAAAGTCAGTGTGCTTTTCAGATTTCTCCATTAGAGGCCTTGGGCCTCCAGTTGTGCATTTCCCATCATGGTAAATGGTATTCGGACAATTATGTGTTTCCATCACATTGCACTTCAGCAATTGGCCCAATGATTTTAAAAGGGCTTGGGATTATCAGAGTGCTCACTGCAGCCAAGGCAGTCTCCAAAGTACGTGATATGCAAATAGAAAGGACAGGTTGTTCTAATGACCCTCACCCCATTTATTAGTTCTCTAATCTTTAATGAAACACACACTACCACAATCCTAGTTTATATATCACTCTTGTCCATTTTGGTCCCATATGACATTTTAATCACCCAATTTACTCCTTCATTAGACCCCTCAATTCCGAGTAAACCTCTGACTTCTGCCATACCCCATTGGATCAGTCTCCAGACTGGTCTGATAATACATTTTTGCTCCTTCAATATGGATGTTAAGTGCCTCTGCGGATAAAAGTATTAGGGTATTATCCTCTGATCCAGTGACACTTCAGTGCTAGAAAAGGCCTCAAGGTGCTACAATCATGTAAGGTGATTTTGGTGACCTGTCTATTATGTCCCTCAGTGACTATTCAGATATCAACAGTTTTCTTCGTATTTTCACAAACTCCTGATCCTGTTCTCCCAATCTTTAATAGCAAATTTCGCCACCCAAAGTACCAAATCGTGTCACTGTGGCACTATATTGCAACCCTGTCTGGTTGATTGTCTCCATTTGAGTGTAAATTGTTTAGAAAGTAGTTATTATTTAACTTTTTATCTTTAATGATTAATATACAGAAAGAGCTAACAGAAGTAAGTAGAAGGATGTCGATTCATTCTGTATCTACTCTATCCCTACCTTCCCCTATCCCTCCAACTTAGTGCCAATCACTACTGAAATCATTTTGTAATGTGTAACTTATGTATTCTATTCTAAGAATAAATATTCCTTGTTTGGGCTACTTACCTTCACTCTATGCTCACAAAATGCGTGAATAACTTTATTACATGTGTTAATATATTGCCTCTACTAACTAAATTATATTCATAATTCAAAAATATTAGTTCAGACACACAGGAAATTAAAACAAAAACATCCTATTCTATACTTCCTTGAAGGACAATCTCAATTAAATGACTCATCTTTTTTCAAACTGCACCAATTATTCAAAATTATGAATCATTTAGATCATAATTTCAAGAACATTTTTCTGTCTTCATGGAGATTTGAATTGCCTTTCTTCCTTTTAATTCCTTCTAGAAGTACATGCTTTCCACCTGATTATCCAAGTTCTCAACCATAATATTTGTTTAACTGAAATCTTTGATTTCTTGTTTCAATTAGGTCTACTTGCTTTCCTGATTATGCAGTATAACTCATTTTGACATTCCGAATTCAGTGCACTTCTCAAAATCTGGTGTGTTATTCTTTCTTGATTTTCTTTTTTCTTTTGACTTCAAAATGTGCCTTACAAAGCTAAAAAAATAACCAATTTCTGTTCTTATACATTATAGATACTTTGGTAAAATTCTACAATTTTCTTTTTGTCTTACAGCATCCAGTTCTGATGCAAATCTGATTTTTGTTGGGTTCTCTGGTGTTTTTCCACAATCACATTAATGCCATATATTCATCTTTAATGTTCTGAAATGTTATGAGAATGTCTCTTAGGAACTGGACTTTTTCCATTTATTGTTATAGATAGTCTTTGAGTCCTTTCAGTCTAACACTTGGTTTCAGTGCTATAAAATAATTTCAGTTAGTTCTTTGACTAGTGTTCTGCTAACTCTGAAATACCTATTAGTTACAGCCTTCATATTTGTGATGCAGACATCATAGTCATGACAACCATTCCCTGCTACCACCTGCCAAATGTTTGGTTTTTTGTTTTTTAAAGGAAAGGTACAGTAAGGAATGAAGGTGAATAGTCAAACAGGAAGAAAAGAAGAGAGAAGAGGAGAAAGAGCTTTATTTATTTATTTTTTAATTTAGTTGTTCACATTTGTTGTTTACCCTGGCCCAGATCTTGAGCCCTGGACCTTGGGAGGTATGTGGGACTGTTCCCAGGTGTACTAGACCACTAGGTAACCAGGGCGCACCCCCAAATGGGTATTTTAAGGTAATATGTTTGTTGGTCATGTTATAGTTCAAACGTACATTAACCCCATTTCTCACACAAATTTCATTACATGACAGTGGAGTTGTACAAGACAAAATGAACTCAACTCATCTGTGGGTTAGAGACTTGGAAATATGTTGAAGTTTGGAATCTAAAGTACATACCGCCTTAGATTTTGTTTTCGTACATCTGATGATTTTCCATTTCCTCCTTTTTTCACTGTTTGCTCTTTTTATTCAAACCTTGTTGTTGTTGTTTTTTAAATGGTTTTTGTTTCTAGGAATTTTTTTTTTTTTATTCTCCAGTAAGTTTTTAAAATAGAAACTTGATTTTGTTTTATTGAAGGCTTTTTGGTTTTTTAAAAAGGTTTTTATTTCTAGGAATTTTTTTTATTCTCCAGTATGTTTTTAAATAGAAACTTGATTTGTTTTATTGAAGGCAGAGTCTCCTGGAATTTTTCTGAGAGTTTAATGAAAGGTTTTTAAGGGTGTTTTTCTTATCTTGGAATTCTGTTTCTTTTGGCAGCATTTGTCTTGTATTTTCACCAAGCTGTTTTTTTAAATTTGTGGATGTGGCTTTCTGAAAAAGTTTGGTTATTGTTTGTTTTCAATTATTATCTACAAATCTAAGAATGTGTCTGTTAACAAATAGAAGCTCTTCATCTTTGTTATTGACAACATTGCATATGTCTCTGTTCTCTGGAGGGAAGAATTGACTAGTTGTCCTACTTCATGAATGGGTACCTGCCAGCAGACACATCCTAGTCTGCTTGTCACAGGTGGGGTGCATGCAGGTGTCCGTCAACCACAAAATCATTTTCTTAGGCTAAAATATTATGGTTCCTCCACATCCTTGTTTTCTCTCTTTTGTAAGTAGATGCTTTAATTTCTTTAGAGGGTGTTTTTCTAGGCTTCATCCTGGGACTACTCTCTCCTAATATTCATTGTGGGAAGATGTGGTCATCTGCTTTTTATGAGTGAAAACATAAATATATGACTCTGGTCTGTAACACACACGTTTTCTCTAAATGTTGAAGACTCCCTAAGTCTCTGTTGGAAAATATGTCTTCCAATCTAATTCAAACTTCTTCACTCCATATTTCTCAATTGTGAATAGATTCTTCAACTATTCTTTATACTCCAAATTTCCATTCATGAATCAAAGTCTCTAATTCACTAAAAAAAAAAAAAATCCTTCTCTCATGAGATCATTTTCTTTTGTACAGTTTTCATGGTAATTTCATGAACTATGGAATGAGGAGTGAGTTAAATTGTATATATTTTGTCACTTTGAACTATAACACAACCAAAGTCCAAAGTACTGCCTTCACAATATCCATTTGGTAAAGTTGCAACAGATAAGGGTTGGTACTACCATAGTGCCTGGATCACAGATTTTCTAATTTCTTGCCTCATTTTTAGTCACCTTTTTGTCAGCAGTAGACATAATTTGTGGCACATGTAATACCTATGTATGTAAATTTCATGCATATATTTCACAGCACACAAGAGTTGACTCATAGGTTTATCTGTGATTTGGTATATTAGGTCTAATCTTTGATTCAGGAGCAACTGGTCCCTAAATGTTTATTAAAGTAGCTGCAGTGTGTATGCTTCTCAGGCTAAAAGGAGACATTTGGTGGCCAAAACTTGTTCTCTGGTGTTGCACTAGAGACAAAATCCTTCCTAAGGAGCACATTCTAGAAATGAGTTCAAAACTATCTTTGCACTAATGGTTTCTGCTTGCTTTAAACATGGCTTCATTTAGTAGTAATTTATTCAACACCGGTTCTAATTTGCCAGGCCAGAGAGAATAAATTGAAGTTTGACAACTTTCAATAAAGTGATGTTAATTATTAGCAAAAATAATTATAATATCTTGAGAAGCAGGATTTCTTCTCTCATTACTAAGGGCTTCAAAGTAGCTGAGAACCATTTTAAATTGCATGTCTGATCTTTGGTTTCAGAGAGTGCTTCATTCGTGCTTTTTTATGTTGGTCCTATATAATCACAGGACAAATTTCTAAGTCTGAAATTCAGGATATTATCTGCTTTTCATCATCATCATCATCATGAGAATGTGCACAATACGTGTACAATCACTGTCCCCTCTGTACTAGAGTTGACTTGTGCCTAAAAACCCAAATACCTACAGGGTTCTAGTGGGTAGAGTGAGTGTTTGTGTTTGCTATAAAAAAATTAAATTTTAAAATAAAAATTTTTTAGGGAAAAGCAACTGTCTAAGCTTACTCATTCAAAGTCAATATCAGAGTAGGGAGCAGTGGGTCAGAGGTGAGTCAGAATAGAATCCCTGTGTGTGCTATTGATATTTTAAAATTTATCATGAAATATTCAGATATATGAGAAGGAACAAACAATACTAAAGAAAATATTTATGTACCATCATTTAATTTCAGAAGCAAAACATTGAAAACGCTTTTGCAGACTCTAAGTACCCAACCCTCCTTTGTTATACCCTAACCCTCCTCATCCACCTACCTTCCATATGTACTCATTGGTTTTTGTTCTTAATACTTTTTGAATTATGTACTTACTATATCACTATGAATATTTAGTAATAAATATGTTTTAAAATATTTTAAAATTGATATGCATGCTATCATATATATATATGTACTCTATTGTCAACAGCTTAATCTAATGATATCAATTGTTTGATATTAGAGTTTGTTGAGACTTTTCTCCATTTTTAGTTTATGGTTAGTTTTCTTAAATGTTCCATGTGTATATTTAATGACTGTGTAAAATTTAATTGCTGGGTGTAGTTTCATATATGTCTATTAAATCATATCTGTTAGGTTATTCTAATAGTGTTTCTTTTCTTATTTTCACCTGTTTAATTTATCACTTACAAAGGCAGGCATACTGGCATTCCTTGGTAACTCAGATGCTATGCCAGCTCCTGGGGTATCAAACATTTGAAGTTCAGTGACCCATATTAGGACTAGGGGGAGAGGGGACACAACCAAATATAAATAAATAAATAAAAGTGCCTCCTCCTCTTTATTCTTTCCTCCCTTCCTTCCTCTCTTACAAAAAGAAAAATGGAAGGTATGCTAAAATCTTTCTCCCAAATAGGTGTTTTGTGAATTGCTTCTTATGATTTTTATCAAATTTATTCACATATATGGAAGCAATTCGGTACTTAAAACTTAGAATTTTACCAAAACAACATTTGTTAAACTGAAAAACTTATTTTCATGTATTTATTAAAGGATTTATAGTAATATAAGTCCCAGAGGTCCCTTTTTGTTAGTATTTTATTTAAATATTTTTCCCATTATTTAGCTCCAAAATTTTTACCTTCTTATGTTTTAGATATATGTTTTATCAGTGCCTTATACATTTTTATATTTATTCAGAACTTGTCTCACATTTTTTGACTTTCTACATAGTTATTTTGGCACAAGATTAGTTCTTTTTCATTTAATTATTATACTCAATGCTAATTACCCTTCTTTCCCTTTCCTTACCCTTCTTTTAATCAGTTGTTTTTCATTCCATTTACGTACGGACTTTTCTTTAGAATTTATGCAGTCTTCTTTCTTCCTTTTTATTTTGACTTTTATTCTTCCTTCCATCCTAACTTATTTCATTCCTCCCATGCTCTGTAATTCCAATTTTTCCACATGCAATGTCTATTGCCAGAGCTTCTTGTATTATAGATAGATAGATAGACAGATAGATAGATAGATTTTTTTCTTGACTTTTTATTTTGAAATAATTTCAGACCCGAAGGAAATTAAAAAATTGTCCAGGAAGCTCTAGTGCACCTATTCCCCAGCCTTCCCCAATAACATTCTGAAGGACTTAGCACATTATCAAACCAAGAAATCAACACTGGTGCAATTTACACATCGTATTCAGATCTCACCAGCTGTACAAGCACTTGTTTAAGTGCTTGTAATTAAGCAATAATTTTGTTCCATTTTTATCCCCTGCGTAGCTTTGTAGAATTACTACCACATTTGAGATGAGAAACTCTTCACTGCCACAGGCACCCTTGTGCTAAACATTTGTTTTCTCTTTTCTTTAAAAAAAAAGCCATTTATACATGTACCTGGATTTTGTTGGAAGTATTCTATTTTTCCAAGGTTCAAAAATAATTCAAAATTTTGAAGCTACTGTCTCCCCCAATACATTTCAGTCATAGAAAAACATGCCTACTGTCTGAAATCAGCTGAGAACAGCCTATATGCCATCTGGTATGCATTACTACACAGCTAAATAAAACTGCATATCTGATGACATAGTCTATGTCTTCATCTACTATTTGGTATTTGTCTAGAGAAGTAGATTTACATTATATACCTCTCCTTACTATTTAGACATTTAAAAGAAAAGCTTGAGATAGTTTATTTCCAAGACTCTAGCATTTACTGTGTATAATATTCAGAGTTCAACACAAAAAGTCAGACTCATATTTTTCCTTCTAGCAATCAGCATGTGCCAGCCATACGTTTCATTTCTCGGGCTCCCACTCTTGTCAATGTGTCAATGTATATGAATTTCAATTGTGATTTCCCCCTAAGGATGTTCAATATTCATAATTCCCACTAGACTCAGCCCAACCTCAGGCCTACAAGTCTACCCTCCACCTGTGTAGCACAAGCTTATGTGTGCTTATTAACTTATAACCCTGTGTTAAATGCGAGTCCTGGAGAAATGACGTTGCATTTGCTTTTTTGCCTCGACCTCTGAAGAGCCATGGTAATCCTTTATGGACATCTCCCTTCATATTTCTAAGGTAACCATGGCAGAAATTATGGAAAACATGTCTTGAGTCTTTACTGTTTGCAATACACTTAACAAGAATTTATTCTTCTAGTCTTCTATAGGGTAGATAATATTAACATATTTTAACAAGGAGAAAATTGAGGCTTTGGAGGTTAGTATGCCTGGTAAGATCATGCAGGAAACAAGTAGCTGTATTTTAAGCAAGATATTAATATTATCTTCTAACCTGTCATGGTCTAAAGAACTGGTTTTTAAGCCTCTTATTTTCACAATAGGAAAATTGATGCAAATATGATAAAACAGAAAGATTTGAGCCACAATGAGTTTGAGAGATAAATACTACATGTAATTTTCTGATTAAGCGTATATAGAGTTTGGCTTTTTTTTTTTCAAAGTGAGAATAGCAAAAATCTACAGAGCAAATGATCTTTAAATTGTGACTATTTGGAAAGATAAGCTACATGCAAATTATGCCCTTTTTATTGAATTCAAAGTATAAGAATTGATCAGTATATTCTGCTGTAGGTGTATGTAGCACAAAGACATAGGAAGGTTTAGGATTGCTGCACCACAGTGTCACTGAATGGAACAAAGGTTGGCAGAGACAAAGATGGTAGTTCTTTAAAGAATGGAACTGATTCAACAGTAAATTAAATAGAGTAGATTTCCAACTTAGGTATGTAGAAGAAACTGTTAATGAACAACCTGATGGTTGACTAATAGATTCCTTCATAATATCAGAGATGAGGGCAGGCTGATCATTAGGGAGCTGTTCGGAGTCCACTTCTAAGGATGTGAGATTTGGCAGGCGTTTTCTTGCTTGCAGCATTCATTGCTGTTCCTGGTCACGTAAGAAGAATGGAGTGTCTGACAATGATGGACAGTGCAGCAGCAGTTGTGCTGCTTGGAAATTAATTTAAAGTCCTCTTCTAGAGAACTGCTATCTTCTGTTACTACACAGGAACTTGATTGTTCTAATAATGTGTGCCCAACTCCATAAGAAAGACAGTGCAAGGCAGTAGAGTCTAAGATACCTAAAGGAAAAAAAAGAAAAAGCATGACAAAAAATAATCAGTATTTTTTTGGCAAATGTCTGAATTCTAATTATCAGGGTATTTCATAAATAGTCTGTATCTGTACTTCAAATTATAATAGCCAGCTTTAAACCACCCACAATATACAAAATAGGAACAGATATTTCAGATTAGGAAAAGTTTCATATATATTTGATTTAATGCTAAAATGAAGCTGCTACTACTATTACTAGAGTAAATATTGGTTGAAGTTGGTCTAATGATACTAATGCATTAATAATGATAATAATAAAAGGAAGCTTATAGTAATTGAGTTCTGAGTATACAGTAAGTGTTATGCTAGCTAGTTTATAGATATAGATTATTTAATCTTTATAATGATGCTGCAGAAATTACATCTCAGTTTTGCAAGTGAGATAGCAAAGTCTTTTAAAAGCTAAATAAATTGCTCAAGGCAATCTTATTTCAGAGTCTATATATTTGATCACTGTACAGTATTCTTCCTATACCTTTTTAGCTGTGTTATAAGTATATTGGCAGCTAAGAGCAGTGAACAAATCATAATAGCAGACATTGCCTAGTAGTTATACATGTTTATGTGGTAGCCTTTTTAAAATATGTGTATGTCTTAAAGAATACACAAATACATCTGCATAAATATCTTATTATAATGAGTGTACAGGTTTTTAATATACACCATAATATTTTTCTCTAATATTAATGTATATAAATATAATAAATACATCTATTCATTCTCACGACCACCCTATGCGGCAGGAATTTTATTACTATTAATAATAATATACATGTTGCAGATGAGAAGACAAGTACAGAAAGATTAGATCACTTGGCCAAGTTGGTCCAGAGAAATCTCCCAGGATCAGGGTCAACTGAATCCAATGCCACACCCTTGTCCACATCACTCTGCTATCTATGCTAGTGATCAGGACACAAAAACAGAATGAGAATAAGTCTAAGCCAACAAAGTTTTATGAGGACTTTAAAACTGAGACCATTTATTGCTTCAGGTTTTGACATATTTTGACATACTTTCTGAGACCCCAGAGAGCTCCCTTGCCCCTTTCATCTAAGAACACAGCAATAAGGTGCCAGCTAGGAACCAAGAAGAAGCCCTTCACCAGAGCTAGACCACGCAGGCACCATGATTTCTGACTTCCAGTTCCAGAACTGTGAGAAATAAATTTCTGTTGTGCATAAACCACCTAGTCTGTGGTTCTTACTGTGGCCTGAACAGACTTAGAAGGTTATAGAAAAATAGATCATGCTACTGACATGTAATCCAGGTTCATCCAAGATCAATGAAACATAACAAGACATGCTAGAGAAAAGAACAGTTAGTTCTGACCTCTGGATGAGGAGGACTGCCACTGTATTCCTATGTCACTGACTTTTTTATCTTTCTTGGAAAGATAATACAGATTTTTTAAAAAATAAAAGTGCACATATGCTAACAGAGTGTGCATGTCTATATATATATATGTTGTGGGTACATGTGAGAATTTGTGTGTGATGTGAATATGTATATCTATTCATATCACACACACCCTTGATTTAAAAAAAAAATCCAGTTCTTCTAGAAAAAGAAAAGTACTGAGATTTTTCTTCTTCTTTTTTTAATTGCATTCCTGGGATTTGGGGGAGTAAATTTTACCCTTACTCTGTTTTGTTTGTAGAAAAACTATGATAACTTAGGGAACTTAAAAAAATAGGCTACATATTTAGCTATTCAGATGATTATCCATTTAAGAATAGCATCACTTCTGAATTTGCATCAGCAGTTGGTGTCTATCTGCTGTACCAGGTGAGTTCACTGAAGTAACATTGAAGACCAAATAGAATAGCTTATGTGGAAGTATTGTGTTTTAGTACTATATCTGCTTTGTCACCAAGATCCAGCAAAGGGGAAAAAGGCCACAAATTGTATTGCTGTGTCTAGTAGTAATGGCTGATAAAGTTTAATGATAAAGAAAAGAGAAGCTGTCCTGAATCCTACTTGGTGGATTTATTTACACATACTTAATTTGTCTGTGACTTGGCTTCTTTATGAGAGGTGGGAAAATGTTTATACATAAAAGATTTGTTATGAGTTAAATCAGTTAATATCTGTCAAGATCTCAAAATATCCATGACACAAATACATAGTGTATTTGTCCCCCAAACCACACCCCCTGAAATGACAGGGAAACCTTAGACCTTCCTTGGTGTTGAAAGCATAAAGAACGTTAACAACTTAATTCAAAAGATAACGGAACATCTCCTTGTCTAGGACTGATGAGGGAGGTACTTCATAGATCTCCCCGGATGCCCAGATTATGCAAAGCTCTAGGAGGTTGGCATGATTTTTTTCCCAAGGAATGATGACAATTTGGGTAGCTAGCTGTGTTAGAAACAGCCTGTTATTATGAACCTATATCTAATAAATTACTGAAGGAGAGATGCTAGATAACGTTTTGTTTTCAGAATGCATGGACCTCCTCAGATTCCATCTACCTCTTCCCTTCTACCCCATCTTCCTGGGGCTGTGATACTCATAGTTACCCAGAACTGCCCAACAGGACACTTCAAACTCCTTTACTTGAATATGCCCTCCTGAGTGCATGACAAATGTCTCTATCATGCTACTATGGAGCAAATTGCTTCAAACCTTTCTGAGAAAAGAGACAATTTTCAATCAAGTTGTATGTTATGAGTGTTTTAAAACCAACAAGTCATGTCTTCATAAAGTCACATTTACTTTCTATGTGCTTAACTTCCCAACATGTGGGGCCTCCATCCTTCACTTGCTCTGTCTCCTGTACTCTGTCCTTGGGTCTTCTATCTCATGAAAACGAAATTGTGGACTCTTCTCTGTATTTGCATGCATCGTCCAGCATTCACCTATTCTTTTTTTCACAATTAGTTTTTTTTTTTTTCATCTATAGAGAAGTCTTCTTATAGTATACATCATCTTTAACTCTTCCAAGGACACTTGTGTAGCAATATTTGCTTAGGCAAATGTAAGGACAGCAGATATTCGATTTTGAATGCTCAGCTGTTCATTAATGTTTATCTCTGATTGTTCCATCTTCAGATACATGAAAACTCTCTCCTTTCCCTAAATTCCCAAAGTGAACTGGCTATTCTTCTCTAATGTTACTCAGAGAAGTCTGTCATTGTCATAACAAGATACCATAGGACTGTGTGGCATAAAAAACAGATTTTCTCACAGTTTCTGAGGCTGGACATCCAAGACAAAACATTCTAGCAGGGTTGGTTTCTCCTAAGGTTTCTCTCAGAAGGCTATGTTCTTATTGCATCCTCTCAAGGCCTCTTCTTCTCTGTGTGCACTACTTATATCTCTTTCTCTTCTTGTAAGGACACCAGTTCTACTGGATGACATCCAACATGGGTGTCCCATTGGATGACATCACTTACCTTTAATCACCGCCTTATGGGTCTTGTCTTGAAGCACAGTCACGTTGGATTTTGAATCAAGCATATGCAGTCTAGAGGGACATAATCCATAAATTAGATTTTACTTGATAGTCAGAGTCATAGTCGTTAAAACATCAGTTTTACCCAACACTAACCTTTGAGCATCTTGATGAAACTAGTTCTATTCAATTCATCTCTTTAACTCTTACAACATGTAAGAGTGACAGTGCTGTTTAAATAATACCAAGTTACCATTCCCTGAACAGTGTCTTTACACCGTTAGGCCCTTCATATACATGGCAATCATCACAGTAATAACATTGCAAAGTAAATAATATTCCCTCCAATTAGAGATGATAGCACGGAAGCACATCGTTTTAGCAAAGCTTGCAAACCAGGCAAGTTAGCAAAGCTCTAGTGATTGGTAGAGACAGAACTCAAACAAACCTGGGTCTATTATAAAGTGAAGGGAAGGATCTTTTCCCTCCAAATCTGTCTCCTGATCTATGTGGAAACAAATACCACTCACTATGGTAGGTCATAGGTGATGCCATTCCCGCCCCTGTCCCCTGCCTTTATCCATGAGTAGAAGAATTGCGATTTTCTTTGGTAACTTGTTTGTGTAGGCAGAAGAGGAAAGAACAAAAATTTAAGAAATGTGTGAGTGTAGTGGAAGCAAAAAGGAATCTTTCCAGGCTTTTGCAGGAAGTGATCAATAATGGCGACCAGTGAGGAAAGCATAAAAAGCTGCCTCACAAAATAATGACAGTATTATTCACCCTAGAATAAAACAGAAAACTATAAAACTCTGGTGGATTTAGCAGGCATCCACCTTTATGCATGGCATCATGGAGGGGTGTGTTTCATAGACAATAAGAAGTCCACCCATTCCAAAATTGTGCCTCATTATTCCTTGACAAGGCCTGAAATTAACATGTAATTCCAAGGGATTAAGATTTCCAAAGGTACCAGTCCTAGTTGCACCCTAATCCTCATTTAGCATGTTAAAATCTAACCAGGTAAATGAGTTAACCTTTAATGAACTAATGTCACATTGTAAGCTATTAGATAAACATCTGGTTTGTTGTTGTCATTTTAATATGACAATGAATTGTGCATTATGACTGAGCAAGTATATATTCTAATTCATAGGCCTAGAGGTCAGGGTCGGGTATATCCCATGGAATGTTTGGAAGTGGGTGGGAAGGAGTTGGAAAGCACAAGAAGCTGGAGGAATGGCAGAAGGGAAAGCGACTGAAGTCAGGAAGACATGGTACTAAAAGCCAACAGCCACTTCCCTGCATGAGTGGATCCCTCAAATACTGGTAAACACTGATGGTAAAGAGTTTGTGCTTCTCCATTTTCTTAGAAGCAAAACAGAGCATAGGGATTGCCTGGGTCACAAAATTTTAGACTTGTAGGTTTGAATCAGGCAGGATAAATGAGTTGCATTTAGTTACTTTGTATCTACTTGCCGTTTATACTTGGGGACATCATTTGTATTGCTTTCTGCAAAGCTAGAGCTCAACTGTGATGAGAATTGATGCTTTCAATTTTTCAAGCGTTAATTTTCTATTTGGCTGATATGTCCAGAAACCCTTACCTGTCTTTTCCTAAACTGTCTGGGTAATTGCCTCAATTCTCTGCTTCACCTTGACTTGGGAACCTAGCATTTTTAAGGCATTTTTCTTTCAACTCACACTCTCCTGGCTTAAAAGGTGCTGCTATTGAAGCTAGGAGGTCAAGGTGGGCAGTTAGACCTGACAATTCACATTGCTCAAGTTCCTGACTTAGTTACTTGAGGTGTGTAAGAGAGAAGAAAAAGAGAGAGACCTAGTTCTCTTAGCTACTTCAAAGGGTAAATAAGTAACCAAATGTCGAAGTCAGCTGCAAATGACTGGCTCTTTCTACCCACACTCTCCAATGACTTTCCTCTCTACACAACTGAATCTGCAGGTGGAAGATATTCAGTAGATGGTATATTTTTAATACTTTCATGGCTATTTCTTTCCATAGCAGTGCAGCGGCTTAGTGTCAATATCCTGCCATCTCTTTAAAGGCAGGGCAGTTATTTTAGAAGATTAGTTAAGATTATACAGCAGAATAGAGGATGCAGACGGAGGTAAAAGGAGAACCTTGTACTTCGGCATCTGGTTTACATTTTGGAGTTTGTGCTTCTTGTACCTAAGAAAGTATTGGCACTAAAAGGATAGGGACCTTCTTGAAACAAAAGAAGAGATGAAGCAGGTTTTTCTAACCTGTGTTCTTCAGAGATTAAAGGGAAACTTACCTTTATTAGTGAAAATTTGGTGATCACCTTTCAGCAACTTCACATATTAATTTATATTTGTAGAGTTAGATTTTTTCACACTTTTAAGACTATAAAATTAAAAAATAATCTACTAGAAGGCAGTCTGCTTATTGTTGAACAAAAGCTTCTTGATTTAGGAATTCAAATAATCTATTGCTTAGAATGAGTTAGAAATTCATTCAGTTATATTTTAATTGTGTCAAACTCCTGAAAGTTTCATAAATTTCATAGAAATGTAAAAAAATCCCATAAAGTTAGAGAAAAATCTAATGTGAATCCAAAGTTCCTGTCTTTTTGTCCCTGAAGCTATACAAACCATGCTTATGATAGTACTTGCAATGTAGACAAAAAAGCACAGACACAGTATAAGTTAGCACATGCAAAATAATGCATGACTAAAGGAAAAAAAAATAAGTGTTGTTAGAGTTCCAAGAAGAAAAATAAAAATCATTTCAATTGCAATGTTGGAAAAATAAGAAGTTGAATTTTTTTTGCTTTTTCTTGGATCTTGGATCTTGGATCTTTTTCTTGGATCTTGAAGCATGGGAAGCATTTTTGTTTTTAAAGATATTAAATAGAAACTTCAAGGCTGAGAAAACTGTATGAGAAAAAAATACAGATCTAGAAATAAGTACAATTACATTTTCCATGTTGACTGGGACATCTATGGATGTTACCTATGGATTATCAGCATATAAAGGGTACAACAGTCTAATCTTGATAGACATAATGACCAAGTATTTAGAGGCATAGCTTTCTTAATTTAAAACCTATCAAAATCATTGGTAGGTTTACTCTTTATTGTTCTTTTCCTTGGGATTTAGAATATTTTCAATGCATAGTGCTAATATGAAGGAGTGGGGGTATTTGGAAGGTGATTAGGTCATTAAGACAGAGCCCTCATGAATGGGATCAGTGTCCTTAAAGAGAGACTTCAGAGAGCTCCCTCTTCTCTTTGACTGCATGAGAATATGAAAAGGACAGCTATTTACAAACCTGGAAACCCTTACCAAGCACCTAATCTACTGGTGCCATAATCCTGAACTTCCCAGTCTTCAGAATTGTGAGGAACAATGTTTTTCATAAGCCACCCAGATGATGGTATTTTGTTATAGCAAACTAACAAATCTAAAAAAACATGGGATCTAGATGTATTCTGTAATTCAGGAAAGAATTTAGTTGATAATCTAGTCTGAGAAACTTAAATGACAGATAAAAGTAGCATTCTGAAATGTAAAGGAATATTATAGCAGTTTAAGTAAGTGAAAGCACATCCTTAAAAAGAAAAATCTATTAAGATAGAATTGAAGAAAAATCTTGAACACAATGCAAGATGCTGATACATTTTGGGTAAATAAAATAGGCATATTGCAAGTATATAGTACATTTCTTTGGTTTAAGAAATGTATTTGGGAGGGGGAAGGTATGGAAAGAGAGGAAGAGGTGGTGGTGAGGGACAGATTTTGAACTCTGGTGGAAGATGTGGTGTGAAATACAGATGGATATCGATGTCACTATTCAAATGAAGGTGGCATCATGAGTGAGAGATTTAATGAATATCAATAATTTAAAAAAGAAACTATGTATACACACACACACACACACACACACGAAACAAAACGCTAAGCAAATATAAATGTTATAAACCAAATGTTAGAGATTTTCTCCAGATGGGAGCATTTTAGATTGTATTTTGCTTTTTCAAATTTATATGTATTTAAACATATTTTGCAGTAAATATTTTGCAACATAAAGTAAACTTATTTTTAATAAAGTGATTTCTCATAAAATTATTTCCAGTGGTTTTATTGCAGTGGCTATGTAAGTTAAGTCTGTGAACGCAGGTCAGTCTTCTCAGGACAGGTCACAAAATTCCTCTGAAATGAAGGATAAAACCTGTGGGCATTCAGGGAATATTAGCGATTTCAACCTGCCTGCTTTCTCATCGATAAGAAGAGAAATAACATTTCAATTTCCATGTGTCCTAAAGTTTCAAGGTGCCTTGCCTTTATATTATTTACTTGGAAAATAATAATATGTTAAAATATATTTCAGTCATTCAAGCTTGCAAGGAGTGTCTGTTGTGTATTGACACTGTTAGGTAAAATAGGTAACTGCCAAAATCCAACTATTCAGTTTTTATTTATTGATAGTCATTTCAATTGCTTCTCAGATTTGAAAACGAAAATACATTATGTGTGTGTATGTGTGTATATATATATGTATGTATATATATATATATATATATGCTTATATACACCTCAGTTTCTCTATAAGATACTCTTAAATAAAATGGAAAATAACCAGGCTGTGCCATAAATCTAGAAGAAAATAATCTAATTAGATTTTTGTAAGTCTGTATATAGTAATTGGGTTTAGATTAAGGGTGTTTGAAATCAGTTTGAACTTTGATTTGAAAGGTTTATATTTTTTTCAACATGACTATGGTTTTATTTTTTATGAAAATAATTCATATGTGTTAATATTATAATTAAACAATATTGAAGAGCAAAGACATTCATGATCATTTAATTAATAGATAATTATAGAGTGCTTTTCTTAATATTCACATATGCATAAATAATTATTTGTAATCTTATGAATATATAAATAAATACATGAGGTTTTATTAAGCTTTTCTCTTTGTAACTACTTTTAACATAAATATATATCAACATCTTTTCATATTAATAAATATAAATTTCATAATAATTATAATAAATCCTAAAGTCCAATTATATGAATACAAAAGAGCATAAAGTCACAGAAAGTTAAAAAATGAATTGAGAGACCAAATTTTACATTCTTGAGAGTCATACTAATTTTGACTAAAACACAAAGGAATTATTTTTATCTGTCTGCACCCTGCAGATATCAATTTAAATTCTTCCCATACAGATATTTCTTATACATATAAATCGCAGGAAGATATACAAAATGTGTGCATCTTTGTTTGCTAATGTGGCATGTTTTTATCTATTAGTACAAAGGAAGGAGTATTGGGGAGGGGGAAATCCTTGAAGCTCTGAAATAATAAGTGCTCTCTCATTCTAAACACTAAAATCAAGGACTATTATATCAGAAGTCATCTTAAAAGGCTCCGTATTCAAGCCAGTATTATGGCTCAGGAAATAGGAGGCTACTGCAGTTAGGTAGCTTTTTTATGTTCACATTGGCAGTGAGAAGAATGTGAAGCCTGCATCCAGAAACTTCTGATTTGAGGTACAAAAATATTTGAAGTCACCACATCACACACGATTTTTTGCTTTCATTTCACCAGTGCACTTTATTTTATGTTGTCCTTGGCCCTTCTGGAATACATCCAAAATAAGATTATTAAAGGATGATGTCTATTTGCCCTTGACCTGACCATGTTATTAGGACAAGGGCATTTCTAAGAAGTAATACGTCAATCTCTGTGCAAGATATTTATGGACATTTTCAGCACATCTGGGTTTTTTGTTTTGTTTTGTTTTGCTTTGTTTTTTTGTAAGGCTATTCCAACATTACTAGCATATCAGATTGAAAGCTTTCTCTGTATCAGGAGTCAGTGAATGCTACTATATGAATCAGTCTGCTTTGATTGAGAAGGTGATTTATGTAACCATGGAGTAAGACACTGTGGTTTCCTGCTGCCTAAAATAAGCCTCATCAGAAAGCAAAATTGCCTGAGTGACGAGGATAGATCTGAGGGAAGCAGATGTGTGTCTGGTACTTCATGACAAGCTATGCTGGTACCCGAGATGCAAGATGTCACTTAAGGTAATGAAAACCTCTAGTAACATGGTTGAAATGCTTGCCACAGCTTATAATAGGCATGCCAAGCTATATAAAAGCTTTTTTATGATATTGTTCTTGTCATAGGGGAAATGAATCTATAGTTCACCACTGCCTCCTACAAGGGTTGGCTGCTATGATTGCAAGAACTGAGAAAAACCTTTAGTTAGCAGAGGATCTGAACTTGTTTTTAGAAGAGATGCTGAGCAACGTAGTCTCTGATAAGTATATGCGGCTTCTCTATGATGACTCACACCTTTATCAGAACTTGGAAATCATCTCATTATGTTTCTTAAATCATCTGGTTGTACAGTCTCAAAGGAGACTGGAAACCAGAGAATTAGGACTCATCCATCCCTACACCCAAACCTGAGCACTGTATCTCATAACTCTGAAAACCAATATTTTGTCCACCATACTGAGACCCTAAATTTCACCTGAAATGAAGAATCCTCACAATTCAAGAATAACCAGAATGCTGACCATCACTCTGTATGCAGGAGTTTGAAAGTGTCATACATTAGAGGTCATTTCCTTTAAGTAACTGGGCCTATAATTTGGGAAAACCATACCTATGTTTTTAGTGGTATCTGCAAAATATCTCTGTAGCCTTGCTGTTATCCACGTATATAATGGTTGTCTGAACTTTATACTTTTAGCATTATCTTTTTATGTGAGATGGGATGTTTAAAACATTTTAACAAAATATATAAAATTTGTTCATCAATATATTTGTCACCTGTAATAGATAATCTAGAAAATTTAAATAACTCAATGAAACTAAATTCAGTTTTTTCCTCAATATTGCCTTGAGTTTTCTGCTGTCTTGATTAGAAAATAGGATATGATTTTACTGAGACTGTCCATGGTTCTGGAAATTCTTCTTGTGATACAGTGGAGAATCAAGGCAGTAGTATATCCTCTCTAAGTACATTTTTTTCAGTTTTATTGATATAGTATTGGCATATAATATATGTACTTTAAAGAGTATTTGTATTCCAAAATTATTACCATAGTACAATCATTAACTTCTCCGTCCCCTACATAATCTTATTTTTGCTTGTGTGTAGTATTTTAGATTTATTCCGTTTACTTTCAAATATAATATTATAGCTAGTTCTACTCATGATGGTGTACATAAGATAAATTTGCCCTATTTATCTTACAACTGAAAATCTTTCATCAAATAACCTTTCATCAAATCTCCCCTATCCTCACACCCCCTCCCCACCCATAGCATCCACCACTGTACTCTCTTTTTCTATCAGTTTGACTTTTTAGGTTCCACAAATACATGAGAATATAGAATATTTTGTTGTTTATCTTTCTCAGACTTATTTCACTTAGCGAATGTCATCAAATTCCATTCATGTTATTGCAAATACCAGGATTTTCTTCTTTATTATGGTTGAATAATGATCCATTGTATGTGCATGCACACACACACACACATAACACACACACACACACACACACATATACTAAACATATTTTGCATTTCCATTCCTCCACTGATGTACCTGTAGGTTTAGGTTATTTTTGTGTCTTGACTATTGTGAATAACACTCAAGGGACCAAAAAGGGAAGATGTGTCTGAAATATTGATACCATTTCATTCAGATATACCTAGAAGTGAGATAGATGGATCATATGGTAATTCTATTTTTAACTTTTTGAGATGCCTCTGTTCTGTTTTGCTTAGTGATTGCATTAATATTCCCACCAACAATGCAACAAGGGTTCTTTTGTCTCCAAAGTCTCATTGATATTTGTTATGCCTTATCTTTCTGATAATACCTCTTCTATCAGGTATGAGGGAATATCTTGCTGTGATTCTCATTGATATTTCCCTGATGAGTTGTGATGTACAGAATTTTTTGGTGTTCCTGTTGGATATGTATATGTTTCCTTGGAAGAAATATATTCAAGTCCTTTGCCTGCTTTTCAAATTGTTATTATTTCGCTCTTGAGTGGTATAAATTCCTTATATAATTTGAATATTAACCTCTTATAGATAGGTAGATTGCAAATATTTTCCCATCTCTAGTTTGCCACTTCATTTTGTTGTTTCTTTGTTTTCAAGTAACTTTCACATTTCTTTAAATTTCTTCTAATCAAGAAGAGCATTTCTAGTAGAAAGGGAACTATAGTTTGAAGTTTTACTATACTTAGCTTAGTCTGCCAGTGCTTTCTCTTTTCCCCTGAGTTCTTGCAAATTACTTTCCTTAAAAAAGATAATTGCCGCAATAGAAAAAATATTTTCACTAGATAATTTACAAAGAAACATAAAGGGCCAGCAAAAAGAATAAATTTATTAGAAAGAAAGGTAATGCTGACTAAAAAAAGAGATAAAGTTACATCTGTATCACTACCAAACATTAATGATTACCCATAATATAAAAAATATAGGAAAATTTACCCTCATATACATGAAATGATTTGGAAGCTACAAACTACTATATCACTTTGGGAGAGCAATTTAGCAAGATGTAGCAAAGACTTAAACTAAGCATGCACCCAATATAAGTAATAAACTCAAGAGAGGGAATATTCCATTCATTCTGTGTATAGTAAAATAATTTAGATAAAAGTTACTTCAGTTTACATATTACTTTAGTTTGCACATTAATACTTTATCAAAAACTATTGATCTTACCATCTAAATTTGTGAAAACTGACATAAAAATATAATTTCCCCCACTGCATACATTAAAAAAAACACAAAACAGAATAGCACAAAATGAATCACAGATTTTAGGGTTGGAAATTACTTTGGAAAAGTACTAGACTTCAATTGCACCCTCACTTTTTTTTTTTTTTTTTTAAGGAATGGTGCAGGCTGGAATGAAGGCAAGCAGATGCAGGAAGATAGGCAGAGAGAGGAGGAAGCAGAATTTTTTTATTGATTATATTTAGTTGTTCATCTTGGTTGTTCATCCCTGACCTCAGGGCAGGAAACTAAGACCTTGGGATGGATGTGATCTGTGCTCAACCATTACTCCACCAAGGTGCACCTGTACCCTACTTTTATATAATAATCTCCACAGGGCCACCAAAACCTCCCTTATGTCTGAGGCTATCTTGAATGGTAACTCCTACCCTTTCTCTTCCTTCTATGTTATATATGCCTAATGGTAAAAACACAATATCCTGGGATCAAACACTTTAGTATACCTTATTAGTAATATTTTTTTCTAGTACCATTTCTATAGCCATTATGGGCCTTGCTTGTGAACTAGCAATAGGAGACCTAATAACACTCCATGAGATCACCATCAAAATTTAATGAAGTCCCTTCAGGTGTTGACCATTGAATGGATATTCAAAAGCAGGTCCCAGGCTAATGCAGTTCTAGATAATAGAAGAGGTAAATGCCTTGGGGGATGCAGGTAAAGTCTTTGACCAGGCTAAGTGGTTCTAACCTATTCTACTGCCTTAGCAGACTCTGAACAACTAAGTCTGGCCTAAAGGTGACTTTCCAGGGTCAGTTTTTCAAACACGTGACTGACCGGCCTGAGGAAGATTGGTGACTTCATCGTGGACATGGAACCTTTCCCAGCAACCCGTGGCCAATAGCCACCCGCTTAGTTGAACCCCAATAAAGCTCCATGAGCAGACCAACCCCTGTCCCACCCAACCCCACAGCCATGCTTTATCTTGCAGTCTCCTCACCTATTATAAGTAAAAAGACTTTTCCTTGTTTAAGGGAATTTTGACTTGTGTCATCTGACCCATGTTCACCAAGGGAATTGACCTGTTATGTTTGGTAACAAGATTTTCTTTGCTATCTTGGGGGTCTGAGTGTTTTACTCTGCAAGGAAATAACACTGGGCAGGGGAGAGGATTTCATACTTTTCTTGTAACAACAGTTCCTTCCCTTCCATCCATCTGCATCACCAAGGATCTCTCTCCAGTCTCTGACCCACCCCTGGTTATGCTTATTGCACATGGTATGGGACATTGAAAAGTAATTTGCAAAGGTATATAAACTTTTGCTATATCTGGAGTTCTAAAGCATTCCAGTCTGATATGCCAGCTCCACAATGGGTTTTTAACAATTTGTTAAAGTTTTGCTACTTTTTTCTTATGTACTTGAATGACAGTCATTCTTTCCTCCTGTGCTTTTCCACACAAAAAGGCTTGCTTGCTGCTTCCAGCAGCCATGAAGACAGCCATAAAAACCACCAAGCTAGCAAAGCCATCAAAACATCCTGTGACCTGAGCTCACTGGCTGGAATGTTGCCAGCAGACAAAGAACTTCCTGGGCTTGAAACCCCCTCCCCTAATTTACATCCCTGTCTTCCCACACTTACTCTAACCTATGTAAGTGTGCTCTAACTGGAAGCCTGTGCTCAGCCTTTGTGTGGGAAGGAACCCTGCTGAGCCTGTGGGTAATAAATCTGCCTAAAATACTTCCAAAAGTAATAAATCTGCCTAAAATACTTCCAAAAGAGTGCCCGCTTGGAGTGTCCCAGGAGAGGCATAACATGCTCCCCACAGGTAAATAAACCCATTCATCCATCTTCAAGGAATTCCTGTACCTCATGGAGATTGAAATTAGTCACCCTTTGATTTCAGTTCTTGGTTGTGATGGTGATCAAAAGAGATTGCTCCAAGACTCAGAAGAGGTTCTGTAGAAATCCCATTCTGGCAAGCAGATTAATTTGAACTGAATGCAATGACCATCTTGCAGGTGAAGTAGAAGCTTCTGCTTTTCTCCTAACCCTTTTGCCTTCCCTTAAATGAAGAAGTGATAACCACTCCCTAAGCCTCTAACTGCTCCCTAATGGAAGAAATGATTACTCTTCCCTTATTGCCCAGAAGAATGTAGTTTGGGAAATATCCAGGTGTAAGTTTAGCTGCAAACACATTTTCTTTGTTTATCTTTATTTTTACATCTTTATTTTTGCATCAAGATGAGTCATTTTCTTCTTGACTTATGAAGACCCTTCCCCCTCTCTTTGATGTCCCAGGTCCCTTTCCCAGCACAAGATAAAAGTTTTTGGTCTTTTCCATTTACCTCAGATTTACCTCCACATGTGTCACTAAATTTAGTCTTTATTAGTCCTGACCATTGTTAATTTTTTGTTAATACAGTCAGTGGAGAACCTCAGAGAGCTGAGGAAGTTTCCCTAAGCTCCTAAAGTTGGCCAAGAAAGGTTATTATTTTGTAGTTTACCTGGATTTTTTTTTCACTGACAAAGCCTTAAACATGCTACACTACTTTGTACAAACCAGGTAGAATTATAGTCATTTTGTTTTCTCTCCATTTTACTTTCCGTATTCCATTTACAATGGTCTCCTTGGGTTCTTTTTGCTAATTGGTTATAAGTAGAGAATAAGATTTGATATTAGGAGGAAAAGCCTTTGTATTCAAGTTATCAATAAGTTGGGAGATTGGTGGACACATGTCTAAAAATTACCATCCCATTCCTCAGGTAAAGTGAGGGTTTTTATAGGGACTGTTGAAATGGGGATGACCTGATGGGGGATACAGGAAAGTGTGTTTGGGTAGGAGAGAGGCTGAGGTGCACCTAGCTCCAATGTTTTGTCATCATTAATGGGTGGCACTGGTTGAATTTTGATTTGAGCACTTTGCCCTAGGGTTGTTTTTTTTTCACCTGCAATTAAATTGATTCTAAGCAAATTTCAAGAAAAAAAAAACAAAGGAGAAAAAGAGTCCTTTTTTTGTTCATCAATTGAATCTGTAAGATCTCTTTCATTTCCTCCAATATTTCTTGTTTTTTCCACTTCAGAAACTTGTTTTCTTTGTCTACAACATTCTCCATCCTGCTCCACCACCACCTGACTGCTCGTTCTTGTCTTCCTGCCTTTTCCTACTTATTTTCTAGTCTTTAAATCTCAGTTCATGTGTATTTCTTTTCTGACATAACATTTTAGCTATTCTTGGTATCTCTACTATATGATCTTGTAGTACCTGGTATATTTTAATCATAGCATTTATAACATAATTGTAATTTATTTTTTAAAATTCAACTTTTCCTGTTGTCTCAGGCTTGTCAGAGATCCCAAAGGTTGAGAACAATGGTTCTAAATGTCCAGAAATTCTAAATGAAAATACTAGAACATTTATATATAAGCTGACTCTATTGTTTGATGTTTAAATGGCATATTTTTGTGAATAAAATGGAATGCTATTAGAAATTAAGCCTTGATCACAGATGTAAATTAGGACTATCCCAGGTCAACGTAAATATAAGGTTACCTACTGTTATGGACTAAATGTTTTTGTCACCCCGATATTCTTATTTTGTAGCTCTAATTCCCATGTGACTCCATTTGGAGATATGACCTACAAGGAAGTGATAAATAAAATATTTGCTGTCAAATGTAGGCTCATTTTCACCCAATGCTCATAGATAAACTAAATTCCATGATACTGGCTTTTGTAAAAGGGAAGTAGCTTTATTGCTGACCAGCCAACAAGGAGACCTAAGCAAGTGGCTTGAAGATTGTTCTCCCCTTCTCATCGGCCCAAGGGTGATATCAGTTTGTATAGGGTGGTGGGCTGAGATCTTGGATAGTAACTGGATAAACACAGGGGGAAGGTTTTAGTCAGGTGTGGGATACACTGTGCCTGCCTGAAAACCCTTGCTGGAAGACCTTGCTTTTTTAATGTCCTTGATTTCTTTGAAAACAATACTGAAGAATGAGATTAATCCACTCTCAGCAGTTAGTTAACTTTTAAATAGCTACAAAGTCATAAGGGGGGAACCCAAATCTGATAGAGTTGGTGCCCATATAAGAAAAGAGACAACAGAATGTATGCTGATTCCCCATCTCTCTTTCTTTCCTATGTCAGGAACCAAATTGTCTGGCTTCTTGGACTTTATAATCTCGAGAATTGTGAGAAACAAATTTCTGTTGTTTGGGCCACCCCCAGTCTGTTGTATTTTGTTTAGTCTCACACACACACACACACACACACACACACACACACAGACACACACACACACACACATAAGATGGGATTAAGCAGCACTCTCACAATAGAGCGCAAAAGTTTTCTTGGGGAAAGAGGTGACTTCAGTAGAAAGTACCTTGTGATACCACTGGATGCAAAAAGCATGATAGGAGGGAGAATTTGGAAAGAGTAGAGATTTAGACCTACTGATGAGCCATCATTTACAGGGAATTATAGATGGAAGAGCCCAGCAGAAGAAACTCTAAAAAAAACATATAACATCCACCAGAGAGAATGTGACACAATTCAAAAGTTCTATGTCTGGATCAGAATGCAACAGTTAAGGCACAACCTGATGGCTCAGGCATTAAGATGATGTCTGAGCCTTAAAAACCCAGGGACCTGGGGGAAAATCTGAGAATGAACCAAAGCATATATAATGCTTCTTCCTCCTTTCTCTTCCTTCATTGTTGCCTGCCTCCCCGCCTTAAAAAAGGGGAAACAAGTATCAGTTAAATATGCCATTTTCAGCATTTTTTTCTTTCCTGTGGTCATCTGTTTTTTTGCCTACTTGGAGCCTCAAAGTTGGAATAAAAAAGTTGGAGCCCTCCTAGTTGGAAATGAAGGAAAATAGAATAATTTCTACAATATCACTTACTCTCTGTAGGTCTTTCCTTAGACAATGCCTGATATGGGGAAAGATATTTAAATACTATACTTAAAAAAAAAGTATTGTATACTAGACTGGAGCTTTTTATTACCTAAACAAGGGATATTAAGTATTTATTAATGGAGAGTGACTGAAAAATCCTTTGCTTCCTGTCAAAGGTTATAATAAATATTTGAAAAGAATATCAAGAAAGTGATATTGAAAGGAAGTTTTGAGAAATGATTAAGATTTTAATGCTGGTGCAATAAATATAAAGCTGATTATCTAGTCTTTTGTATATTTGTAAACTGATTAGTTGTCATTATTTGATTAACTTTTTCATTTCTGCTAAATCCAAGTCAGAGGAAGAACAGTATCTGATTTACTCATGGCAAGGTCCTGGTAATGTAGAAATTCTGCATAAATACTTTTTAATGATTATATGAGAAGGCCACAATTATCCAGCCTTGTACCTCATTGCAAAATTGCTTTTAGTCAACTAATCTTTGTTGTCTAGTTTAAAATATACTTGTATGCCATTACAAACATTTCTGTTTTCTTCGTATATACTATTTTTTTTAATTTTCTAGTTGCGTATGATATAAGATACAGTTCAGTGGTGTTGAATACATTCACACTGTTTTGCAACATTCACATTTTTTATAGCAGTTTATCCATAGATATACACTTGGGTTACTTGCACCTTTTGACTATTATGAGTAATTCTGTTATGACCATGAGTGTGTAAATATCTGCTTGAATCTCTACTTTGACATCTTTTGGGTAATCTGCAGAAATATACTCTCTAGATTATATGATAATATGTTTAATATTTTTAGAAATTGCCCCATTTTCCACAGTGATTTCATTGTTGTACATTACTACCTACAATGCAGAAAGGTTCCAATTTCTCCACATCTTCCCTGATATTTATTATTTTGTTTCTTTAAATACTAACCATTCTAAAGAATGTGAAGTGCCAGACCCTTGTGGTTTCAAATTGTATTTCCATGATGATTGGTGAACTTGAGCATCTTTTTCATGTACTTATTGGAATTTCATGTATCATATTTAGAGAAATATCTATTCAAGTCTTTTACACATCTTTCAACTGATTTTTTTGCTTGGGTTGCAAGTTTCTTAATATATTCTGGGTAATAATCCCTTAACAAGAAATAATCTG
Organism: Solenodon paradoxus; assembly: GCA_004363575.1. Lineage (NCBI taxonomy): Eukaryota > Metazoa > Chordata > Mammalia > Eulipotyphla > Solenodontidae > Solenodon > Solenodon paradoxus. The sequence continues at coordinate 81,016 of RJWH01000353.1, read as the reverse complement.
CTAATAGTTTTGTTGTGTGTTTTTTTGCTTTTTTGTGTTTTTCATTTTGTGGGTTGCCTTTTCACCTGCTTAATAGTGTCTTTGAGGCAAAAAAGTTGATAAATTTAGTGAAGTCCAATTCATCTATTATTGTCTTTTTCTTCCATTGTCTGTGTTTTGTTTCATAACCAATAAATTATTGTCAAATACAATGTCATAATGTTGTCCAACTGTTTTCTTGTAAGTGTTTCAGAGTTTTACTTCCTATGTTTAGACATTTGATCTATATTGAGTTAATTTTTGTATATGGTATAAAGTAAGTGTCCAATTTCATTTGTTAGTATGTAAAGATCCAGTTTTACAAAATCTTTTGTTGAAAATAGTGTCTTTTTCCATTGACTGACATGATACCCTGTCTTTGACCATGTACATTCCCATTTATTTCTTGGATCTCTATTTCAGTCTACCAAAACATGTATTTTTTTTTTTAATTGGAGTATCTCTTCACTTAAACAAAAGAATCACCAGTTTTAGATGAAAGTGTTTATTTCACTTTTCCCTGGAAAAGGAGAAAGGAAGAACATGCCCTTGGGATCCAGTTCCTGAGAAGTAAAGGAGAAAAACTATTGAAAATGAAAAAAATCCACAGAAATGAGAGGCATAATCTTGGGGTGGGTGGCCCTCACCTACAACTTGATATGGGCAGGCAGAAGTTTGTTTATATTCTTATGTTACCAACAGTATGAATTACCCCTTTTCTTTCCATTTTATTCTTGAGATATTAGTACTAATGTTGGTACTAGGGACAGCTCCAAGCTAACTAACAGTGTGGCTCAATAGGGGTCCTTCAACTCTCCTCCATAAGAGTGCAATCTGTCACCCTCTCCTTTCATTCCAAACCCATAAACTTGCATTCTTATGTGTGTAACCTAAAGAACAAAGAACCTAGTACCTATTCTTTGAAGAAAAAGTAAAACTTTGTAAGGTTGTATATTGGGAGTTGCAGGAATCATTTGGTGATATGTGTATTCTTTTACATGGATGTGAATTGCTTTGAAATCTACAGAAAACTAGGTTAGCTGCAGTTTGTGTAAGATTATACTTCCTTGTGTACGTGTAGTAGTCAGAGTGTCATTTCTGCCCTTGATCACAACAATGAGAGTCAGTAGAGAATGACAATAGAAAGTGGTTGGCAGTTGAGGTGCCTTAAGGTTGAATAATGTTCCACATGATGACAGATCAAGAGTCCTGGCTGTCAGCAGGGCCTCACCACCCCCAGCAGGGGTACAGATGGAAGAATCTGAGGCAGCTGAATGAAGGAGCAGCAGGAAACCATCTAACAAAGATGGAAAAGCTAAGTCCAGATAATAGAGCTTGAATGACTTTTATGAATCCTTTATATTAATCGAGCTTCTGTTTTTCTTTGGTGATATGAATGACCACTAAAAACTGTATGGTGTGCGTCAATTTTAAGGTCTTGAGAAATTCAAGATAAATCATTTTGAAACAAAAAACCGAAATATGTAATGATAATGAAGAAAAGCAGTCATATCTAATAAGGAACAATTAGAGCTCAAATAGTTGAAACTTGAAGATAATTTAAATTCATAAATAAATCTCTTCCATTTTTCAACTATTTTAGTATTTATTACAGTAACTTTGTTTCACAAATTAAAATAAACTCATATGTGTAGGTTCCCCATATATGTAGTTTCCCCATTGTTGACGTATGTCAACAATGCTTTGTGATTTGGTGGAGGGCAGGGTGCATTAACATATATCTTCTGTGCTTTTTATTAGCAAGTACATAAATCCATTCACTTGACCTTAAGAGATAGTATAGGGAGTTTTTAACTAGCATGTGGTAGGTTGTTTTAAATATGGTGAGCTATACGTTTATTTCCCCTCTCTCCACTGTGTTCATTACAATGAAACTAAAGAAATGTAAATGTTGTACATTCATCTTAAAATGGAGTAAGTCATTTTATTAATTTCTGCATACTAGGAGCCAGCTGAAAAGTGTGAAGACTAGAGCATGCAGTGAAATAAGCTCAGTGGAGCTTCTGAGCTATTCTGGCTCTAAGAGGGAGAAAAGACAAAATTAGGAGAGGGTCAAATGGGGCTGAAAGTAAGCAATCTATTGAATTCTCTGTTTTTCTTTACTACATGAAAGAAAGGAATGTAATCAGAAAAGACACCACAAAGAAAAACTGACAAAGAAATTGTGGTCCACAAATAAGGTGTATCACATATCCTGGTGGCTCAAATAGTAAAGCATGCTGGGGGTGGACTCTTCATATAGCCCATGGACTTGAGTTTGTGGCAGGGCTGAGGGTAACAACTAAAATGCTTCTGCCTCCTCTTCTTCCTTCCTGCCTGCTGCCTTTTGCCTGCCTGCCTTCTTCTTTAAAAAATGAGGTGTATTAAGTAAGATAATTCATAGAAATTGCTAGGGATGAGAAACAATTTTAAACAGAGCTTTTTTCTTTTCATAATAGAATATAATGAAAACAAATATGCTGAGGAGAATAAAATAAAGCCATGAAAATAAGAGAAGAAAATCCAAAAGAACATATTTTGGACTTTGAGGTAAGAAAGGCAATCACTCAAATGATACATAAAACACAAGCTAAAATTAGTGAATTTAAACTATATTAGAATTGAGGTAAAATTTAAAAGTAGAAATGGTGGTATTTATGAAGCAAGGGATAATATCAGGAGATATTCAAGACATCCTAAATATCAATAAAATGAGGGAAACAACCAATTAAAAGTAGAGCAAAGAATATAAACAGCCAAGCAACATGCAGAAGGATACTGAAGCTGTTCTCAGTTTTCCCGACTGCAAATAATGCTGCAGCAAGCTCCCTGTGCACACGTCCAAGTTCACAAGTGCAAAGACTTGTTGCTGCCATGCAATGAGTGCTGATAGCAGAGTGTACACAGGTTTTGTTTTAGCAATTGCTACCAAATTGCTTTCCATAGTGGCTGAGCTAGTTCACACTTCTGAGGCTACCTGATGTTATTACTGGTTTTGTCTTTTTCAAGCCTGATGACTGAAAATGGGATCTCACTAGTATATTTTGCGTCTCTCTGATTACTTGTTGTGGGTAGAATAGTTTCTGTGTTGAGTGAACAACCATATTTCCTCTTAAAAGACTTTTTTCTGTTCAGCTATTTGCACATGGATATCTTGTTCTTCTTTTGTGGTTTCTATAGCTTATTCTTAGCTGCTTTTTATTATTTGAAGAAAAATGACTATATATTGATTATTAACCATCAAAAGAGAGTGGCATATTCACATTATCTAGAGAAATGGCACTAGCTACCAAAATAACTCCAAAAAGAAACAAGTGAGAGTGGTTGTCTCTGGGATAGTAAAGATTATGGCAGAGCACAGATCAATTTCATGGTAAAACCTATTGGGTTATCTCAATTTTAAAAACATGGATAGTTAATACTTTGGATTTTTAAAGTTGTCAATTAGTGGAAAGAATAGTCTTCACTACTAGATAACAAATCTTAGGTCTCACTTTCATTTCCTATAATAAAATAATCTTATTTAAGCTTCAATTTCTCATGTGTAAAATCAAAATAATAATGCCCATTTAATAGCAGTGTACTGAGAATTGACTTTAAACTATATCTAGCTGTTATTGACCTATTTTTCCTTCTTTTCTTTTTTTGGTAACTTTATTCTTCTCTTTCAAATGAGTTGTCTTGTTGTTAGTAACCTTTATTAAGTTAAGATTTAATCAGCATATTTATTCATTATCTACCAGATATAAGTTAATTGTTTTAAATGATATATGCAATTTCCTATCAAGGATATTACAACAGCATATGAGATAAATAATATAACAGCATTGCAGATTAAATCCAGCATGGTGAGCCAAAAGTAAGAAAAAAATGGCAAAAGAAAAATAACTTTAGCTATATTCATTAGTAAATTATTATTGAAACTAGAGGAATTCATGTTCAACTTACAGAGAATGATGAGATGTATAAGACATGATGTATTCCACCAAAACACTTATATTTCAGTAAAAAAAAAAAAGATACAAGATAGACTTTTAAAGGGAATTTGAAGATGAGCAAAAGGAAAGGCTAAGAAAAAGAAGGAGAAATTATTTGTCTACAAAGACCTTGAAATGGAAATAGCCATGCATTGTTTGGCAGGACCTATACATACAGAGACACTCCTATTAAAGATATGAGAGAGGCAAAAGTGCTGAAAACAGTAACTAGGGAGGCTTATAGCATGAATGGAAAGAAGGGATAATTCAGAGTCGCATAAATAGAAAGAGATTGTTGGTGATAATTTTGAAAAAGTTTATCACCAAATGAGATTTTTCATACTGTACATGGGAACAACAATATTTTTCTTTAAACTTCTCTTAAATTTTTATTCAATTTTATTGTGGTAAATATACATAAAATCTAACACGTTTAACTATATAGTTCAGTAGCAATAAGTATGTCATACTGCTCTGCAATATCGCTATAATCCATCTTCAGAAATTTTTCTTCATCTCATACTGAAATTCTGTATCCACTAAACAATTATTTCCTAACATCTACATCCCCTGCCCCAGGTAGCCACTATTCTGCTTTCTATTTCTATGAATTTGACTATTTAGGTTTCACACATAAACAGAATCATACAATACTTGTCCTTTTGTGTCTGGCTTATTTCCTTTTGCATGTCAAGTTTCTACCAAGTTGTAACACATATCAAAATTGCGTTCCCTTTTAAGGCTAAATAATATTTTATTATATGCATATACCCCATTGTGTTTGCTTTCTACTACTCTACTTTTCTTTTTGAGAGAGGTAGAATAATAATTTATTTTATTTATTTTTGTTCATCTTGGTTGACTCTGAGGTGTCAGGTCTTTATCCTGCGATCCTGGGATGGATGTGGACTCTGTCTAATGGCCTTTTCTCCTAGGCCACCAGGCCACACCCAGTTCTATAGTTTTGCAGAAAAAGCATAGTTCAAAGAGATTATAACTCTCTGTGCTTTATTCTGTAGAGCAAGTAATTTGGGTATAACTTTTTGAAAAAGATTTTATAGCAGCACCTTGTTAGTAAATTTATGTTGGAGAATTGTTTAACTTTTTAAATATTTTATTGTAGTTTTGTTTGGAAAATTAAACTGAACTCAGATGTGTAGGTTTCCCATATGTGCAGTTTCCCCGTTCCTCAGATATATGTCAACAAACCCTGCCCTACATGAAAACAGGTCTTTTATGACTGTGGGTGCCTCTGCTCCCTTCTGGAGGTAACAACAAAGTTGTTTTCTTTAGGGATGCTCCAATTCTCTTACCTTGTTGTCCAGTTAGAATTATTAATAATTTGTTTTTCATCCATTTCTTCCCACATCTCTAACAAGAGGTAGAACAATTCATTTGTCATTTGGGAATTTGAGATTCGATCAAGGAATAACTTGGACCAAAGAGCTGTTGGAGCTGAGTCAGTCAATGCACCTTCATGCAAGTTTCATAAGTGCCATCATGAGAATCTGCCCACATTCTGGTCCTTCCCAAGGCCCTGCTTCTCCTTTACCTCAATAGACCTGTGTGGGGAAGGGGAAGGTATTTATATAATTTTTATTTTCCATGTTGTTTTACATAATTGAAACAAAACCAGTGTCTGTTGACTACAAGCAAAGACCTCTATCTGATGAACATGTCAAAAGGATTTTTACATAATTTGAAAATAATGGAGAGCTGTTAAAATTTATTGAAAATCCCTATGATAAAGTTGTAAGGAAAAGATATATTCCTCTGATTGAGGAAAAAAAGTGAAGTCATGAGAAATGAATGTCAGAGAAAATGAAGTGTTATGTGAAACTGAGAGGATTAGGAAGGAGTACAATGATATAAAACATTATGGAAATAAAAATAATATAGATTGATGTGATGAACACGACATTATTATAAAAAAAGATACTTGGTTTGAATCCCAGGTTCTGTCTACTTTCTGACCTGCTTAGACTACTTATACACACTGAAACCCTTTTCTAAAATTTTATGTGGACAGTAATGGTCTTTCACTGTTACAGTTTGATGATTTAAATCATAATATATGCAAAGTGCTAAAAGTCATCTCTGTCATATAGGAGGTGCTGAATTTTGTATTTGTTCATAAATTCAGTAGGAATTGGCAAGTGATTGACACTTACATATGAGTTAAAAGACAAAGTCAATGCTGACTTGAAACTTTTGAACTTGGATTTACTAAGTGATAACATTCCAGCAGGAAAAAGAAGTTAGTTTGACAGCAGGTAGTTGAGAAAATAGAATGAACAAAATAAATAACTGAATGTTTGGCATGTAGATTTCTGATATAACAGGAAATAATGTTCTCATGAATGAAGATGCTAAGAATTAATGAGGAAAACTGAAATGGTTACAGAAAAAGGAAATATTGATAGCAAATCGCTCATGTGTTATATAAAGGGCGGGTAAGAAAGGACGGTACATGAAGGAGACACCGAACAGAGTACAACATCACAACAGCACAGAAGCCCAAAGAAGGGACTCCTAGACACAGGATTTCTTTATTTCAACTCCTTCAAATGTCTCAGATGCTGTAGAAAGGACAAGAAATATGGGGATTAAAAGGAATCCATTAAATTGTCTCATTAGTGAGTCTTCTCAGGGATTTGTTTCCGCAAAATCATAAAAGTGGAACAAGATGTAAGGGACTATGAGAATAATGCCTCATTTATGTTTCAGGACAGTTCTTATTTATGTTTCAGAAGTTGCTTGGGGAATGTCATAGGGTATAGTAAGGAAAAATGAAAACAAAAGAAAATATCCCAGAAAAAATCATCAGTGGTAGAATAATTAGAACTGATTTGAGAGTAGAACAGCAATTATACCATTTAATGAAGTCATCCAAATTAATATATGAACAAATTCTGCAAAAAGGAAAGGACATTTAGAAGGCACATACTCCAAATGTCAGCACAGTAATTTCGTTATGTCCCTGCCAATGTAACAATATCTGCAAATATTTGTAATGATTTTTACAATCAAACATTTCACCTTAAAGAATTAAAAGTCAACCACAGAATTATAGTGTTTAATATTTGCACTTTCTGTGATGGTGAACACTAGAATTTAAAGACACATTTTGACAGAAAGTCTAAGACAATTCATTTCTTTCTCATGTCAACTTTCCTGAGAAATAAATTCCTTCTCCTTCCAAGAACTCGTTATAATTTTCATCGTGATAGTTCTTTTTTTCATATAGATATAGACATAAAGATATGTCTATAAATAATCTCTGTGTATGAAAATATGATATATTTAATAATTACTGTAATTTCCCAAATTTTATTCAATAATACACTGTACGTTTAGCTCTTTATAAACTCTTGAGATGGAATGCAATGGAGACTGTGCTGTCAGATATCTCAGAATATGGGGGAAATCGTCATTACATCAGCTCTTGCACAAGACTTCTTGACATCCTTGTTGGTAGAGCTTGAGCAAAAACCTAGTCCTCCACCCCACACTATTCTGGGTGGGCTAATGAACTCAGAACTCAGGTCTCAGATCCTTGGCATGTATGCAAACTGTGCCTGAGGTGATGGACCTATATACTAGGCCACCAGGGTGTGCCATAGAGCAGCATTTTAAAAGTCAGATGCATGTAGAGTGAGATCATCTCCTTGAACAACTTTTGTCTACTATGCATGGTGGACCCTGAGTTCGCCAGTTCCTAGTCTCTAGGAAGTTCGTTAACAGGCCTTGGGTACAGATCTTCAAAATCTGAGCTCATGGCTCATCTCAGCTCACTAGAGAGACACTGTTGTTTCAACTTTTAGAAACATACCTGTATTCGATTCTCATCTGGAGAGAACGAAAGCTGAGCTTCAGGAGAGACAGTTGAAAAGTTGCAGGTAAACCTTAGTCTCCCATCCATAGGAGGTAATTCAAATTATGGATTTTTAATGTGATCTTTTGTTCTAACAATTGGGAGTAAATGTACTTTTCTTTTGATTTCTACTTTGACATAATTTTATATGGCTTTTGATTTTTTTTAAATTCAGCATATATAAACACATACAGCCTTTAAAAATAAACAATTGCATAATTAAAGAGAATAATAGATAAATAAACTTAACCAGTTTCAGATGGTTCAATTTGGAAGGTTTCAGATCAGAAACATCTCCTAAGCATGAAGACTAGTGAACAATAGTCCAAATATTTAAGGAGTGGGGTATGTATGAGATTTTTGTTTTCTACCTTTTTTCCCTTATCTGTTTTTCAGGATCCATTCCTGACATGGAAGTAAATCAGAAAGTAGAAAAGGCATTAAAAATATATAACTCTACGAAACGAAATTACTTATTTCAAGCACATGAAGTGCTTTTTGAAAGCAAACCTTATTTCATCTCCAGGTGCATGAGAAGGACAAAGAAAAGATTTATTTTCCACAAGCTATTAGAAAAATAAAATAAAGCAGCCTGTAATATAACAGAAAAGTGTACAGCAGGTTTATACAGCTAAGCAATAATGCTCAAAGTAGAATTCTATGAAATATAGAATAATGCTCATATCACATAACATTTAAAAAAAATTAACCCTGGTAATCTGTTAACATTCCTAAAAAGCAGAACTAGTGGCAAGTTTTTTTTTTATTACATATTGATAGCAAAGCAATAGTGAAATCATCATAATTTTTTTTTTCACATTTTGTCTGATACGTTAGTTCCATAATGAGTTCAGCGAAGTGTGTTTGCAATGACTGAACAATTTCATTTAAGTACATATTATATACTACTATATAAGCATATGTACCTTAACTTACTTCTAATGAATGAAAGTTTGTTTTTAAATGTTCGTCTTTTAATCAAATATGAATTCCACCAGAGAATCAGGGAAGGTAGGTAAACAACTTCCTTTTTCAAAAGAGATAGTCAATCATAACATAATTTATTGATAGTTCACAATTATTTCCCAGCATTGAAAATGCTAATATTCACATCTGTCTTTTATATATAATAATTTTTATAGGACAAGTGTATGGACTAGGGAGAAAATATAGAATATACATATAATATTTATAGATTATCGGATATATATAATCCATTTGTCCATTTCTAGGCCAATTTAATGCTTTTTAAAAATAATGATTTTATTGTGATATAATTTTCATACCATGAAATTCACCTTTTTAATATGAAGAATTCAATAGCTTTTAGTGTTGTCGGAGTTGGGAAACAGTCATCAGTGTCTAATTCCAGAACATTTTCATCACCCTCAGAAAGAAACCTCAAACTCATTAGCAGTCAATCCATTTCCCACTACTCCCAGACCCCGACAGTCTCTAATTTATTCTATCACTATCAATATTCTTATTCTGGAAATTTCCCTGTAAGCTAAATGACATACTATGTGATCTTTAGTGCTTAGATTCCTCACTTACCATGTTTTCAAAGGTTGATCCATACTGCGGCATGTATTGAGGCCACTTCCCACATTGTATTTATTATTGTTTTATTGTGTTTGACATCTAGCAGGGTAAACATCTACATTTTTTGCTTAAAATGTTATTCTCTATGCCTGCACATTTTTCAGTTTCATTTTTACATGTGTTTATCAATTAATGTATTGGTCTTGCTTTGAGATTATAAATTAATTTGAGTAGACCTGTTACCTTTGCAATAGCAACTCTTCTTGTCCATGGACATGAAATATTCCTCCCCTCAATCATAATTTCTTGTATGTTAAAAAATGTGATGGCAGTAGTATATTGTCATTTATTTGCTATCTCTATCCCCAGAGTATACAAAGATGTGTGTGTAGATGTATATGAATATATTAAAGTTTCATATACATTATATGTGTGTATGTGTGTGTGTATATATATAGATATATATATATATCTATATATATATATTTGATACTTTAGTGATGTAATGGCAGCTACATATTATGAGTGATAATGAAAGTACTCCTGCCTTTGTATCCTGAAAAATTTGTTAATTCTGGGAAAATTAGCTTTGATGTTTATGAGTTTATAAGAATCATGATGATTTATGATGCACTCATTTTTCAACTGAAACAACGTTCTCTTTAAAAAGACGCTACAGGATACCTTACTCTGTGGCAGTCAAAAAATATTTCTCTTTCTCTAGCTTCTCAGCCCAAAATTATTATCAAACTTAAAAATAGCATTAAACTTCTGAACAGATCATTGTCCAAAGGGTTCACTCACTTAATCAAATTTCAGATGATTTCTTTTTTCTTCTTGGAGATTATGGCTCTTGCTAAAGTAGTATAAGAAATTTTCTGGCTTTAAATGATCATCAGTAACACTATACTTACAATATATTAATGGCAAGTATTTGAATAAAGGTGTCCTTTTTCAATAGCTATAATTAATCACCTTCTGAATGTAATGCAGAAAAATATGAAATATTCTTCGATTAGGGCAACTCCCTTCTTTTTCTATAGCGAATAGATAAAATGGGTTCGGTGTAAATTCATAGTACCTCCTTGAAATGTACAGCATTCCAAACGATAATTTTTGAGATGCCAAAACAAGAACGTTTGTCCCCTTGTTGAAATTCTTTATTCATATTAAACTATTTGGGGAAAGAAAAAGGGTAGTAAAAGCCTAATTATTTCCCAACTCATCATATAAATAACTTCCCCATAAGAATAACACAAATAGTTTTGCTTTCTTATAAATTGAAGTTAATAATAAATTGTATTTTATTATAGCTAAAATTACGGCAGAAATCCAAGTTGTAATAATTTTCAAAAGAGAATGAAATGTTGTTCTCAAACTAAATATTGGTAGCAAGTTAATGGTTGGAATCACTAATTAGGAATTAGAATCAAATATAATTTTAATTATGTGTGAATAATAATTTGCCAAGAAAGGGTTGAAAATATGAGCTTGCTGCTGTGTACATAAACAGATAGATTCTCCATATTATAAAGAGAATCTGACTAAAGATGATTGGTAAAGTTAAGGTGCCAGGTGAGGACTATTAAGAGGTTAGAGAAATGGAGAGAATTCTCTTGCTTAAAAATATTTCATTGTTCTTTGATTTTCTTGGGTTAAATTTCAAACTTCTTATCATTTAAAGTTCAATAACATCTGATCTAGTCTCCCTTTGACTGTCCATCATTAGTTCCCTATTCAATAATAAAATGTCATCAAACTAATCCTGCCTTAGCCAATTAATATATTAGAGTTTTAGAGTTCCTTTCCCTTTCCTATCTATCTTTTGAAAGTTTCATCCCTTCTTTAAGTTCTGTTGTGAAGAACTGTAAGGATCTGAAAATTTTATGTACCTGAAAACTATCAAGTTAGTCTATTATAATATCATGGATTTTGGTAGAAGATGTGAGACTTCTGTGTCAGAGACAAAGCACTTTATTACCCATGGCGTAACAAACCTCATGAGCTTCATGTTTGCTCTGATTCTTCTTGTCCTCAAGTCCTGTGGAGGGACCCAGGTGGATCTTATGTATGCAGAGTGTTTGTGTTATAGCCAGTGATCTCCAGGATTTGGAGATCTGAATCTTTTATAACAGATATAAAGAAGCTTGCCCAAACTCAGCCCCACAGGGAAACATCTTTAACATATTGTTATGCCTTCCATTCTGGAAGGAGGGATGCACTATCTCTAACCTCCATGGCTGTTTAGTATACAAATATTTTTATAACGATAGTCCAGAGCAAAAGCTATTTGTACAAACAATAGTGACTGTGCTCATAAGACATGAGAAATGAAAGAGACTTATACAAAATTCTCTTTATGAAGATTTCCATTGCTACCAAATTCCTATCCCCATTAATATTTTTTTGGATTTCGCCACTTAATGCATGCAGTCACATTTGTAATATGTCATCAGTTAGTGTGTACTTAATATAATGTGCTCCATAAACTGAGCTTGCCATGTAAATCAGATCATAATTGTATTTTTTTTCAGTCTAAGTACATTGTTATCACACCAAAGAGAATAAACCTTTGATGACAATTGCGGTATTATTTGCGTATTCTTAGTGACGAGCACAGACAGAATGAGTGTGCACCGAAATGTTTCAGATATTCTCTCTAACTGAAATGACTCTACAGATTCTCAGGCTAGCTTTCTGAAAGTGTAAGAGCATAAAGTAAAAATACTCCCCATTCCAGAATTTGGCTCCCTTCATGACTTGTGTCAAACCTTTTACTCCTCCACCTTCTGAACAACTGAATACCTTAAGTTTGCCTGACTCTCTGGACACTGGATAGCTATCAGTTCTAGCTTTTGATATATGCCTAATTCTTTTGATCTGCTAAGATTTTTTGGATTTATGTTCTTAGTGACCTTGCTATCTCACATAAAGCCCTGGATGTGTCTATAACACTTACTCCACCACTGTCCTTCTTGCATATAACATCTTTCTGAATGAATTTTCACCTCACTAGACTTATTTAAACTCTGATTCAAACTCACCAGTTAGTAATTGAGTCAAATAGTCATATTCTACAGATCTTACCAACAACTCTGCATCCTGTTTTTATTATATATATATATATATATATATATATATACATACATATAATCATTTTCAGTTTTTCCTTTCCAAGAGCAATATAAAATGGCACCTTAGAGTTCAGGCCCTGGGCCCTGTGATTGGAGTCATATATTGTTTTGACCACATTGTGATGTTCTTAGGAAATTAACCACTCTGTACTATCTCCTCATATAAAAATATAGATAATATTTCCCACTTTGTGGAACAGTTGGGAGAAAGTATATATAAAGTCCTTAAAAAAGTAGCTACACATGCCAATTGTTCAACAAATTTTAAGTATCATTTCTTATTACTATTGCTATTATTATTACCAGTCCCTGAGGAACTTGGGTATAACTCATAAAACTGGGTGAGTTGCTATTCACATAACTAATCAAATAAAATAAGTCGTAATTTGGATATAATTTAAATAAGCAGGAACCGTATTCAAACCAGAGAGGTTAACTGAGTCACCGAAGTAAATTCTGCTGCAGATGTTGAAATATCCTTTGCTAACTGGATTCTATGCTTGAGTGTGGTCCAGAGGACCTTTGGGATATTTATGTCCTCCCTCCATGAGGAGCAGGTGCTTTTCTGAGAACAAGCAACTGGAAAGAATTTGGAAAGGGATAAGAAGCAGTGATTGCTAAACGATCTCAAGAAAAAAGGATAGAAATTGGACATACTTTTCTAGGAAATTAAAAACAGAAGATAACTTCATAACTCTCTCCAACATTGTAATCATCTCTCTTCAAGACAGAAAGAGAATGAAATTAGATTAAAATACAATAAAAGAAATTTAGGTGTTTTTATGATATAGTCTAAAAGGAATAATGACTCAAATTCTGGAAGAAAGATAAGGGTATATAAAGATGTCCTAGTAATGTTTATAAATTTCATGCATTAGCCACTTCTTCCTTTCCTCTCAAAAGCCTCTTTGCTAAATTTAAGTGTCATTATGTATGCAAATAACAAAAACTATATCAGAAAAATAAGTCTTATGCTGCTCATAGTCCTAAGTGCTTTAAATCATTTCATCATTGAATGTATTCACATAGGCTTTCTTAAAAGAAAAAAAAAAAGAAAACAATATAAATAGAAAAAGTAAATACTTGGTAATTAAACTCTTATTTTTTTATACTACCCTTGACTGGAATCAAATAATTATTCAAGATATGTAAGGAGGCATTTTCATTAATTAAATTTCTGAAATAAAAATTGTTCATTTTCTTCTTCCTGTTTTGTGTGAAAGATACTTCTACTGAATAAATGTGTTGCTTGTGTTCAAATACATGCCTGAAATAAGATCTATTTTTGTTTTATATCCATTGAAAAAAATTGCAGCCTCATTTTCTCTTTCACATTATTTAATATTTGGCTGCAGCCACTCTTTGGCAGTAGGCAGGCTATTTGTTGTTGCATAAACATTTTTACTTCAAAGAGATTGCCTTTCTCTATCCCACTGGAATTCTTTCAAGCCAGCTGTCCAATTCTGCCCAACATCTTTAATGTTTTCAAAATCATCTTGGGTCTTGTTAATAGAGTACCATGATGTGCAATTTGAAACTTTTTAATGGTCTGTACATGCATTCTGTCTATTCCATACCCTTCCTTTTGAGTTTTTTGGGGACTTTTCTTTCATATATCATTCTCAGTATTTTATATTCTTTTCCAAGTTGACTTAGTTATGTCATCATGAGATCTTTGCATTTGACAAATATTTATTATAACAAAGTGCAAAACTACACAAAACACTGGGATAGGATGTGATGCTGCAGTGCAGGAACCAGGTCCAGTTAGGAGGAAGGAGGTCAATGTCAAAATAAACTCTATACAAGGGAGACCAGGTACAATGCACCATGGCAGCAAAACCCTGAGCGTTCTTTATTTTCTTGGGTAGGACAAGGAGCGTTTTGATCACTGCCTCACTTTCTCCGATGCACAAGGGAAATAACCTCCTCAAAGAGGGTGCACTTAAAGGTACATGAGGAGATGGTATGTTCCCAAAGCAGAAAGTCCTTTTGCATCTACTGCAGAAAGTTCAGGAGAAAATAATGGGTTCTCTGCTGAGAGAGTTGACTTTATCCTACAGAACAAAGATGCTATTAAACTTTTACAACAGGTTGTATCATGCTTAGATTTATATTTGCTAAAGAGAAATCTGAAGGTCACAAGTTAAATAGATTATATGGGAGATGAAGTTAATCAGCCATATCAGTTAGCAAGTATTTAAGTCCCTACACATGACGGATTGACCTAGGAAAAGAAATCCAGAGAAGAGACATAATTCAAGAATAGATCATTCAGAAGCTACTTCAATTTGACTTCTAACACTAACCAGGAGAAGGGCTCAAAAAATGCTTGAGTGAACAAAAATAGTATTAAAAATGGACTTCATATGTAAAGTGGCCAGAAACTTGAGAATGACGAAACATATTTTGTTTTGTATATATGTATTTGTATATTTGTAGATATGTATATGTATATTTTATATTTATAGAAATATAATACAAATTTTAAAAATGATCTCTTCCCTCTGTCCCTTCACCATCCTCTCTCTCTCTCTCTCTCTCTCTCTCTCTCTCTCTCTCTCTCTCTCTCTACATTTATTTTTTATATACTTTTTTTCAATTTTTTTTCTCTCTACTGAAATAAGGATTTCAAACCACCCACGGTGTTTTCATATATGTAGATTTATGACAGAATGGTGTGTTTTTTGTTTTTTTTTGTAATGTCTCTATTGTGACAGGGGCATGTTCCTCAGCAGATCCTGGAGTCACGCTCTCTGACTACTAGTGAGCACAGGTTGTAAGTCTTCCCTTTCATTGATGAGCCCAAACATTCAAATTCTGTGAAATTGTAGAACATTTTTGCATTGCAGGCTCTAGTCATAATAGGAACAAGAACCTGGCTTTTACCCTGAACTGCTCCAGGTTGCCAAAAGATATCCAGGAACTGGGGTGAGACAGAACTCTAGGGACTTCTTAGGGTATGTTTTAATGAGTGAGTTTCACTCATGTTAGCACCAATCACTTCTACCCTGCTTTGCTTTTACTGCTTTCCATAGCTCTTCATATTTTCAAAGATACAACCCAACTTTATTTTTCAATTTCAGGAAAGTTAACTCTGTTATAACACTTCTCATTGCATTTTTAGTTGATGCAATTCTTTAATTTCCTCTTATCTGGAATGATATTTTTTTACCTTTCTTTTTCATAACATTGATATATTTGAATAGTTTATGACATTTATTTTATAGACTGTCCCTCAATTAGAATGTGTCTGTTTTACCAAAACGAGAATTAGCTCTACGCATTTTGTGGCTGAAAATGATATTAGGCATATTATACCCTTAAAGTATCACATTCTAAGACAAATGATACTTGTATTTTACTACTGATATTGATCTTACTTACCTCCTTAAATGATTATCCTGTTTCTACACAGTCAAGTTCGTGTTAATATAATTTGCTTATAGAATTAATATGTATTTTATAGACTATGTAACTGCCTTATCCTCATCAAACTTATCATCCCCAAGATGCTGAATTTGATGAATGATTCTTGCCTGAGTCAATCAATTTTTACTATGATTATAAAAGTGACTTTCTACATTATTAATTTTGTATTTATTAGTTGACATTTCATCATAAACTTCCTTCACTCCATCTATCAATCTATCATCTTCCTCCTAGTCATCATCCTCATTCTCATCATTTTTCTAGCATGTGTCTATGTAAATAGCTATTTATCAGGCTGGACTCCCAGGTTATTGTTATGTCTACTCTAATATTCATAACTGTTACATATTTGTTGTAAATTGTGACTTTAGTGTTAAAAATGTTTCTTCTTTATCTCATTGAGTGCTTTAAAAGTTCTTGTTTACTTCTTCTCTGATACCTAAGCATTTGTATACATAGCATTAATTTCACCACTAAAAGTTCATTCTATCCATCATTATATAATTGATCCCTTTTAACCAATTTCTTTCCTACCCTTTGGATAAGCACTAACTTGGTCTTGTGAACAAAACAGCTTGAGACCACTTGCTCCTGCTTCATCCAGAAACAACTATACAGGTTGAAGTCAGAACAAAGGTGGCCTAGTTGTATGAAGAAACTTACAACAATGTGCTGACTGGAAGAATGTGCTCTGGAAGATTGTAGAAAGTGCCAGTCTGATTTCTCCCTCCTGAGTTTCCTAAAGAAAGCATCTCTTAAAGTTAAGATAAATTTTAACTACTCTGTGCTCACCTCCTCTGGTATACAGATAATACTTGATACCCCGATATCACCTTTAATTTTCACCTCTTAGGTCTGATTTTCCCCATCACCATCCAGTCTCTCTGGGACACCTTTCCTCTTTCAGTAGCTGTACTCCAAGGCTACTATCTCTGATGCCACTATCTTCCAGACTCTTATTCTAGCCATGAACTACTGAGTCCCTGGTCTGTGTTCAGTATTTTGATTCTTAGTTATTATTTTCTTTCTGGGGTTGATTTTTGTTTTGCTCTGAGCTTTGTTTATGTTCTTATCTCCTCTTTTCTCTTCATAAGCTGTGGTTATGAAGACTAGTCTCCCCACGAATGTCTACATTTATAATCTTTAGTCCCCATGAAAGTTTCAACAGTAATTTTGGAACTTTGTTCATTTCCTACTCACAAGTAATTTGAAATTCAGAGTATTCTTTGACTCCAACTACTGGTGACCTTATTTTTGTGATTATCTCTTTAAGTTTTTCCAGATGCCCATGTTTACTCAAATTTTGAAACAGTATTGCTTATTGAAATTGAAATTTTATTCGGTTATTTCACTTGAACTTATGTATCAATTACCACATTTCCATAAAGTTTATATAGTCTTTTCAAAGTTTAAAAATTTTGTAAATATACTTTTCTATTTATATAAGTCATATGGATTTAGAAATCTTACAAAGTACAAAAAATAACAATGAAACTCAAGAAGAGTAATTCCATCTCCCAGAGGCAAACACCAATAACATTTAATTTTTTCTCCCAGGATGTTTTTCTATACATATTGACAGAGATGATATTGCACCTATAATTTGGCATTCTGCTTTTTTCACTTAACTGTGTTTTTAAATTATCATAAACATCATTTTCAATGACTCTTTAGATCTCCACCATATGGACAATCCCCAGATTCTGTTTACAATATTCAATTATTAACAAAATTTCCAGAATGAACACTTTTGTGCATAAATTTGCATCCATATTTTAGATTATTTTCTTAGAGTGTTATTTCTAGATTATAAGTATAAACCACAACATCATCATACTGAGTAATAAATTTTGATACCTTCAAAATTGCTTGGAAACATGACTTTAAATGTTCTCTTTTGAAATATGTTTATCTGGAATTGTCTGTTTTTGCTTTCTTATGTGATAATTTGGCATATTATCCATTACTGATCCAGTGTCCCATACTTTACAAACATTGCTCCATTAGCTTCTGTCACTCAATAATTCAGAGATTTTTGAAGGAAGTTATTTTATTTATTTCTGGCCTGGATTTTTATCTGGTAGTAACACATAGATGTATACCACTATCATAGAATGTTCCCGTGGGCACTAAGGACATATATACAATAGTTACCTTATCCTTCATCTTGTCTCTCACAGGCCTTTCAATTTTAACATGAATCTTAAATTTAACAAACTTCAAAAGCAGTGCACTTGGTTTCCTTCTCTACAACACAGACATGCACACGCACACACCCCTACTACTCTAGCATACATACTTGATGATTCGTTTAGCATTTTAAGACAAAATGAAGGCGCCTCAATTCCCTCACATTCTGACTTTATTTGCTTACTTTTCCTCTTCCCCACATCCAGTAACTCAGTACATGTATGAAATACAACTTCAAAGAATAACCTAAGTGTATTTATTTCTCTCTGCATATACTACTAATATATTGGTCTAATTTATTGTACTTAGAAGAGCACAGTAGCTTCCTAAACAAAATCTGAAAATCCCCTTATGATCTCTTCTTCCGTGGAAGTCAAGGTGATCTTTTGTTAGAAATTATCTTATTTTCTTTAAATCTCAACATTAAAATTTTTCAGTGCTTTTAATAGCAATGACAATATCGATTACAATAAAATCCCAAGTCCTTAGCTGACTTGCAGGGCCCTATATAACCTGCCTCTCTTGTCCTCTCTGCTTGCTCAGTGACGCTCCTCTTTCACTTGTTTCATATAAGTCAAAACATACAGGTCTCCTTTCAGTCACTGGAATACACTGCTTGTTCCAATCTTAGAATCTTTTCAACAGCCATTGTTTATTATAAGATGTTCTTTAATTTTTCTGTTCCAAGTGTATTTTTCTGTGTATTCTTCTTGCCTCCATTGAAAAGCTGTCTTCTCAGAGGGTCCTTCCCTGATGATCCCACTTTTTCTCACATTGCTCACTTTTAGTGTGTCCATCATGACACTTACTAATACTGATAGTTTCTTATTTATCTTTTCATTTGTTTTCTGTCTCGCTTATCTAAAAAGTCAACGTATTTTCATATTTGTAACTTATAGATATCCAGAATCTAAAATAGTAATGTATACACAAATTTAAATACTTAGATGAATGTTTTCTTTATATTGCAATATTAGGATGTTGACAAAATTGATCTAAAATATGTTCTCTGAGCTCCGTGTTTCTTGGTTGTTTAATCGACATTTTATTTCTTTCTCTTTTTCCTCTTCTTTCTCAGAAACAATTTTATCATTGTTTGTATTGGTAATTTTAATCTTTCCTACTCCTTAATCAGATCACAGTCTTGCAGTCCCATCTTCAGACTCCCTTTATCTTAATATTTCTTCTTCTCATCCATCTCCCTTGTCCTCCTTAACCTGCTGAGTTTAATTTCAGATTGTTTTTTTCAATATTTATTTCTATACCTGTTTCATCTATATTAGCAATCATTTTTACCACTGAGAATGACACATTATTTTGTTGTTTTTCACCTGACTACCTAACCAGCATGTTTTTTAATCTTTAGAATAATGGTAATAATAATGCTAATTCTACACTACCTTTGGAGGTCTCATGATGTATGCCCTGGATGTTTACTCATTTCTAAATTAGGCAGAGATTTAGCTAGATTCAGTGTTTGTTCCTACTAAAATAACATAGCTATGGTTTTAGATTTTAGTTTTGATTTTAGATTTGAGTTTTTAGTAGGGTAGCAGGTGAATATGTATAATGTTTGTCCAATTTTTGCTCAAAGTGTGTTTTGGTGTAGATGTGTTGACTAGGCTCTGAACTGATGCTAAAGATGAAAAACTAAAATTTGCCAATATTTATTGCTATCAGAACTATTTCTCATTCCACTTCCATCTTTGGTACTTGAGTGTGAAGATTACGTTTCCCAAGATGCAATGTATCTCTGACTTTATCCCTTTTCCCACATCCTGCTCAGTCCTTTCATGGATATTAAAATGTAAGTGTACAGAGTAAGAAACAAATTGACTGGTATTTGGTAGATTGCACTCTGGCTGTTTCAAAGGCCTGTGCACAGGACTAGAATGATTGCTCATATTTCTTAGGTATAAAGACCTTTATTTACTCTGGGAAAAAAATAAGACAAAAGGTGGGAGAGTACTAAAATTGATTCT
The DNA here is from genome assembly GCA_004363575.1 of Solenodon paradoxus. Taxonomy (NCBI): domain Eukaryota; kingdom Metazoa; phylum Chordata; class Mammalia; order Eulipotyphla; family Solenodontidae; genus Solenodon; species Solenodon paradoxus. Next base: position 60,867 of record RJWH01000353.1, on the reverse strand, counting down.
TAGTATCAGGTGAAGTAACAGATATGACCACTTACAGTTATCACCTAGCCCTATAGTTATAAGACCTATTGCAACTTCCAATAATAGCTTGCCTCTTTGTCCTGATTTTCAGTGTGGTGGATTTGAATGTTTTGTTTGTATGTTTTCCTATGTAATTACATAGGAAATAGAAAGAAACTGCTTTGGGGACTGCCAGCCTGGAAGACTTAGACTTGTATCCCTCCAGATATTTCTTAAACCAAACAATATTGCCACTAGTTTGCCTTTGGATACTGATTTCCTGTGATGTAGGCTGTCCTTTTAATTAAGAAGAAACATTATCTTCAGAAACATTATCTTCTCTTAACAGAGAAACAAGACTTGTCAATTCGTAAAACTAAAATAAATCCATAATATCCCAGGATCTAAAATCAAATAACATAATAAAAAATTAATTTTGAACTCTCAAAAGCATCTTGGAGATTTGCCTTTGAGGATCTTGCATTGCTGGTATTTATAACATGAGTAGTTCCTAGGAGAAAAAAGAATGTATTTGAGGAGTCAGACTCTAGACAAAAGTCATATGTGTGATTCTTCAGGCCTGACCATAGGCAATGACAAGATTTTGCCTGGCAGCCCTCCAGGGAAAGCTGCCTTCCCCACAGCCGATGTGGTGCAGACAATGCATTACAGCTTTCTGGAGTTGAGCTGCAGTCAAGGACTTGCCATGCTTATCCATATAAACATATTCCTAAATCAGGGGTCTCAAAGTCTTCCTCTTTGGGGCCTCTGTGGAAGCCCATTTAACTACCTCCACCGAATCTTCTTACTGGGAGACCTTAGCAGAGACATTTTTCCCCACTCCGACTCAACATTTTTCCACTCCTAGCTCTTCCATCTCTACTTCACCTGCCCCCGTATCCCTGCTTGAGATAGTCCCAGCCACCACCATTGAAGCAGGTTTTCTGACCCCTGCCTAGTGCCTTTTTTGGGGGGCAGGATTCTGGGGGGAAAAATGAAACACTGAGGACCAGTGACATTCTGTTTTTCCCTTTTGTCTGCATTGTGCAATAAGCAAACGAAGGCTTGACTGTCAGTTTTAGTTCTGTTTATTCTAATTGGCCATTGCAACAACTGACATCTCAACAGTAATCATTGATGGCATTTTTGTGAGAACACAATACACAGACATATACATACATCTTTTCTGGAACATAATTTTTGGAACTCACTGAATTTTCTTGTTTTTATGGCACTATAAATACTCAGCATTATTCAATACATAGCCACCCTTCCAATATGATTATTTAAGATTAAACTAATGTTTAAAAAATGTAAGTTCAGTTCTTCACTCAAATTAGTCATATTTCAAATGCTCAATAGACAAAGGCGGTTAGTAGCTACTATATAAGACATGCAGATATAGAACATTTTCATCATTGCAGAAAGCTTTATTAGAGAACACTGCTTCAGAATTATAATTTATTATAGTTTATAAAACATTATGAAATGCAAAATCTGCAAACCCTCTAAAATATTTGTGCATGCATTTAGTTATTAAGTATACTTGATGGATCTGTGGTTTTACAAATTATGTGATTTCACTTGGAGTTTTGCAACATCCTGGGATTATGTGGTAACTGTCTTTGAAATAATTCCATGTCTTGGAGAGATTATAAAGATGGATCCTTCTCTGGCTTTTTCTCGTGGCTAACCATTTTCACTTTCTTCAGTCATTCATGGTGAGATGTGGTTTCTGGGAATAACAAAGTCATACAAAACATTTAACAGAAAGGTATAGAAGTATATACAGTTCAGTGCAAAGTAGTAGCTGATCCAAAAAATCTGGTGTTACCTAAGACAAAATTATAAGTCTAGTAATATGGCATCATGTTTATTTAGCTATTATACAAGAGAAAAACTGCAATCTAGAATAGGGTTTTGATGACTAGATGTTCCATGAAGATTAATTTTGGTAGGCCTGGAACTGATCTGAGCTATTTCACTGAAATATGAAATATGGCTACCAGCACTTACTGTTTCTTTATCAAATCATAAAACATTATGTTTGGTCATTATGGATCCAAGAAGTTTCAGGGAGATTTGTATCAGCCTATCAGCTTTGTTTATTGTTAGCAATGAGGGTGATGATTTGTACCCCTTCTTGGTGAGAACCCCCAGAATGTCAGGGTTTGGTTCCATGATAAGAAATAAACTTATTGAATGTCAGGGTATAAGAAACCCCAGATGAAACTTTATTTTTCTCTTCCCGACTGTAAGGTGTTATGTACACCTTGGTCCAAAAGAAAAGGTTGACTCCAGCAGAGCCTGAGACATAGGCCCAGGAGGCTGTAACTGTGCTGTCACTGGGTGCCTTAGCTGGCTTGCTGCGAGGCTACCTTTGCCATGATGCTGCTGTGCAGTATTCATTTCTTTCAATACACCGTCCATTCATGATATTGTCATTTTGGATCCTATGAGTCTTCGTTAGCAATCAAACGGTATCTAACTTCCACCATTATTGCACAAGCATTAGTAGTAACCTTGGCAAGTTCTTCAGCCTCCTCATCTGTAAGTGGCCATGAGAATAATACTTATAAAAGACACCATGAGGACTAAATAACACATTGTATGTAATGTGTATAAAGTCAGTACCTGGAAAAGAAAATTACTCAATAAATCTAAGATAATTACTTTTTTTGGTGATAGTTACGTTAACCATGAAGACCTTGAATTTCCAAATTAGGATTAACTATATTATATTTTCACAATCCCATACTTACATATTTGAATTTTTCAACCCTAATTTCATCTGGATCTGAAAAATGAGACTCTTTTGGAGAATCTCAGGGCTTTCTTTAACCACTGTCATGACATGTATTCTAAAGTAGTCAATCCCATTCCTAGAATTCTCAAAATGAGACAGAGTAAGGAAGATTTATTTTCTTTCTTTGGTGTTAGAGTCATCATTTTCCCACTGCCCATCTTCTTATGAGATCTTAAAGAATCCCTGCATAACAGAACAGAGTAGATAATCTGGAAACTGGAGACATTATTCAACTCAGGACCCTATACAAACGCTTCCTACTTCCCCCAGGGCTATATATGTGTGATATTCTCTTTGCTACCACCACTTTTTTCTTTATGCCTGTTTCTTTCATGAAAGGGGTTATTACCCAAGAAGACCACATTTGCTGTGTTCTCCTGCATGTCTCACACTCCCGATCAGTTAGTTAAGCTGAGGATCACACATGTTGAAGTCACGAGGGTATTTCCACCAGCACTTAGATAATTGAAACATAAAAGAATGGGATGATGTACAATGAAACTATCAAAGTATGACACAATTAGTGAGAATAAATATTTGGGGGGAATTTATTAGGTAATTAATGCTACTTATGTGTGTGTATACATATGTGTATGCATTACAGGCATGCGTGTTTAGAATGTGTGTGTGCGATGTCTATGTTCCCTAATAATAATGTAGAATTAATATCTTACTGTAGATTGCAGTCATCAGTATTTGAAAATAGTTCTCTATGAGTATATGATTAGTGAGGGAAGGAAGCATTCTCCTACATGCCATTTGCCATACCTAGGTTGATTACTTATATCCCAGGGATACTCCCTCCTTTGTTGAAGTCCATGTGTTTTCCTCCAGAGATCGTAATACTTTATCAGTATTTGTGAAGAAATTTAGGGCTTTACAATCTCCATCCACATTACAAATCTAGTCTTTATACTGATGAACATCTGATAAACTATTTATTGACAGTTTCAACTTTTACGAATTTAATCTTGAATTTTTCTCCAAACATTTTCAAGGCTATGCTTTTTTCAACAATCTTGCTTTCTAGTATTCTCTAGCTTTGTTTCCATTTCCCTACCCAGTTTCTCATTTTTGAGTTCTCTCACGCTCTTGTTCTGATTATGCATATGCTGTGACTTTAGTCTGCTCTGCGCTTCAATTTGCCTCCTCTCTATTAGTGTTCTCTTAACTTTTTTTAAATCCACTCCAGACTCCATTATCGTCACCTCTATTTATCTTTTATCAATAGGCTTTCCTTTTTTATCTTCTGCCTAATTTTTTGCAAATGCCTAAGCACTTTCCCCTTCTGTCTATGCCTGAACTGGTGCCACTAAAACAAATAACAATAATAATTGATCTTTTTGGAATCTTGGAAACTATAGAGTATCCCATCTAAATAGTGACCTTGAAATTGAACTATCATCCACACTTAGTCGCATCATTTACTTGGTTGAAGGATTATATAGAAACCCCCTAGCTCAGAACTATTCTGGTGATTGGCAGTATCTACCTGGCTGGAATACGTGTGGAAGGAGATTGTAAAGATGAAGTTGGGCTCAGTTGGGAAAAGGGCTGTGACTAGATAATGATGTCCTTCTTGGGCAGTGTAAGACAGGGTGGTCTTTTTGTCATATTTAATATTTTTTCTACATTAACAAGATTCCAAATTTGTCTTTTCAATCCTATTATCTTACTATTAGACCCATTCTCTTAAGAGAAAGAATCTGTTTTCTCTAAGACACAAATCTTCAGCTTGAACTCTGTCAATTTCCTACTTAGTGACTCCATGTGATTCAATTTAATGCAAATATTTCCTTCTAGCTGGGAAAAAGAAGTACACTGCCCCTACCCAATCTGAAAATTTTATATCCACCTCTAACCACAGACCTACTTTCTCCTGTCTCTTGGAGAAAGTTGCGTTTTGAAATAACTTATCATTTGCTGTGTTTTTGTTTTTTTCTTCTGTACTGTCTCACCAGGTAACCATGCTTGTTTACCATATCTTCTAAAAGCACTCCATTTACTTCTGTTAATCTCTAATTATATATGATACATTTCCCTTCAAAGTCTAGGCTACTCTCACCACTCAATGTAGCTTTCATTTAGATCATCACACAATTTCAAATCTGCCAAATCCAAGGAGCCTCTCACCATTCTCAGTAATTTGACAATGGGAGTCATGCATCTTCTTGAAACTGCCCTTCTTCCTAGGTTTTGCTAACTCCACTGCTCTCTGTGTTTTCTTTTCAAACCTCTAGTCATTCACTTTCTATGTGTTTTCAAGATTCCTCTTTCTCTCTTCATAGATAAGTATTGGAATAACTAAATATTCCAATGGGAACTATCTGCAGGATGTGATTCTTCTACATCAAATTGGCAGCTCTGGATTTTTTTCAGCCACATTTTTCTGGAATTGAAAATTTATATTCCCAGTCCAGATAGCTCTCCTAAACTCCAGACTCATGAGCACAGAATCATGATAAAAAGTTCTGTTAGTGTGCACCACATGATATTTCTGTATTTGACTCTTTTGAGCTAAACATTCTAAACTGATTTGATTCAGTTCAAAACCTAGATGTAATATAGGCACACCAAAATTAACAACTGTAATAAATACTTGTGGTCATTCTTTTTTTAGATGCATATGTCATTCTATAATTTGTGAATGTCCATATATATATTTATTTTTCAGGCCAAAACCAGTAATTCATTTGACAATACTTCATTTCCTTTAGTGACTATATGCAGTACACATTCTGACACTTTTCCTCCTACATGGTTGTGAATTGAATTCTTCCCTCTTCGTTTCTACTGATACTTGCTTCAGTCTCTCAGTATCTTGTACCAAACTCTTTGTTTCTCACAAAGATTTCTCATTTGTGGTTATGTTCATTGTCTGAAATTCACCTTTGTTTATAGAGTTAATCTATACATTACATCATCTGCCCAGAACCATGTAAGTCCTAGATCGAGTACAGATTTTAAATTACTTTTTTTATTTGCAGTAATTCATAAAGATCTGTTTTTGTTTTTGTTTTTTCTTTCCCTGGGGGTAAAGAAAATAAATTTACTGAGTCACTTTATATTCATTGAAGACACAAATTTACAACAACACATATAAACATATAGAAATAAAAAGAACATTTCTGTGGAATTATTACTAGAGGTGAGTAGTGCATGAGAGGAAATAATTCATTTTAATTACAGAGTATGTATATCTGAGTTATATGATGAATATTAGCAATGATAATGTAGGGGTATGAAAGTGGTGGGTACTTATATGGTAGAAAGATATTTAGATACTTGTTGTATTTGAAAATGGGTATTTTGAAGCAAAACTCAGTGAGAAACGGGTTCAGTCAATGGTTGGTTCACTGAATTTAAAGGACAGTTCTCTGCTCCAAATACAGAACTGCTGTAGGATCAGCTTTGCCTTAATGAAGGCAGCCAGGCTGCAGTGTGCAATTTTAAATGCCTGGGTGTTACAAAGCTTTGGCTGAAAGCAGAAGTAATTCTTCCAGAATAATTAATGCAGTTTGCTAATATGTACCAAAGAAAGATGTTATTACTTGTCTTTCCACAGAAATTTGTGTGTTTTACAATGCAAGAGAAATCCCTCATGCTTACCCCAAAGAGATAAGAGAAATAAAATGGCTTCTGTTTTCTAGACAAAAGAGTATTGATTGTTCAACAAACCAGTAAGAACAAGGAAGTACTAAATGGAAATCATCATAACTCTGTGATGATCTCTATGGACAAAAATCAATAGAAAAGCAATGGTTTTATAAGAGACACAATGTAATTATTCTACTATTTGGGTGATAAAATTGAGGTATTCGAGTGTGACATGACCTGTTACCTGAACTGACTGGGAAACTATAGTGGCCAGAATTATCTCAGCCATTTCTAAGAGTTTCATCTCACCACTTCCCACCCCCTACCCACAGACACTCAGCAATCAGTTTCAGCTACATTTCTTTCAATTCCTCCATTTGCTGCCATTTCGGAACTTCGTTTTCACCACAGGGTCTTTAATCTTGCTTTTTCTTCTGCATTCAACCAAATCTTTTCAGTTCTTCGTTCTTTCTCATCATTCAGGTTTCTGTTCAAAAGCCATTTTCTATGCGAGAACTTATGAAACCACTTATCTGAAAAATCTTACCCTGTGCCAGAATCACTCTCTAGTCTATTGTCTTCTATATATTTGCTTCATAGCATGTGTCACTCTTCTAAGTTGTTTTTGACTTTATTTTTGTCTCTTACTTCAATAGAATGGAAGCTCTATTTTCTATCTTAGTAAGTATTGTCTTCCCCAGACTCTAGAACTTTATTTGGAATTGAGTGGGTACAAAATAGATGCTGAATGAATAGATGAAGGCATTTTCTCAAATAACTTTTCTAGGATATATATCTTTTATCTTTTCCCTATCAGACTGCAGATTTCTTGATAAAAGGCTAGGACAATGTCTACCTTTCTTGTCCCTTTTCCCTATAAGAAGTAGTGTATTCTAGTTCATCTTTTGTATCTTTTCCTTGAACAAATATTGATTCCTTGGACAAATATTCATTCTTTGTGGAGAAAGACACTTGCTGTTTCTAAGCTTTAATTTATGTTTTTGTGTGTTTGGCCATTGTCTCCCCACATTTCTCAGTGGGTATAAGACAGATATAGACATTTTTACTAGTCTATTTCTTTTTTCTATCTACTGTACAAGACCAAATTTACCATGTAAAAATAATCCACTCCAAAATATAAAATACTCTGTATCAGGAGAGAATTATTTCTTTTCAATTGGTGATAGAAACTAATAGAAAGAGGAAAGCAAGTCAGCATTTTTAAGCTTTGGTGTTGCATGATATTCAGTTGACTATCTGGTTCTTATACTTTGGTCACTGCCTGATTAACTATAAAAGAAAAATTATCTTAGGTTCAAAGCAAAAGACAAACCACAGCTTTTATTCTATAAGGGAAAATCTAATTATAGCTTAAAGAGTCTATGTCAGTAATATTGATATAAAATGTATAAGAGAACTATTAAATTACCTCACAAAAGTATGAGCAATTAAATTTCCCCCCATTTTCCTCCAGTGTTGATTATTCATTAGTTTTTTTTTTGATAATGATGAAAGTATTACCTTTTGGTTCAATCTGTGCATTTTCTACATTCTCCATTTTCTCATTTCTATAAAGTTTTCTGAAATACAAACTTGCTATCTATACTTGAGTGTCTTTGTGAGTGCAGGATTAAAACTTCGATGCTACTGGATACATTCTTGAGAATTTATCATCTAAATTATGGTTTTCAAGACAACCTGTTAGCATTTTAAACTATTTTCCCAAGTGTAAATTCAGAGAAAATCAATTTACTTTCTCTATTTTAATCCCAGACTTAGGCTGTAGTTTTGTTAAACCCAATATCTCTCTGAAGTCCATGATATAAACTTCCACTTCTTTTCTAACTATGCATTTCATACCTATCCTTTGAAGTTGGTTCTGAAAGAAAATTAATGGTTTTCTTATTCAGTATTGCTGTGTTTCAGTTAACAAATGCATGACAGCTACTTAACCAATCCCTGAGTAGCCAACCTGTGAGTGTGGCATTAATGATTTTGAAGCAAGTTAACTAAGCACATCTATCATTTTGTCATGTGTGGTAAAAGAATGCATCAATCAGAGCATAAGAGGGAACTGTCTTTGCTTCTGTCTGTGGGTACTACTGAAAGCTATTAAAAAAATCAATAGAACAGGTATGGTGAGCTGCATTTATGTTGCTTAAATAAAATAAATGGAAAAATAGAAGGTAGGAGGCTGGTGATATAACTCCTGGAATATAGCAGAGGTCAGTGTCCTGAGATAGGAAACATCTTTGCGAATTTTGTATTTCTGGGAAGTATTTCCATTATCAATGCTTCATAAACATGATCTCAGTGGCAGAACTATTAACTTTATTCAAAATGTGCTTTATTCAAAGCAAATTGATAATCCAGTCATGGATATCTGCTCTAGCATCTAATCCCACTCTCTGTGGAATTCATCTGAGAAATTCTCAATGCACAGCAAAACTTAATGTTTGTCTTTGAGACACTATCTTTCCTATACTTTTACTATTTTACTGTTGGAATCTCTCCATGTAAAGTACATCTTGACATCTGGAATTTTATTAGCAACTAAAGCAGATTAAGAAAAAAGGAGAAACAAGAAATTAAATAATAGGTATTTGCTTTGTAATTAATATGAATGATGGAATTGAGCAAGCAACTAAGAGGAATAAAAAGGTTCAAGACATTAGTCCTTCAGGCAAGAATTAATTATACGATCAAAGAAAGAATAACATCTTTAAACATAGTTGGAAGTTATTAAAAACCAATGATGAAGACAATAAACTACCTTTATTTCAAAGAACAATAAAACAATGATTCAGTTATGAAAAAATTAATGTTCATCTTCAAATAATTCTAGGTATAGATAATTTTTTAAAAATGTAATAGGCATATTCTTATGCATAACTAATTAAGCAAAAACTGATACAATATTCTTAGGAAGCAATTGAGTAAAAATGATGACTAGTCTTAATTTTGTTAAACTTGACCCAAAAATTTTCATTCAAGAAATATATCTGAAGTAGATATTCTGAATTTAAGAAACTATATATGATACAGTAACAGTGTTAAGTATAATTATTAAAATATTAGTTACATTTTCAACAACAGAGAAATGTTTTAATAACCTTGGGATATCCATTCCTTTATTTTTTTGAAGAATTGTACATAGAAAATTATTCTAAAATATTAGGTTAATAAAATAAACACTGTGCTTCAGGTTCTGTATGTTAGTATTATCATTTTTATTATAAATATATATGCCTTTTTATATATTCATTTATTTGTGAAATGGAAGCTTCTTACATTTTACTCGTTGAAGTAATCCTGGAAAATAACTCCATTGTTTACTGAAATAAAAAATATCAGTGACTGCACAGTGTGATGGTGTGAAATGAGCTTTGGAATTTTAATAATCTGAGCTGAATTTGTCCCACTACATGACAGAAATGTTTGTGTTTATTCAAATTTTCATGCGCTTTACCTCTCCTAACATCAGTTGGAACTACGGGAATGGTTCTCAGTCCTAGTTAAAGGGCTATGTACTACATTGCTTCCTCTTCAAGTGCCTACCTGCTTCTACCAATGTTCTCTTCTCTGCCACAGTGCCCTTTGAAGTGATGTGTTATAAGATGGAGATGGATAGTACAAACCGAGTTGGACTGTGACATGAGTGAGAAATAGATGTATTGCTGTAAGACAGTAGGGTTTCAAGGATTTTCTGTCCCTAACTGGTCCTAACTAATGAATATTCCTTAATAGCTCCTATAAACTTGAGATAGTTATTTAACCTTCCTCAGCCTCTATTTCTCCACTTGTAAATCTAGGCTCAAGGGCATAGAAACATATCTTAGAGGGCACATTTAAGGATAACAAAGTTTTTATTATACAATATCAGTAGTTCTAAAGATACGCTGTCCAACATTAATACTCTATTGTATGTTTTAAACTTTCTAAGAAGTCAGATCTTATGTTGTTTTGATCACACAAAATAGTATTAACAATAGTAAATTAAGAGAGCTAGAGGAGACTTTTGGAGGTTATGGCACAGGTTATGGTGATGGTATCAGAGGCTTATACTTATCTCTAAACTCTGAGTTTAGAGATAACCACTTCAATAAAGTGGTTTAAAACAATAAAGTGGTTTAAAATTTTTAATACATAGATGTTTCAAGGTTTACTTATTATATGCTTTAAGCTAGAACCATGACTTCACATTTGTCATTTATTAAATGAATCAACCCACAATATGTTATACATATAAATAACATAGTAGGACTTTTTCTATTTTCCAGGAAAAACTGAGGCATTTGTGTGGTGGCAGTGAGAAAGGGCAAAATTGGTTTACAGAAAGCAGGGAAAAAATGGAGAATTATATGGTTTAGAGAGAAAAAAAAAAAAACCCACCACCACCACTGTAGCTGCAGAACTCATTACCACACTCTTGCAAGCTGTGCCAAACCATTTTAACAGCCATTTTTTTCTCTGGGGTTATAGCTCCATTAACAGAAACTATGATAGAACTTTGTAACTCTCAGTATTAGCAGCAGTAAATTATTTCCTTCTCTTAAACCACACTACATAAAACTGCAAACTCTGGTTGGTTAAGTAAGCACTAAAATTTTGGAATTGTAATAAATGCGTCTGTAAGATATCCAAGATTCCAACAGTAATCCCAAAGGGAAAATATACATATCCAATCACTTTGGTACTGCATCACAAGGCACTGAGTAGAAAAGTCAATAAAAGCATCCGAGCACAGAGGCAAGCTGTAGTCAATATCAGAATTTGAAGGCAACTGTCAGATAAAAAAATCATTTAGATTTACCAAAATTTATTCCCTAATATTTTGTATTTAGACTGCATGGAATTCAGAGCAAAAATCCAATCTTCTCTCTGTCCCTTTTTCCATTATCTTCTCTGTAGCCTCTCCATTCATGATAATAAACTATTAGTATATATCTATTGGCCATCACTGGCCACTTCATAACATACCAAAAAATGTATTTGTAGAAAAAAATTCATTATCACCAAATTCATACATGAACATCCTGTCATGCTTAAATAAAACATTGGTTTTACAGTAGTCCCCATTTATTCCAAGATTTTGCTTTTTATGGTTGGATGTAGTAATCCCTTGTCAAACTCAATCTGAAAATATTATGTAAAGTAAGATATTTTGAGAGTTAAACTACATAGATACATATGTCTTATATGGTTATAAATTTTGTTCTATTTTATTATTAGCTATTGTTAATCTACTATGTCTCATTTATGAATTAATCTTATCATAGGTATACAGGCATAGGAAAAAGTCTATGTAGGGTTCACATTATCATTAGTTTCAGGGGCTTGGAATGTATTCCCAACCAGATACAGAAGAACTACTGTGTAAGGAAAAATAAACTAATTAAAATTATTTTTGTTGTTGACTTTGTAATCCTAGCTGTAATTCTTACCTGAAAATACTAATACTTGTCAATATCTATCAAAAAAAGATAGACTGTGGAAGCCTGCAGGGTAGGGTGTTGCTAGGCTATGACCTTTGGAAACAGAAGTGGTTTTATTTTGAGACTTTGCTGAAATCCCCCAACCCAGCTCCTTACTATTGTGAGAGAGGCATGATGCTGTCTCTATTGCTGTGAAGCATAGTTCTTGAGACACAATGAAAGAACTTAGAGTAATTGTTATTGTCTAGAGAGGTGCAGCCTTTTCTTTCAGTCATTTCACTCTCAGTAGAGAACATCAATTCTATAGAGATTAGCTTTTCCTGTGCCCCCAAATTTCAGTGTTAGTTCAGACCTTCAGTGCTTAAATTACAGATTGAGTCCAGTAAATGCATGTGTCTTTTTATTAATTTAGTCTCAAATTTAATCAGAAATCAATTTTGAATACACAATATTATGGGTGTGCTAACAGTGGCACACGAAGGAAAACTGTCTTCTCTGGAACAGAGTTTGTGAAAAACATTAACGCATGAGCAAAGTCTCTCAATACAGCAAATTTGTATTGACTTCTAAACTAGTGGAAACGTTTTCTTTTTTTGTTAATTCTTAGTCATGTAACATAGTTTGTCTTTGTCCAATTTGCTATAAATTTGTTTTCTTTGCAAGAATAATATAGCGAATTCCCTGTTCACATGACTCAATTGTGAGTAACCTGGCATATTCAATAATGCTGAGATGGGTGCAAGTTGGGTAAGTATTTGTCTATCCCTGGTGATGCTAGTGAAGTCATGATATTAAATTGACATATTGGTGGGACAAAGGGATTAATATGGCATAGGAATAACTATATTATTTAACAGGTGCGGTCACCTTGGAAATCTCCTAGTCAAACTAATAAATAAATTGAGTACAAGTGGTAAAATAACTTCCCAGACTTACAACCAACTGGTGAAATCATTTCTACCAGTCTGGTTCAGTATATACCTTGAGCAAGAGAAAATTGATACCACTCTTTAGGGGATAAAAGAAGGAAAAATACATACTTATTTTTAATTTATTTTTGGCTGATCTTTAACAAGCCTAAAGAAGAATACTGAATGAATTGTGATCATTTATATATTTTCTCACCTGTTTCTTCCACAAATGAATCACTGTCTGGCAAATTCCTTTTATATCCAGTGGGTTTCATTAAATATCTGTGACCAAAATGATTGTAAACATCTGAATTCCGAAACTACAGAACAATGAATTGATTATTTATAATGATTCTTTTCATAATAGAAAGTTAATACCCGAATCATTTTTGTCATCACCTTTGCACTGTGCTACAAAACTCAGAAGCCGCCTGCTGAGAGTTAATCTTTGGGGCCAGAGTCAAGCCTGGGTGGCACTGCATTATTATATATTATATTATATTATGTATATTAATGCAGTCCCTAAATTAAAAACTCTAGCCTGGGCTTCCCACAAACTCAGATCACAGAATGTATAAAAGTGACATGAACTTGAGTCTGAAAGAAAGAATTAAATTGATGAAAAATTTTACTGATCCTTCCTAAGCAATTTCCGAATTACAGGAATTCTCTTAAAACATGCGAGTTAGAGGAGGACTAGGTTTTCAGCATATTCAGTGAGTACATGAGCTTGACAGATAAATTTTCTATTTTTGTTAGCTGCTAAATTTAGTATTATATAACTGTCTTCAACATTTGAAAGCTGAGGATTGGATATATGTCATGTTAACATTATACAACACTTAAAACTTTTTGAGTGAAAATTGAAAATGCCTTTTTCCACTTGCATAAATTTTTAAATGGATTTTCTGTTTAAATGTCCTAGAAACAGTCATCCACATATTGAAATATCTGCCATAACTTTATATCAGGAAAATGAAAAGCCCAAGTAAATGATGAAACAATGAAAATGAAAATCAGGTTGTTGATTTGCATTTGGCATGTTTTCAGTATAATGTGTTTATATCAACTATTTCAATGCCACAGTTACTATTATTTGATCTCCACAAATCTTCAAACACCTTGTGATTCAACAAAGATTTATTGATAAACTGTGACGTATACTGTATTATTCTGCTGGAAACTCTGGCATAATACTAGCACAAGATGTGTTTCCTACCTCTAAGAATAATTGCTCTATAGCACATGTGCATGGGATTATATAGTATGAAGTGGTATAAAAGTGATACACACATGAATGACTAAGAAAAAAGAGTGATCATGAAAGAATAATATAGATCATACAGTTTGCTATGGGATAGTCTTGGAAGTGGTTGAATCAAAGACGTGCCTGGAAAGGTGGATAGAATTTCCACTCATAAATGAAGTAACAGAAATTAGAATTAAGAATATTCCAGTAGGGAAAGAAGAATAATAAGTATTTATCTCCAAAAACCAATAAATATAGTACACTATAATATTAAAGAACAAAAATTATATTATGATTTTAAAAGATTCAGAAAATACTTGTGAAAAAAATCTGAAAATCTATTATGATAAAAGCTTGCAAAATAGGAATAAAAGGAACTTCCTTAATCTGGTAAAAGGCATCTACAAAAATTTACAGTCAACATTGTGCTTAATGGTGAATAATTCAATACTTTCCACATGAGATCAAAAATAAGAAAACAAGATCTAGTCTTGCCACTTCTAGTCAATATCAGGGCAGTTAGGCAAACAATGAAATAAGAGGCATCAGGATTGACAAGTATAGTAAAACTGTCTCTATTTTCAAACAGCATGATTTTGTATGTGGAAAAATCCTAAAAACTCTTCTAAAATGTCACTAGATCTAATAAATAAGTTCTGTGAGATTTGAACATATAGGATCAATATACAAAAATCAACTATATGTCTAAACCTAGCAATAAAAACGATTTTATTTAAAATAGCTTTAAAAAAGAACTGAATGGTTGGAAAATATTTTTTAAAGAATTGCAAGATTTGCACAATTTTTAAAAAATGGCTGGCAAAAGATTTAATACAACAAAGTATTAGAAAGACACCTGTGATTATGAGCTTGGTAAGTTGTTAATAGTTTCCATAATGATGTACAGAAACAACACAATTTTCTATCAGAACACCAATTGGCTTTTGGGGTTTTGTTTTTGAAGAAATTGGTGAGCTAATAATGCTAACATTCATAAGGATATGAAAAATATATCTGCCAAAATGAAACAGTCTCAAACAATAAGAGTATGTGCATTCACATGTCTTGCTTTCAAAACTTACTTGCAAAGCACACTAATCAACACAATATAACAAAAATAGGCAAATCCATAGAAACAATGTAAATTGATGTTGGCCTATGACTGGGGATTAAGGGAGAGGAAGGAGAGATGGAAAGTGACTAGTAAAGGTACAAGATTTATCTTATGAGTAAAGAAAAGATTCTAAAACTAAAATTAAGTAAATATTCTAAACACAATTGAATTATACATATTAAATAATTAAACTTTATGGTATGCAAACAATATCTCAATAAAGGATTAAAGGAAAAGAAAGATTAAATTTAAATCAAATTTTCACCACTTACTAGTGTAACTTTGAGTCATAACTCAGATCTAGTTTCCTGATAAATTGGGAGAGAAATAGCTATGTTACAGAACTATTGAGAACTTTAAAATAAGAACATGAAATCTTTGTAAAACTTCAACAAATTGTAAAAGCTGAAAAGCAGAAAGGACTCTTTCTGCTATAGAATCCATTATGGCTGCAAGGAAGATGACATTAAAAATAGAACTCCACAGTAATGTATTTTTATCTTATGTATTAAACACTTTACTAATACTAGACAAAAATAAATGACAGACAATAAAGACATCATTTCTGCTTTCATAGAGCTTATAATTTGATGGAAATACAGTTTTAAAATAATTATGAAGATATAAACTATATTAATACTTCAAAGGGAAAGGACAAAGTCATATGAAAGTACATAACATGGGGAACTGATAGAGTTTGGGGATGCATACAGGAATGTGTAATTTGGAGTGGTGTTTAGGAAGATGGTCCTGAGGAAATGTTTGAGTTTGGACCTGGAGCATAAATAAGAGTTATGCAGGTAAAGGAGAGGAAGAAGAAATCTTCCCAGACCCAGCCATTGTTCAAAGTCATCATATAGAAGAAAGTATGGAACAGTAAAGAACATGAAGAAAGAGAATAAAAAAATATAAGTACTAGAAAAAGGACAATAATTCATTTAAAAAAAAAAAAAGGCCTGAAAAGGAATAGTCATGGTGGGAAAAAAATAATAGGAATGGTTTCAATATTTTTGGTTACTACTAAGAGTTCTATAAAAAGTTCTATTAAATATATAATAGATTTAACAAAATGGAAAGAATAATTGATCCTATTAAGATCTATTTCTAACAAGTTTCTGGGTCAGAAATCAGAATAGAATGGATTGAAGAAATATGGAATAAGGTCTATCTACATAGCTTAGATTATTCTGATTATGAAGGAGAAGAGATAATGAAGTGAGTTCAAAGGAATTGTTTTCATAATTTTAAAGACTGAAGACCCTCGAGCATATATACACAGTCTTGAGAAAGACCCAGTAGATAAGTAGAGATTGAAAAGACACAGTAGTATGGGTTTCTGAGATGGAAATAAGGAGAGAGAGAAAAAAAAGCAGGTGCAAACACATATTTGGTTTGACATGAGGAATATCAACAGTTTCTTAAAGGTTCATATTTAAATTGATAAGAAAAGTAACAGCTCATGCTAATGATGAGGTGGAGGTAGCAGATTTTAAAATTTGAGCAGAATTAAATATAATTTAAATCATCATTGTATGGAAATGTAAAGATTCCAGATATTGCTGAGGCCCCGATGGAGAACAGTGGCTCCCAATTCATTGTGTTTTAAGTCTTTCCTGGGGGTGCATTTCTTCAGCACTGCTCCTCTGCTCAGATGCAGGCAAGGAAAATTCATGTACTTTGTTATACTGTAAGGTGAAATTATTGAGCATATTGAGCTATAGAGAATTTTGATTTCTGTGGAGATAGATGTAAAAATGTTTAGTCATACAAGAGAAGTGAGGCAACCAGAAGGGAAAGGAAATGGACAGTGGGAGGAAAGGTAGTGGGGCTCCAATGGACAGTGCTTGTAAAGGACTGTTAGAAAGTTGGTGGTGGGTGTGGTGTGTTATATTTGATGAAGAGCAAACATGAACATCTAAAACTTAATCGTATTATAAATCAGAGTTACTGCAATTAAAAAAAATGAGTCATGCATTCAAAACACAGGAGAGCACAGTGAAGATGAGGGAATCAATGGGGAGAAGAAAGAACTATCAGTATCATGATGTAGAAAGTTAGTACAGTGCTTAGACCGTAAGCTGTAGGAGTAGAAGATGGTGATTAGCGCACGAGTTAATCATTAAAAATCACAAAAGACTTGTGATTTTACAGTGTAAGATACCCCTTCCTCATGGTTTTTAAACAATGCTTTGCTGCTCCTTATCATTTTTGTCCTTTGTCCTGGTTTATGAAGATTGACTCTGTCACCGATTTACATCTGTTCCACAGGGAAGAGTCAGGGACGATAGTGGGTACAGAAGGAAGAAATATAACTGCAAGCATAGTCAGAAAGAAGCCTTATCCATAGCAACTTAGGAGCAGATGAACTGATATAACTCCAAATGTCTCTGTATTTCTTAGCTTTGTGGTAAATTAATAACATGGATCTTAAAAGCTGAATCTTAGCAGTTGAGTTTTGTACACTGAATGATAGAGAAAATCAAATCACCATTCATTGAAGATTGTCAGTAAAATTAACAACAATAACAGTAACGAGGCAGCTACCACTTACTACAAATCTTGTGCCCAATCATTTCCACAACTCTATGTAACTCACCTACTTTAATATTCACGGTACTTCTAAAGGTGGATAGTTTCTTTCTTATTTTATGCTAAGGAAACTGAAGTAAAAGAAAGTAAAATTGAAAAAGATCAAATTATCTTTCCAGGTTATTTGACTACTGGTAAAACTAGTTTTTAAATTCAGTGCTCATGGACTCCAAAGCTGGTCTTCTTTTCACTGTGCCAAACTGCCACAGAGAAAATTGTCAGACATCGACATATTTATACTTGTGTGGAAGTATGCTTATGAGGTTCTTTCCCCACATAATAAACCTAAAAGAGAAGAGAACTAGCTAATTATTTCTGAGATATGATGTAACTGAGGCACACGTTGGTTACAGAAATATCAATTGATATTTTATTACTTCCAACATGAAATAGTCAGATTTGAAAATTATCATACACATTGAATTTTATTGTTAATATAGGATGAAAAAAATCTGTACAGTAATACACATATGAGATTTAAGAAAGAGAAGTAAATTAGATATAAAGATTGACCAGAGATATGTAGCCCAAGAATAAAAAATACCATTGGAAAACCCACTGAACAAAATTTTCCTTGTGAGAAAATAAGTGTATGAATAGTCTGCTCTAAATGTGTAATTATGCAAAGCCATACATTTTCCTAATTTCAGAATTGTTTAATTTTTAAAATGTGCTCTTCTAAGAATTGCTTCAGGGAGAAATAACTAATAAAGGCATTAAAAAGAAATTCCTTATGACATTACAAATTATATTGCATGTTTTACAAAGTCAGCTATAAAATTTTAAGATGCCAACCTAAAATCAGAAAGCTGTAGACATCATACCAGCTACTGAGAGACCAAATATTGATTTTTCTCAGGAAGAGACAGATAGATCTTCTTTAGATGAGGTCACACTAATAATATCTAAGCTCTAATTCCCTAAAGGTAGATCCCAAGCAATATCAGTAGAAGTACCTTGGCTAATCTCCCCTATTTTGAGACTACATTTGGGAGCAATGATTTCTAATATAGTGAGAAGTGCAACACATAGAGGTTTTTAAAGTAATGTCAGCCCCTTAAATTATACTCAGAAATGAAGTAGTGGCCAATACAATCTGGGCTGTGTTGTTTGTTAAGGCAATTATTCATGAAAACCTTTAATCACACACTAGAAAACAGAAAGTCACATGGATACTTCTTCCAAAAAATGTAAGGAATATGCAATGGAACAATTGAGTTCAATCAGCCACAAGCACTTATAGAAATGTACCTAAAAATGTGTTAATCAATATGGCATTAGTTTAAAAAGAGTATAATTATTTAATCAACATTTCAGGATACTAAATATGTACATTATTTAGAAAATTAAATATTATGGGAGAATGTAGGGTATATATCATAAATGAATAAGATATAGCAATTTTCTTCCCCCCATTTACCTGGTCATCCACTCCTTATATTAGATATCTTTATGTAAATTAAGGATTTAATCCTGATTAAGCAAGCTATGGCATGACATCTTTTCATGGAATATTCTTTCCAATGACTTTCCAATCTGTATACATTATCTATTAAATGTATTATATCATAGAATAGCTGTTACATCTGGCTATACTAGTTTGGAATACAGCACAATGTCCCTCAGTATTGACACAATAAAGACCATGGTTTTGACCTTCTCCTATACAGGTTAACAACACATCCAGTTATTCCCCTATACTCCTAATGTGCTGCCTTTCCTAAGTACATGATTCTTATTCATGTAAGAAAAAGTCAAGAATGGAATTTCATCATACACACTCTCAGGCGACTAGGATTAAAGGGAAACTTTATCTGAAAATAATGTTCCAATGTAAAACACATTTTTTACTGTTCAAAACTTACTATTTAAATTATTTTAATAATAAAATAATATTTTTCTTCTAAAATTGGGAACAAAAGATACCAATTTTTACCACTCCAACATTTTCCCAGAAGTAAGTACTCGAGAGTATAATAGAGAAGAAAAAAGAAATAAAAGACATGCATGTGTGTTAGAAAGGGTGACTCATAGATGTCATGATTGTGTGTGTAAAAAGTCTCAAAGCATCTTGAAAAATGCTCCTAGAACCAACATGTGAGTTTACAATGTTTGCATATATATGTATATAAAATATATCATAAAACTCCTGTAAAGGGAGAAACTTTAGGCAAAAAATTTTCTTAACATATGGCACACAAAAAATGCATCATCCATGAGTTTATAAATTACCAAAATTTAAATATCAAACAAATAAATATTTGTGATATGAAAATTTCTAAGAAAAATCAAAAAATAAACTACAGTGGGAAAAATATTTACAAATCACATATTCTACAAAATATTTTCATCCACCATCTATAAAAGATTCTCAAAACTCAACAGCAAGAAAACAACCCAATTATAAAAAAACAAAACACTAGAATGGGTGCTTTGCAAAAAAAGACACACAGATGGCAAATGAACATGCTAAAAGATGCCTAGTATCATTAACCATTAGAAACATGCAAATCAGGATGACAATGAAAATCCTCTACATATCTATTTAGAATGAGAGAAAAAAAACATAAACAACACTGATAATTCTAAGTGCTGACAAAAATTTCAGAACAACTGGCACTCTCATACACTTCTGATGGAAATACAAAATTTTTCCATTCTTAAAAAGAGAACTATTTAAATATATGTAACACATATGTAAACATTATAATAAATATGTTTACATTTAATAGAATTATGCATAATAGGTAATTACTGCATGTCATATATAATCATATAATGTGTAACTATATATAAATAATATATAATATTTTTCTATAAAAGTCAGTCTCAAAGATATCAAACTGTGATCCCATTTATCTTACTTTCTAGAAAGACAACACTATAGGGATTGAGAGCAGATCAGTGAAAATCACAGGTTAGGAAACGGGAAGTTGACCACAAATAGGCAATTTGAAGGAGTTTTGGGGAAGATGTGATTATTCAGGATCTTGATTGTAATGATGGTTACCTATGTGTGTTCAGGTCTTAAACTCATAGTACAGTACACCAATAAAGATAAGAATAATATTGATAATAAAGACCTTTTTTAATAGAGAAATATGGTACCAACACATGCTTGTTTCATACAGTCAAGAAAGTGTTTCTTTGTTTCAGTCTTCTATGTTCATTGATTTTTAAACATAAAAAATGGTTTCAGTTTTTAATGAGAAAAAGTTGTAATTTGTATAAGATCCAACTTATTCCATTTTTCTTTTATGAAAAAGAATGCCATTTTGTGCTTCATGACAGATCCCCACAAGTAGCTAAGGGACAAAGAAGTTTTAACCCCAAACTTGTGTTGCCTTGTGGTGGAGGTTCTTGTTCGGGGCCTCATCACTTAATTCCTTGAAGTTCTCTAAGGATGACTTGTTTTCACAACATTGCCATTGCCGTGTGCAGTGCTGAGGTGCTATATGTTGGAATCTCAGCATCCCCAGTTTTAGGGTGTTGTCACCAGTCACCAGCTGAGTCATCCCCCACAGTGACTTAGATTACTGATATTATGACTATTGTAGTATAGAGTCTTCAATCCACAGAGGCAATTTACTCAAGACTGGTACACACTAAATCAGTCACACTCCCAAGGTTTGAATGGCTGGATTTGGTAACAATTCAATTACATAATGAAGGCTTGGAAGGGACAGAAACTAATCTCAGATGCTTCAATGATTTGAAACAAATTTCTGTTGGCTTTAATGAAGAGACCATGCCCAAGCTCACTCTCTCTGTATGTACATTTACATACATATATAGCTATAGATACATAGTTTTTCCAACATACTTCTAGCTTGTAGACACTGTAGGGGACCTTGATTCCATCATATATACTATTAGTAATCCATTAGAGTTCATTCTTTTTTATTCAACTAAGATAGCAACAATCTTTGGCACAGGAATACATCATGGGTATTTTCTCCTAGAATTCATAATCCTATTTCTTCCTATGATAAATTTTCTATCAAAACCTACTCAAAGAATTTCCTTTTTTTACTCCCATTTCATTATTCATTACCATTTACTTCCATAGAGGTACCATTAGCAACTTGTAGCTAATTCTCTTTCCCAGTATCAGAAAACTCAAGCTGAATTTCATGTAGAAACACTATTCATTCAGGAGTAATAAATGTAGTGGTTAATTTTCAAATGTCAGAATGCTTTCCATTGATCCTGAAAATAGAGAAAGAATATGAAGCAAGGAATGATTAATTTATGTAAATTATATGATGTATAAAATGTTTCATTTCTAATTGGGCTTTTTTTAATTTAAGTGTTTTTCATTTATTCTGATTCTTTTGAATTTTTTTCCAGATGAGACCAACTAAAGTGTTTTTAAATGATTCCCAGGATATAGTGCAGATATACTGACTTTTGGATCAGACAGGTTGAATTCAAATCCCAGCTCTATCACCTACTTACAGTGTGATGGGGGAGCTTTCTTTCTCCTCTGCAAAATGGGAATAATAATACACTAAACCTCAAAGGGCTGTTGTGAAGATTAAGTTGTTTTATGTAAAGCACTTGCTGAGCTCTTTCCAGAACAGCACAGCCATTGTAAGTTTTTGAAAAGGCAAAGTTGAAGTAATGACTTACCAAGGAAAATAAAACCTCCATGCAGTATCTGTGCAGCATGTTGGAGTAGCAAAGGGAAAATTGAATTTTATTGAAATTTGGAAGTCTAGTAGAAAATAAGTCTTTCAGTGTGGGTCTTGATGAAGGCTGGCAAAGAATCATGGTAGTTTTGGACTGGTGAAATACCAAGGAGTAGATTTTTGAGGAGAATCAAAGTGTTGTATACAAGAAACGTTTGATGTTTTCTATTGCAAAAGTACGAGGTCTTGGGAATTCCTGTAATAAGCAATGCAGTCATTTGGAATTTTTAACTTCTTAGGCAAGAGTCTTCTGGAATTAGAAAGTTATGCTAATGAAAACTATGGAATAGTAAAATCACGATAAGATAGTTTTAGTTCTTAGTGTCCAAATGGTATGAAGATACCTTAAATTAGTACCCAGAGTTACTGATTACTATATATGTACTTGTTTTTGTGTTTATTGGTACTATTAATTTAAAATACCATTATTTTTTAATAATACCATTATTCTAAAATGTCAAATTTTGTATTAACTGTTTCAACTATTAACTTGGACCATTTTTCTCTATATTTTAATGGGTATTTGTTTTAGGTTTGAGAAAGATAGGTCTCCTCTCCTATGTATATATCTGCTTCCATAGTAATTTTCTTTCAGCGAGTTTACCCATGATGAGTAACTATAACTCTGTATCAAGTGTCATGAAGCAATGAAATAGATATTCTACTGGTGGAGAAGGACACATCCATGAAAAATAATAAATACTCCAAAAGAGCTGTGAATAAAGGATTTAAGAAATGCAAAGGATGAAAATCATTCCACGATGACAAACTATTAAGATCTCTAGCTCACTTCCACTCTACAGACACAACAAAATTATAACCGTTAAACAACTAGCCTTTGAAAAGAAACAAGGACTAGAACTCCACAAAGAGAAGGGACACAGTCCTCATCAACAGTAGGTGAAGCAGATACATCTTGATGTGAACCCAGCCACATACTGAGACCCTGGGGTTTGTCAGGAGGGAATAGTGATACAGAGCCTCTTCCTGAGACTGAAGGAATTGCTGCCTCAGATGCTCCCATACCTGGGAACTGTTCTTTGAACACATACAAGCTAGCATGGAAAATAAAGATTTCCTTTGGAGAATAGAGTCACAGGGAGAAAGGACACAGGAGAGAACATGGAGAAACAATAGATGAAGTGTACAGAGATCCGACAATAGGACTTCCATTTGTTGAACCCCAAATTTCAGAATGGGAGATAAGAGGGATTTAGCCTCCTTGTACATTGAGAAGCTGATGGGAACCCTCTCCAATGATCCCTTGTCTGGTTGGCACCAGCACTGGAGGTAACCATATGGCAGCTAACTCCAAGGAAAATGCCCCACCCACTCCACCATTAATGCACTTGTGGTGCAATAGTTTGTGCTCATAGTTACAGTTCTTCAGGCTGCGTACATTAAAATTGATTGCCATCCCAGGGGAGGGAGAAGCAAATCGTCTGTAACCCTAGTACAGATAGCTGAGCAATTGCCCACAAAAAGATTTGGCAGCTCTCTCAGAGAAGATTAATAAAGATACTTCAGTAAATTAGAGATTTTGCACCCACCAAGAGTTACTGCTAAACAGCTTTGTATATCTGCCTGCTATTTATAGAGCTCCCATCCCCGGACCCCAGAGCTTGTTCTATGCAGCTTCCTCACAGGGCTGCTGCCCAAATAGAGAACGGAGATACTACTACACAGGGAGTTTTTTCTTAGACCTACTCCCAAGGATCACAATTTATATCCAGTTCCCTCTCACTCTAGACCTTGCTTGGGACAGTGGCTTCCTTGTTGCTTGCTATTCATATCTATGACTCTGGGGAAAACTTCTGTTTTCCCTGCCCCACTTGCAACCTTGAAGTCTGGACTATTGGTCCTCAAACTAGTGTGGCTGCTAGAGCTCTAATCATTTAGATGATTCAGAGATAACACAATAATAGAAAGCTTAGCATCCCATGCCAACATTCCAGGCCTTTATTCTGAAACCCAATAATCTAACACAAGGTCATTACACAAAGTCAAGAAAGGAAAATAATTTGGCTTCACGTGTAGAAATAAACACACAGTACCAAACAGAATGAAGAGACGGAGAAACAAACCCTGAATGATGAACCAAAACAAAATCCCTGGGAAAAATCTGAATGCAATGGGATTAAGTAAATTGAAGAAATGATAAGGAGCTTTACAGACAAGTCAAAGAAAAAGGAATTCACCACAACTAAACCAGTATTTCTTACAAGAAATACTAAAGGAATGTTGATACATAAAAATAAAAGCCACTTAAAGCAATAAAACACCAAAAATATAAAATGTGAGGAAGAGGAAGAGAGTAAACATGTGGACTATTATGAGCTCACGATGTAAAGGTTTTAAGCATAAAAGCTTGTATATAAACCCAGGGTAACCTCAAAGCGTAGATCCATAGAAAAGACATTAGAAAGAAATGCAATGTAGTACACTGGATAGGATTCTTAAACAGACATCAGAGAAACTAAATACACTGAATTAACCAAGGGTTTAAATTAATAATAATATATCACTCTTTGTTCATTGTTTATAATAAATATACCATATTTATGTAGAATGTTACCAATAGAGGGAAATTTATGATTGAAGTTGCATATGTTGGAACAATTCTTCTATAAATCTAAAACTTTTATGAAAAGTTTAAACTAATTTGGGGAGATATATACATCACCATGTTACTGCAACATTATTTACAATAGCCAAGAAACAGAAACATCCTAAGTACCTACTGTCACATGAATGGATAAGGATGATGTGGAAGGTATACACAATGGAATACTACAACACTTTAATAAGAAGGGATGCAAATCCTGTCATTTATGATAACATGGATGAAACCAGAGGGGATTATGCTAAATGAAATAAGTCAGAAGGAAAACGAAAAATAATGCTGATGTCACTCATGTGTGGAATATAATGACCTAAAGTAAACAGAACAGAACAAAAACTAACCCTTGGACATTGACAACAGAACTGAGTTTACTAGAGAGGAAGGGGTGGGTGGTGGGAACAAATGGCATTGGGAGTTCAATGGTTTGTGGAGAAGGTCTAATAGAAATTGGATGATAGATATGGAGTTATTATATATATGATGTAATATGAACCTGCAATGCAAAGTTATTTTGTAAATCAGCTACCTCAGTAAAAATATAAAATAAACACATAGGACATTGAACCCAAATATGTCTTAATTGAATGAAATTTCATAAAGCTAAATGAGCTGCTAAGAGGACCACATCTTGAATTAACCTGAATGAAAATTATGGGTGACTCCCATAAGTCTGATTTCTCAGGGGGCACTGGAGGTATTCTTTACACCGGGCTCTATCTTAGACTACACTGTCACTTTTGTTAATGACTGCTACAGTACACCTCTTCAAGAGATACCTGTTTCTTAAATCACAACCTATGTTATATATTAGAAAGTAGCAGGTGTAGATGTAATATTTAAACTTCAACTTGAAGGAAATATGGTGTAATCTCCCAGACCTTTATGTCTTATACATTATATTCTATTATACCAAAACAGTCCTGATCAATATTTGTTATCCCAGTATATTAATGAATAATGACTTTTTTCACTCTTAAAATGGCCATTTAATTTTTAAAGATTAAATTTTTGTACTACCTTTTGATGCTATTCCTGTGAAACATAGTCTGGATTCTAGAAAGCAAGGTTTTGAATTTCATCCCTGTTCTTAACTCGGACAAATGATGCAATCTATCTGAATTAATTATGACAATTAGATGTGATCATAAAAGTGAAATTATAGAAAGCATAAAATGTGACCTACAAATGTTTGGCTCATCTGAATTATGGCATATACTATTACATCATAAAGATTGAAGAAGGACATATTTTAAGACAAATGTAAATATACTTTTAAAAATATTATCTTCTTAATACAAACAATTATACTTGATTGAGCCACCAGTGCTTATGCTTCAACCTCAGTTGTCATCTCATCCAATGGGAAGTAAAAAATAGTAATAACCAGAGCCTCTAGTTGCAAAACTAACTCCCTTTGTATTTATGGAGTTTCGATATCCTCATCTCTAAACAAAAATAGCAAGCTGAAAGATCTTCATTGAGTTATGGAAGCCTTCTTTCTGTTGAGTGCAAAAACAATGGAGTTACAGCTCGTGAGTCGGGCGAGGACATTTACACATGATCTGAACTCTGTGTCATCCATATATCCACCTATGCCAATCTGTGCCAGGTCTTCAGGGTGCTAGGGGGTGTGTGGAAGTATACACTAGTTCTCTGGCTTCTTAGCTCCAAAATATAGTCAACATCAGGTTACTTCATCTCTAAGCTTGCAACTCATAAAATATAAAGAGATAATATAAAAAACTGATTTATGTTTTAATAATTGACAATTTAAGAAGGAACCACACTCTGCATTCACTTCTCAGGATTTTAAGCAACAGGTATTAATTCTCTTATAGTAATGGATCGAGTTTTCAAAATTAAGGATTAAGGTATCAGCAGAGCCCAATTCCTTTGAAGAGCCTAAGTGAAATTTTTTTTTTTTTTTGCCTCCTGCAGCTTCTGATGGCTGTAATTGCCACGTGGTTTGCAAAATTATTTCTGAGCTTCGTAGTTTGGCAAATCATGGTCACATGATCATATATCTAAAACTGAGAATTTATATAAGGCGAGGTGTCTGCTGCCTGTGAAAATTCAATATGTCTTTAAAGATAAGTGAGAAAAAAGTTTATTTTTTCTCATTATATTCTTGAATTCAAAAGAATAAAACAAGTAATAATTAAGAATTAAACATCTAGAATTTAACTTTCAAGTTGCAAGTTAAACAAAGAGAAGCCAGGCAATATTCAATATTTTAATGTTGACAATCAACTGAATCATGATGAATAGTATAAACAGTGAGTAATTGCAGGCTGTACTAAATATATTGTTATGAAAACTCTCGCTATTACATTTCCTGAATATTTTTATTCATAATGAACTAATTATGTTTTAGCATCTAATGAACAGAACTAAATGAGTTATATTCAAAGGCCATAGCTTTCTTATGTATACATATATATGTATGTATATACATATACATATATATAGATATATCTGTGATCTTGCAATGTTCTTTTCTTCTCCTAGTAAAAATGAATCTAAGCATAGATTCCCAATAATTAAAGGGATATTAAGCTTGTGAGCTATTTTTGCAACTGCACATTAGGGGTTATTTTTAATAAGCATTTTTCATGTAATTTTATTTCCCATTCATTCGTTCAGATTTTTGTGTAATGTTTCTCTTTCCCATAATGGATAGGGCTAGCTTATTAATGTTACAGAAAAGTTGTTCTTTATTAATGAGAAAAATAAATATCATCAATTAAAAGCCCATAAAGCTCCATTAAGATTACTATAATTATCAAGAAACAGAAGCCAATCCCATTTAAAACGAAGAATGGACTTTATAGATCAATGCCATCCACTGGCTAAACAAGGGTAACTACTTTCATATGTCAAATGAACGAAAAGCTAGCACAATCTACTTTTGCTACATTGGGTTGTTTATCCCACTTTCCCTTGAGCCCAAAGCCTAAATCCATTCCCTTAAAAACTGTTAGCCTAGTTTTTTGAGCAATTGATATAAACAAATATTCATTGTACAAAATGCCAAGTTCTATAAGCAGAAAGCAGCCTAATATAGTGGATGCCACAACTGCTGCATCAATCCAACCACTCAGCTTCACTCTAAGGACTGAAGTACTTCACCTCTGACGGTGAAGAATGAGTTATCCTCAATTCACAGGAGTCCCTCACTAGGAACTGTCCCGGGCCTTCCCTCATGTCACATACTGTGACCTGACAGCAGTGAGTTATAAAGGTCCAGCCCCCTTGCTACAGTTCTGGACAACTCTGAAGGGCCATGCCAGCTCTGGAATGTTCCTTAAAAATATCTGAGGTCTTTGTAGTGACAAAATCACAATTCAACTTTTATTTCTGGACAATCTCATTTCCTTTCTAGCCTCTTGCTTCCATAGATACTAAACCTGAGAACACCTTCCAAATAAACTGCCCACATGTAAATCTCTGTCTTAAAATCTGCTTCCTGGGGAAATGGACTTTTATTACCTAGTCCAAAGAAGGCAAGGAACGGTTTTCAGATGTATTATAATTTCATGTTTATCACTCAGTATTAATAAGAGTTTGTCTAATAGAGAAGAAAATAGGAGTCTTCCATGTTAAAAGGAACAAAGCAAGGAAAAGCAGAAATCTGACAGAAAAAGCCTGATTCAGAGAAGCTATGAAGTTTTCCAGAATACTAGAGAGGCAATTTATGACACAGCAGGTGGAGGGAAGGCCCAGATTATAAAGGGTCTTGATTGAGGAATTTGAGTTTCTACCCATCTGTGGCTTCAAATAAGAGTTGTTTACAAAAGAAAGCCCAAAGTGGACAGAAGGTGGTTTGGAAGGCAGTCAAGAGACCAAATCAGGAAGGAAACTAAATGGAAGGCAGTTATTGTTTTGGAAACAAAGGTTTACAAGGATAAAATGGAAGCAATGGTGAACTGGGAAAGGATGTGGACTATGCAATGGAGGTACAAGCAGCTTTATCATGTAATTGGATGTGAGAAATAAAGCTGAAGGAGATACAGAGCTTCCTTGCATAGGTCCATGGAAGTGGCTGTGGTTGTAAATGGTAGGTAAAGCAACAGGCGGAGGAGGCACATTTGAGACTATGCCATTAGGATGGAAAAGAAAGAAGAGCCTTCTGAAGGCTCAGCTATTGATAATATTCCTCAGGGTCTGATGTTCTGCTTTGCAGAAAATGAAATGCTATTCCCCTACGAAGAGTGATTTAGAAACTGTTAGAATATTGAGAGTAGGATCAACTGTTTGTAGTGAGGAGAAAAAGTCTTCTCTCCCAACAGTAACTGCTTGCAGAAATCAGTATGACATGACCTAAGAAAAGGTCAAAAGCTAGCTGGACCGTTTACCAGACAGAAACAATATGTAGCCCCCCAGTTGAAGCAGCAGTCAGCACCAGTGAAAATGCTCTGTAGCACGACCGTGGGGAAGTTATAACTTGCTTATTTTCTCTGACAGCAGGGATCCTGGAAGCAGTTACCTGCTACAATACTTTTCTTTTGTGGGACACTAAAGCAGACTACATGCTGTAATTGTGTAGGCAGATGCCTTGACAATGGAACTGACAAGCCTGTCAGACTTGACTAGACTGTGAAGGTGTTAACCCTGGCTTGCCTCCTGCCAGTAATAATAAGTCATGCTGGTACTCTATGAAGCTCATTTTAAGTATTTCGTATCAACGAGAATCATACGTAGTAGTGCAAAATACTGAATGTTTTGATTGAAAGTCCTTTATATCTAATGAATTTCTCATGAGATTGGATCCCAGAGAAATGAAATAATTATTCCAAGGACCTGTCATCTTAGGAGTCTATGAATCATCTGTATCAGATCACAGAGAGCACAGCTAAAATTGCAAAATCCACGGTTCTGTTTACTGACTGATGAATCTGAAGCAGGGTTTCTCAATCTAGGCCCTATTTACATTTGGGGATGAAAAATTCCTGATTGTAGGTGGGGTGCCTTGTCTTTTATATGGTTTTAACAGCATCTTCGCCCTCTGCCTGTTACATGTCAGAAGTGTACACACACACATGAACATACAGACACACTGTATTGTGACAACGCAAGTGTTCCCGGACATTGCCAAGTTTTCTCTCTGGAGCAAGATCAACCTGATTGAGAACCAGTGATCTAGGGAGATGAGCCTGGAAATCAACTTTTCTCCATATTTGATGAAGTACTGAGTGACATGACCTAAGTCCTTAGCAGGGATGCAATTTCAGCCCCCTCGGGTTACACCTTCTCATCTGGTCTGTTGCTACTTCCTATCTAATAGATTCACTCCTGGGAGGAGGAGCAGTGGGAGGAAAGGGTGAGCGTGGTGAAGGAGGTGGTTTCTTTTCCCTCTCCCTTGTGTATGTTTATCTGTTCCTGTAAACCCTAGATGCTACCCAATGTCAACTGCACGTCTTGACAAAGCCTTCCATTTATTATGTGGAGAAGAGGACAGGACACTATCCTCTCATGCACTGAGAGAAAGAATAAATAAAGAATGCACCCAAATTATGCACATAAAACTGCTAGATATGGAGATATCAGAAATTAATAAAGTGCATCTGCTGGCATCCACAGTTTACCGATTAATGGGGAGAGACAATCGTTAACTTACAATGTCAAACCTTGCTTCTGGCTATTAAACCAATCTGGCTAAAAGATACTGGATCTAGTATATAACTCTCTGCTCTCCCCCCAGCAGGTTACTGCTCCTCAACCCTTAACGTGAGGTATATATTTTGCTTTGGGTCTTTTTTTTTTTTTTTAATTCCTCAGTAAATGGGTTTATCTGGACACAATCAAGTGGGAAAAGCCTTGATAATTGTCCTATTGAGAAGAAATCAGTCTAGAGAAAGCTGTGCCTGGGATTAAAGGACCAGACACTGGAACAGCTTTTGTTTAAGTTCATCTGTCATCTGTTTGGGGCTTTGATCAACTGCCAAATTAACTGAAGCTGATTAATGGATTTTCATTTGTTTTTGGTTTATTAAATGCCTAAAACAGTTATAAGTCATTGAGGAGGATTACCAGCATACATATATGCATATTCTTATTAAGGAATCTTTGAAATAGTATATATATATATATATATATATATACATACATATATATGCATAAATATCAGTATAAATAATTTGTATTAGGAATTTATTTTGTTTATATATAACCAATAAAGTATTTGTTATATGCCTCAAGTGACTGAGAGTAGTGATTATGGCAGCTGCCAGGAAAGAGAAGATAGAATCCCTGGTAATAGCACTTTAGGAATTAGTTGGAAGGATAAGACATAAATGAATATAAAGAGCAATTAAAGTTTTAAGACATTGAATGCAAAAGGCTCACTATAAAAAGCAGAGGCAAGAAAGAGTTTTATTTTGGATAGTCAGCAATGACTTACTCAACACATAGGAAATAAAATAAACTGTAAAGGATTCATGACATTCCTTTTATGTGGCAGGAAGGAGATGAAAAATCATTCTGTGGAGAAACAGCAAAAATAAAGCCAAAAAAACAAGACTGGACAAAATGTCTACCTAGGACAGAATATAATACTTAAGTTGGGATATGAATTGACCTGAGTATTAGGAAAGGACATTGCAATCACACTTGCTTTTAAGGCTTTTGACTTATTGGGAGAGACTAACAGTTTTTGATCATAGTCACAGACTAATGAGACCCAAGTTTTAGAAAATAAATCTGACAGTAGTGTAAAAAGAGCACCTGATGGTGGCAATGTAAATTAAAAAAATGTAATTGTAATTAAAAAATTAAATAGGCAGGACTTATAAACTATGAAATAGATTTAAAAGGGTGAGGGGGGTATGACTATAGGTTGAAACTTGAATTTCAAGACTAAATTACACAGTGGTGTTAATAGAAATAAAGGGAGAACATCATGCTTAGTGAAATACTCTTTTTTTTAAATACTGACTTATCAGTGCAACATGATATTATCTTGTGAACTTTTTGTGAATTGGGTTGAAAAGTGAATTTAAAACTAAGTATATGATTTAGGGAGTCGGTCATATTAGCTGATGATAAAATAGTGAAAAAACAATATAGTATCAGAAGATGAGATCCACCAGAAAAGGAATAGGATAGAACTAAATGGTATTACTGCATTTCAAAGCATGGAAAAAATAATAAAACTGACAATTGGAGATAGGAAAGAACTGGAAAATTCAGGGTTATAGAATTTAAAGGCAGAGAGAACTTCAAGAGACAGGGTGTTCCAGGAATCAAATTCTGCACAGAGGTTAGTAAAATACTTGGAAATCCCTAGCACCTCTTTCTCCTATAAAAAATACTGTGAGCGTTTTTTCATGTATTTGCTGATCTACTCCAGGAGAAGAAGAGAAAAAAAGACAATGAACTACAAGTGAATAAGTTTATAAATTAAAATAATAATATATCAATTTTTTTAAAGGAAGGAGAAAGGCAATATTTGCTACTACTAATAAAGATATTCTGATGTGTCTCTCTGCTTTTACTAGGCATACTATGAGAGCTGGGGAGAATTATAGTAGGGACCAGAAGGAGCAAAGAAAAACGATGACTGTTCCTTTTATGAAACATTTTTTATTTCATTGGTGTCTTTTTAAAAATAAAAATCAACAAATAAATGTCCATTTAAATTGATCTTCTGTTGGACTCTTCTATTGGTCTGACATATAAATTAGTGTTTCTTAGATTTAACTATCCCTCTGGGATAAGACTGAGAAACAGTAATAATATTTTATGGAGAGTGTCAAATAGTTTACTTGTACAGCAATCTTTTCTGTTTCTCTTTTTCTTTTTTTTAAATAAGAGGGACAATGGTGACTTCTATAATCAGAAAGATACTAATATTAATTTGTGGCTGCGAGAAAGCAAATGTCTTTAGTCATTTGTTTTACTGGAATTTCAGGATTATTATCTTTTGTAGAGAAGTTATACATGAAAGTTTCTTCTACTCACACCCGGTCTGTTCTGTAACCTTGAGAAACTCCTGTCAAAACTACATCATTTTCCTCCTCTGTGAAATGGGAATGTTAACATGTTACTCCCAGCACGCTATGAGAATCAAATGAAATGATAAAATCAAAGTGTTTGATTAACTATGAAATATCTTGAATGCCATTATGTTTATGAATTCTTTCTGAAATTCTCAGCATCATGGAGTCAGAGAGTGGACTCTGTTTCCCCCCTGGAATTATAGCATTTACCACGATGCCTGACATGAAATAAGAAATTTTAAAAAATTTAATGAACTTAATAATTACTCTGTGAGGAGTATAAACATGAAAATTACTGTGTATAAAAGTATTAATAAAATACATACTGAACTAGCAAATAGAAAATCATCAAAACCCAGGCAGACTCAGAATCCCCCAGAAATCTGATCTAGTCTTTTACCTATGACATGGTGTGAACCGGCCTATGTCTGTCCTATATGCTGAAATCTTCTTCAAGAAAGAGAAGGCACAATTTCCACTGTGCCTTTTTTTCATGTCTAATAGCCTTTCTAGCCATATCCCAAACCAGAGATTGTTTACTAGCAAACCTGGAATAGATAGCCAGAGGAACAGAAAAAAAAA
This sequence comes from Solenodon paradoxus, assembly GCA_004363575.1. Classification (NCBI taxonomy): domain Eukaryota; kingdom Metazoa; phylum Chordata; class Mammalia; order Eulipotyphla; family Solenodontidae; genus Solenodon; species Solenodon paradoxus. The sequence continues at coordinate 27,273 of RJWH01000353.1, read as the reverse complement.
TCATAAAAATTCAACAAAAGGAAAGGAATAAAGGACAGATAGAAAACAGACTAAATGTGGTAACAGGAAGGCAATACTAAACAATACAGAAGCAAAGACTTGTAAAAGAAAATGTTATTAGAAACATCCATGTTCACTGTAGTTCCTGGGTACTTCAGTAAAGTACCAGAGCATGTCGAAATATATTGGACCTCAGAATAAAATTGGTACTTTATAGCATTAATTATTTCACCTGAGCTCTAACAATAATTTAAGAAATGATAGTTGGAGGAAAGTGGAGGGTGGTGAATGGAAGAAGGGGTAGTCAACTAGTAAAAGGAAAAATATATAACACAACAAAACTCCTGCTTTTCCTCCTTCCTCCCAAAATTCCTCAAGCAAATCTTTACGTGATGCCAGTTTTAGTGGCTTGTATCTGAAAATTACCCTCAGCTATCAAATAGTGCTTTAATATTACCTAAAAATTTATTACCTGGAGCCCACTGGACATTGGTGATGAACACTTGGTGATTTGGTGGAGGGCAGGGTGTGCTGACATATATCTGAGGAATGGAGAACCTTTACATGTGAGTTTATTTTAATGTGTAAAACAAATTTACTGCAATAAAATACTAAAAAAACAAACAAAATTAAAAGAAAGTCACAAGCGTGTTAGGTCCTTAAAGAAAGAAAATTATTACCTGATAAAATATTTGTATTTGCTCCTCATTTGTACAAATGATTAGCATTTTAAATGAACATATGTATTAAAAACAGAAAGAGTAGAATGGTTGGTAGTAAACTAATTGGGAAGAAGTCAGAACAGAGGAACTAGTGGGTCAGATGCCTCTGAGGCAAGCAATAAGTTTACAAGAGAGTTTGGGAAAAAAAAAACAAAAAGCAACCAAAAAAACCCAAAAACCAAACAAGCAAACAAAATCAGGGCATATGTGTAAGAGCCCAGATACATTTATTTCAGGGATCCTCTGAAGACCAAATCAGATGCTTCCAGTGCATCATTCTCTGTGAATGATGAAAGTCAGTCCTATTATAGTATGGTCTTTTATCTGAAACATCTTCAGGGAAATGTGGTATTAGATACAAGAAACTTGGAAAGCTATCTTCATTGCCGAAATTCTGCTAACTCCCCAGGCCACTGTTAGTCAGATACTCCAGTTCTCCCACTGAAAAGGAGGAGCCTTTCTGCAGAAACTCTCAGCTAAGGGGAAGAAAGAAGCCAGCCTACAGGGAAGATGACCTCCATTTTAAGTCCTAAAGAGGACTCTTTCAATCTCCCATAAAATGAGGGGAATTAAAGTGAGAAGTTTCTGAGATCACATCTGTGCTGCTTCCATTTGACCAAGCAACTTAGTGCTCTAGGAAATAGAAAGAGAAAACCAAAGATAAATCGTTGTCCACAAGTGAATTACATTCATCACTCACTTCCATGCTTTTAGTCACATCAACTATAGAGATGAAATAGAGGAGCCTAATTTTTTCCATAAAAGTATTCTAGATTATAAATGATATAATAAAAATCATGTTTTATTATTCCCCAGTTTCATATGGGTTTGAAGCAATTACTTATTGGTGGAGGGGTGGCCTGGGGGGCATAATAGTGAATAAAATATTAATTCTTGGGATCTTTGTACAGTGTTTTATTATATAATGTTACAATGTTATTACATGTACCAGAGACCATTTCAGCATTAAACATACATTTAAAATCATGGAGGAGGTGAGATAGTGGATATACTTCAATAAACTCCTGGGTCAGAGACTACAAAACATGGTGTAAAAATGTCTGCTGTGGATAGCAAACATTAATATTCAGTCCTGGAACTCATGGAACAAGATGCTCATTCAAGTTCATGAGGGATTCAAAAATCTCTAGTTTTCTACACTAGATTTAACTGTGAGAATTTTTACTAACAAAACTACACATGTATAATATTTATTCTCTCCAGCAGTTCTTCTTCTCACAGATTTATCTGTTTTATTGACTTGCTGCATTTTGAATTATCTTTCAATCCTAGGAAAATTGTTCTTTATTTTCTCACAAATGTCCCTTTTCCTGTCTCTTTGTTACTCACAAGCCTCCCCCTGAAGCCGGCATCAAGAAATTAAATTTTATAATGAGAAGTGTTGCAAGATTGCCTTTCTTCTAACGATAAGAGACTACTAAGAGAAAATAATATTTTTGTCCACTGCTGGGGTGAGGCCAGGGAAGAACCATGGAGTGGGAAAAGGAAAACGACATTTCAGAGCAAATATTCCTGCCTTTTTTTTTCTGTTGTCCTGTCATGAGCTGCACATCAAACAGGCCAAATTAGTCAAACAAACTCTAAGGAAGATAAGGATTCTTCTGGAAGTGTATGTTCTCACAGAATTGGATTTAAATCATTAACCTGATATGGAGCTCTGAGCAATATACTGTCTTTTAGAAAGCATGCCAAGTACGTGGCAGTTTAAAGAAGTTTTAACAAGCTGAAGATGTTGCTCTTCTCTAAATACCCTATCATGATAGAAAAAAATACCATTATACTTCAAATTTTCCACACAAAGTGCTAACACACGTACTTTGCAAAAACCTGGGTTTACCCCAACATGATGGGTTATAATTTAATCATCATTGAAACAACTATGGTCAGTTTTCTTCTTAAAAATAAAAATGAGGGAAAATTGTGGTGAGAAAGAAGGGGCGGGGTAAGTGAGAGAAAACATAGTAACCTCAATCAGTAGGTTTCATTGATTTAATAATAATTGTTCCTACCAATTCTTTTCAAGCAATTGAACTAGCATGATTTTAGAAAAAATATCTAGGCAACTCATCCTGTGTTTAATAATGTCAAAATAATTTTTAAAAATTATTGGGGATTTTGTTGAAGGTTAAGGGAAAGAATCTAATTCTGAAGTTCAAAAAATCTTATCATCTATCTCCTATAATGGTGCTAATTGAATTCAAAGTGTGCTTATTGACTTTGTTCATGTACTTGATGTGATGAGTTGTACAAAAATGATTAAACGAGATTTCCTTCCTCTGAAACTTGCCAACATGGTTAAAATTCAAGTGATATCAAGTAAATGTCTTAGGTGAAGTTCAACAAAATGTTAGGTAATTTCAGTGAATGAGACATTACATCAAATCAATAAATCAGGAGTTTTCTCAGAGCAAACAGTGATTGGCATAGATTTTGTAAATGGATAAAATTTCTATAAGTTCAGGAGGTAGGAGGGGGCAGTATTGCTGGAAAAAAATAGCACCATGATGAAAAGTATAGTGTTTAGAAAGCAGTGGAAATAGAGAGAAAATAACTTTTCACTGTATGACAAGAGAAAGGGAGAAAAATAAATAGATGGAGGAAGGCAGGTGGGACTAATATTATAAAGATTTGGAACTACAAAAATGAATAATATCATAATCTATGAAAATGTGGAGAATTGTATCAAAAGAATTGACAAGTGAAAATAAAACTCTTATACCAGAGTATTTGCAGAGGTCATAAAGAATAGAAAGTGGGTTTAAGAAGATTTTTGAACATAGACCAACAAAAGTATCCAGCAACAACAGTATCTTAAAATGTTTTTAAAATATCAATCTACTCTTTAAATTGCTTATTATATGCATGAAAAATCAATGAAGGAATACAACAAAATTTAGACATTCAACAATGTAATATATACAATATCTAGTATCCTGTCAAAAGCACCAGACATGCAAATACATATGCATTTAATTTCAAAGCAGAAACCCAAAAGAAAAAGTAGACTGAAAAATGACAGAGATGGTGGAATTAGTAGCCAGGATGTTAAAACTTCCATATTGTTGTCAACAGATTCTATTACAAAGAATCTAAAGTGAATGTCTTTAGGCTATAGAAAATCATGTCTAATTAGAAATACAGATCTATATGAAAGGATAAGAAGTGGCAGAAATGGGAAGTGGGTAAATAAAAGAAAAATGTATTTTTTTTAAATTTTGAATTATTTAATAGTAACTTCACAGGCTACAATTACATATACAAAAATAAATTTTATTTCTATATAATAGCAATGACCAGAAAAAGAACAGTGAAAGAAATTTTAAATAACATTTACAATGACATAGAAATAAAATATTTAGGGTTAACTTAAAATATGTATAAAACCTATTATATGAAAATTATAAAATAAGAATGAGAGAAATTAAATAAAATAAATGAGATATATTATATACCTAAGTTAATAATCTTAATTTTAAAGGGTCAGTTTTCTCAAAATGGGCCTATAATGTAAGTGCAATTACAATTAGAAAGCTATAGTAAAGGTTATGATTCCATTTCTCATGTTTGACTTAAAACAATTTTCAAGTTCTACTCCTTCCTCTTCAGTTCTGCCCCTACATCTGAGAAAGTTGATGAGAAAGCTCTATATAGATATAGACAGGGAGTGGGAGAGAGACAGAGGCAGAGAGAGACAGAGATTGATTTATTATAAGGAATCAACTCATACAATTATAGAGAAGTCCCACAATCTGCACTTGGTAAGCTGATGACCCAGAAGATCTGATGCTATAGTTCTAGTCAGAGTCTGAAGGCCTAAGAACCAGGATAGTTGATGGTATAGCTATAGTCTGCAATCCAGTCAACAGAGAACCTAAGAAGAACTAATATCACTCCTGTCTGCATCTTTCCTTTTCAAAAAAATTAATAGAATGGGGATAATGTGGTATATGCTCTCTGATCCAAATACAAGTTAGAAATTATTAGTAGTAGAAATTTATATCTGGAGAAATCCTGAAATATTTGGTAGTCAAATAACATAATACTAAGGAAATCACTGTGTAAACTAGAATATACTTTGCATTGAATTATAAAAACAGTATATCAATATAAAAGATGCAGCACAAAAATACTAGAGAGAAACTAAATGTTTATAAGTGAAAATGCCAATGGGTACATGCAAAGGTGTTCAACATCGCCAATCATCAGGGAAACACAAGTGAAAAGTACAATGAGATGTAACTTCATATTGGTTATGGTTGTTACAGTGAAAAAGACAAAGTAAATTTTGAAGAGAATGTGGAAAAACGAGAACGCTATATACAGTTGGTAAGAATGTAAATAAGTGAAGCCTCTATGAAAATTACTCAAAAAGTTAAAAAACAGAACCCTTTTCCTACAGTCCCACCTCTGGGTACATCTCCAAAAGACATAAAAGCAGGATATTGAAGAAAAATCTGTATTCTCACTTTCATTGTAGCATTATTCACAATAGCTAAGATACGGAAACAATCTGTCTATCAAGGGTAAATGGGTAAAGAAGATGTGATATGTACACATAAACACACACAGACACACACTAGAATATTATTCAGGTATGAGAATGAAGGAAATCCTGCCATTTGAGATACAGTGGATAAAGCTTGAAGATATTATGTTAAGTGAAAATAACGTAGACAAGAAAGAAACGTGCTGCATGATAGGTGAAATCTTAAAAAGAAGTTAAAAGTCATAGAAACAGAGAGTAGAAATGTGGTTATCAGAGACAACTGAGTAGGGAAAAATAGGGAGAGGTTGGTAAAAGGATGTAACCTTCAGCTATAAAATGAATAAAGTTTAAGGATCTAATGTAAAATATGGCAACTATAGTTGATAACATGTATTGTGTAATGTTCATCTGTCACAAGGGCAGAATTTTAATATTCTCACCAAAAAGAGAAACAGATAAATATGAGGTCATTGATGTGCTAATTAACTACACCAGGGGCAAACCTTTCACAGAGCATATGTGTATGTCTATATCAAATCACAACAATGTACACTTTAAATATCTTAAAATTTTATTTGTCAATTATAACTCTTCAAGTTGAAAAACAAACAAAAAATCTCTCCAATCAATAATTTGTACTTCTACCTTAAAAAACTAATAAAATTTAATCTAAAGTATGTAAAGGTATAAGATAAATGGAAAAACAGATAATTTGATTAAAAAACTGATCATTTGAAAAGATTAATAAAATCAATAAATTTTTATGTCATAAATTATTTTAATTTTTCAGTGTCCCAATAGGTTTATAATTAGGACATCCAAATGGAATTACAGCATGCCACATGTTTGTTGTTTATTTAGTTTTGATTATTTTGTTGGTTTTCATTTCATTGTATTAAGAAAAATTAACATGCGCTCTGTCCAGTTAAAAGATTTTTAAGTGTGTAATACAGTATTGTTATTTATAGTGAACTTATTTATAGAACCTACCTATCATATATAACTTAAATTTCATACACATAAATTACTAACTACCCATTTCCCCCTCTCCAAATGTTCAGATTCTATGGAGGCAGATAAATGTGTGAAGAGAGAAGGAAGGAAGAAGGAGGGAAAAGGCACAGGAGAGAACACGAGAAGAGAGATAAGGAGAGGAGAGGGGAATAGAGGAGAGGGGAGAGGAGGGGGGAGGAGGGAAGCGGAGGAAGGGTTTCAATTAATAATGTGTTACTGAGCAAAACTGATCGATAATCTACTTGCTTAAAGATAAAAGCAGAAATTAAGAATAAGGCTTATCTTTTTACAGTGATGACATGAAGAGAATTTAGGTATCAAGGCAAATTCAAGAAGGCAGAGATGAAGGAAAAGGCTAGTGAAAGAATTATTAAGCATATTGAACTGAGAAATATCTCAAATTATGGAAGGGATGGAGAAAAATAGCTTTGGAGGGCTGTCTGAGAAGCCTTATTAAGGATTTGCAGTCAGTCAGAAGTTAAGTACTTCATTAAGAGTTTTAAAATAATTTGGGGAGAGGAATACATAGAAGAGTACCACATGTCTCGAATACCTTGAGATAATAGGACGTGCACCCTTATTGCTAGAGTACAATCTTTTATTGAAAGTCGAGCAACATTCTGAGATCTCCTCAATTCATTTTTCCCATTTTCTTCTATCCATCACAAGCAACATATCAAATCACAACAATGTACACTTTAAATATCTTAAATCACATATTAAGAGGTTAGAGCAAGGTAATCAAGAAGCAATTGGCCCGTGACACGGTGATGTACGCACAGAGGACAGGGTCTGTGTGATGAAGCAATCACTTCATTCCTGCAGGCAGGGCGTGTATGCAACTGGACTTCTATCTGCTGTACAAGCAGATCTACTGGTTTCTATCCAGGGTGAAGGTCACAAAATAATGTCGGGATCAAACTGTAAAATTCTGGTACAGAACATTTATTGTTGGTGCTTTAAATTGAGTAATTACTTACCTAGCAATCCAAACATTCAATGTGTCTAACTCTATAGTTCATGTAATTTTATTTAGGGCTGTAGCTATAGAAATTCAAATATTTTAAGGCACTGTAGAAATTCTTACCATTGTTTATGCAAATTAAACTGAAAAATAACCTAATACAGAAAAAATTAAATGATCTATTTTAGTTAGAAAAGTTCATTGTGTGTGACTTTATAATATTCAAAATATGTGCAAATAAAAAAGACAATAACAATAGAACTATGTTGACAAATGTGATGATAATATTACATTAGCGAACTTGAATCTCTAATACTTCATTGTGGGTTGTCACCAATTTATTATTTATATGAGTCGTTGTAAAATGGCAAAAAGAAATACAAGGCATATAATGTGAGTTAGAATTTTGAGTAACTTCATAAGAAGATATTTTAGCAAACCCTATTTTATTGGGGCCAAAGATGACATACCTCCTTCAAGATGCAAAAAAGATGTACCTGAGAGGTAATTCTCTTCTAGTTTGCCGTTCTAGTCACAAAGAATTAACAGGAGGAATCTATAAGACATTTTCCCAGGCTTATATTCTCAAAGCTGGCACACAGGGCTTTGGAGCTCAATATGAATTATCACTTAGTACATGCTAGAATTTACAGGCAGGAGTTAGCATAGACATGAATTCCCTCCTTTGCAACTTCCCCCGACATGCTTCAAAAAGACTAGTAAAAACCAGAACCTGGACACGTTTTCGGCCCAAGGTCAAGGAGGGTGCTCCAGCCCCTGCTTGTCTTCATTTTAATTGTGCAAAGTCAGGGCAGGCTTTTAAGTGGGAGATAAATAATCTGAAATCCATGCCAAAAAGGCTCCTTCTGTTCAGAAAACTACCAATAATGTTAACTTCCCAGGGGTTGCAGAAAATAAAAAAATCAGTATATGACTGAAAGATTTCTCCTTGGCATGCTCTGATGGAGTAGGAGTTAAGTCAGACGCCTCTGAAGAACACAAGCCACATAGGCTTAGGTTCGAGTCCTGGGTCTGGGTGAAACAACCAGTGTAAACTACTACATGGAAATAAAACAAAAAGGTTTCTTACTCCTGTCTCTTCCTGCCTGCCTGCTTACTTGCCTTCATTCCTGCCTGTACCTTTCTTCAAAAAACAAAGCTATCTCCCTCTCTGGCATCTTCATAGCATTCAAACTTTAATTTTATTCTCCTAAATGCCTTCATGCCAGCTCTTGTGGTTTTGCCAGCATACCTTTGCACACAGACTCCTGCTTCCTCACTCCGTCTTCTGCAATCTCCTTTCGTCCCCTCTGAAATGTCTTTACCTCCTCTCATAATCTTCTTAAAACTCCTCCTTAAAATTTCAGATCAAATTAACCACAATTCAAAGAGTAGAGTGTGAACCTTGAAAGGGTCTTTAGAGTATAAATGCTGTCTGGTTAGTTCTTATCCTTAAAAAGACATTTATGTGACTCTGGGGGAAGTAAAGGAGTTGTTTTGGGATGGCAGAAGAAGGAATTTGCTAGAGATTTTAAATGAGTGGATAGATAGCTGACATTCAGGCTCATGGTTTTATTTTATAAAGCCTGCAGAACTCATATTCTAAAAAGTTTTAATGGAGAAAAATGAATTTTGAATATTTCATTTCCCCAGCATTATATCAAGCTAAGAATTATTGCGAGGAATGCTGTCAGCAATATGACGCTGTCAGTACTGTTATCTCTCAAAGATGACAACTCTATAACTCACATTGGTCAGAAGTGTATTAATTCATTCGGCGTACAATTTGTGAGCATTTATTCTGCTCTCAGCAGGGTAGAGTCACAGAGTGAGATCTGGAAGGGACTCAGGAATCATCTCACACCCCTTGCCCACATTATTTTTCTGTAAGAAACACTGTGGGAGTGTGACAAGTAAAATAGTTATGTAGCTTCTCATTTCCTGTCATGTAATAGGTGACAAAAATAAACGTGTTGATACTTATAGAGTGCCCACACCACAGCCTGCAGACATTTTAGGTGTGGAGCCAGTTGGAGTTGGGGATTTTTTAAAAAATCAGTAGAAGACCCTAAACATATCCTATTTTTATTTTAGTTCATTCTTCTTTGCAAAAAAAAAAAAAGGAGAGTACTGGATAATGAGGCCTGACCACACCAGGTCACACCTGGCTATGTGTGGAAACTTGGCAATTCATTACACAGTGTTTGTCTGAGTTCAGGCTTTTCCAGCTATAAAGTGGAGAAAATAATACTTGTTCCCATAGAGTTAAGAGAACAAGTGGGATACACTTTGTAAATTCCAAAATGCTTTACAATTATAATAGCATGAGTTCACTCTTCCCGCTCTTAGTTGCCTTCTGGGGCAGATATAGCAAGAACCACATTTTTACATGGTTAAGTTGAACGTTTTCCAATTTCATGAATAACACATTTTAACAACAATAAAGATGGAAATGTTGATTGTTCTTTTCCAATGAGCTTACAAGAGTCACATTTTTTTAATGAAACTCTGACACTCTGGTGGTTATCCAGAAACAGAATCTGGGACTAAAAATATTGCTAAAATAGATTTAAATGTTTCTGTGTACATTAGTAGAAATGCTCACCATGAAATGATGGAAAACAACATTAAAATATAAAGTTACAGGAGCATATCTTTGAATCCTTTTCCTCTCATCTATGCAAACTGTAAATTATTTGCAAGCTTATAAGTTTTTCTTTTTAGATAAAATCATGAATAGTTTCAAAGTAAAAAAATGTCTACTGCCTTTACTTAACAGATATTATAATTATTATTATATTATTATTAACAGATAGCTCTTTTGGACCAGCTCTAGTTAATAATAGATTAATCAATACTGTATGTAGGTAATACACATTAAATTATGCATTGTTGTCTATATGTCTAAACTTTAAAAGTGAATGGAAAAAATAGCAGAACACTGTAGGGGCAAAGAATAAACTCCCCTGCTACCTACCTAAGTTCTTTGTAGTCTGATCAAGCAATCAGATTAACATCAGAGAGATTAGAGGGAGACATGCCAAATTTCATTACATAGTGCTGGTAATTTATATGGATGTGGATATCAAAGTCAATGATGCAAAATGAGAGTATATATTGCAAGGTAAGAATGGGATATAGGCCTGGAGCTTCGGGAGAGGAAGCAGACTCATGTGATGAAGAATGAGAAATATGACAAGACTCGATACTCTGTGATTAGATATTTGCCTTGTTGTATTAATGTTTCTCTGATAGAAAGGTCTTTCTTTTCTGGCAAAAACCCTAAATCTGGGTAATATTCTCTACTTTCATTTTTCTGAGTAGTTAAGGAAGGGAGTGATAAAGATTTATCCTGACCTGCAGTGCCTTGATCTAACTTAACTTGAAATAATCTACAGTCAAAGGACATATTTTGGCAAACCTCTTGTGAAGATATTGGGGAGACCCATCCTACAGGTATTCGATTTAGTCCTTGAAAATGTTAATTGGTTATAATAGTGAAATTGGTGTTACTCTTAGTAAAAGAAAATTTAAATTGCCTTCCAAAAAAATTATTTTATTTTTCTCTAAATAATATTGCTTTGTTCTGACATTAAGGGGCTCTTAGGTATGTGAAAAATAATATTTAAAAATGTTTAATTTTAAAACAGTTATTTTTCTCTTTTGTGTCTGGAATGTTAAATTTCCTTTATTCCTATGAATGGACCTAACTGACCAAAAAATTAAAAAACCCTTTATGAAACTGATGAACATGACTTAGAGAACTGAAAATGTCTGAGGCAAAGAGGAGGCAATCAGGTAAATTAGGAAAATAGCAAAAAAGGAAAAAAAAAGAAAAGAAAAATGTTCAAGATGGGCTATTAAATAAAAGCAATAAATTCTTTTACAAAGAAGGAGACTTCACAAGAAGAAAAATACAGTATTTTTTGTTATTAATAAAAGAACTATAGTTTGTACTGTCTCTTCATTCAGCTGAATGAAAGATGCAGTGATTAACTGTGGTTTCTGAATCAATCTAACTACAATTTGCTGATGACATTTTGAAAGAGACTTTGGAAACAGCATGCACAATCAATGGCTTCAGTCTTCATTTTCCTAACTACTACTTATAACGCTTAGAAATGAAAAACAAATTCCATCTTCAACTTTTAGTCTGTACCTAAGCCTGCAATAGCATCAACTAGTTGTGGGCACTGAGCACTAAAAACTAATTCCAAAATGTGGGCTTGCATCAGACCTATAGAGCTTCCATTACACTGGGCCAGGACCAAACAAAGGTGTCACAGGCCTTCCCTGGGGTTTTTCTATTCAACTACACAAGTCAGAAGTATTGATTCCATTAAAACATTTCTGGAAAATGTGATATTTTGTCAAAAAGCCAGGTTTTATTCTGAGAGAGATGAGAGAAATGGCCAACCTTGTACTAGTTGTGAACTTGAAAGATGTCATTTTCCTTCTCTAAGTGTAGTTTTATATTTTGTAAACTAAGTATAATGGTCATCAGCTTCTATTTTACAGAAAAGCAAAGGTAATGAAAGAACAGGTGGAGAAGGACAAAGGAAGGGCACTGCCCAGTGGTGATCCCCCTATAAAGGAGGACTGTTTATCTCCATCTTCGCGATGTTACTGTGCTCTTCACAAGCACTCTCCTCTGAAACTCTGATTCTAAGTGACAATGAGTAACACACCTGAGCACTCCCCCAGTGCAGTGCAGAAAAAGTGAAAACTTTTTAGTAGTCTTTTGCTCATCCTGCCTTCAGCTGAGCCTCAGAAGGATCGAATTTTGCATTCAAGATACAAGCAGTCACTCAATCTGGGACCCAACACAATGTGGCATAGAAAAAGCCCTTTTCTGTCACCCCATCCCCCTTGGAAGTGAATTCTCATCTAAGACAAAGAGCTGCTCTGCTGAGTCAAGTTTAGGGGACCCATCCTACAGGGTTCTGCACTTAACTTTATCAGCAACAGTCACACTGGAAATACTGCAGTTCTCTTTTTGTAGAGCCCCTTGGAGAAATCCTGCAGCCTTAGCTTATGCTATTAAACAGAGATGCCAAATTAGCTGGTCATGACAGCCTGGCCTTCAGGACTTTGGAGGCAAAAGGTTTGTCTGATTGCCTTATGCTTTCTTTCTGCAGTCTCCCCATAAAAAATGTCTACTCTCCCCCTTATAGTCCATCATTTCTTTCCACATATCAAGCTATTGCTTCGAAGCCTTAATAAGGATATAAGAACTTCCTATAAAGCGTTGGTAACTCTTAATTTTAACCACAACCATTGGTGGGAAGAAGATGGTTCCTTTTTGAGTACATCACAGTTTTCTAAAGGTTTTATTATAATTGAAATCACATACTGAGAATTAAATTATAGATAGATAGCTAGATATTAAAGGAAAGGTGAATGTAGGAATGAAGGCAAGTAGGCAGGCAGCAAGAGAGAGGAAGAAGAAACATTTATCTGTTTTTTTTTTTTTTTTTTTTTAAGTTGTTCATCTTCGTTGTCCCTGGCTCCAGGTCTCGAATCTGGTTCCTCGGGATGTATGTGGACTTCATCCAGTGGTCTTATCCACGAGGCCACCAGGGCGTGCTGAGTATTAAATTATTCAATTGAAATTCTACACAGGATTTTTAGAGGAGTTTCGCAGTTTGACTAAATATACTCTGTGGATATCATCAAATCTTGGAAAAAATCCTTAAATATATATACACACACATACACACACATACACATTTTGACCTTTATTTTGACCTATTTCCTTTCAGACAAACAAAACCTGACTAAAATAGTTTAAGGTGCTTTTGCTTGCATGGCTTTTTGTAGTGCCCATTACCTAAAGAGTCATAAAGGAAAGATTGCAGTCTTGAGAATATATAAAGAAGGGATTACATTGGGACAATTAGGGAGCCTACTGTAGCTTTCCCATCAGAATATATCAAAACTTTCATTTTCCTGTCATTTTTGCCAAGTGAACACAGTTGTTATGCTTGCCTGTTGTCAGCAGACTAGCGCTTGTGCTATTATCTACATGATCAAGGAGAGTTCAACTGCTGTTGTTATGAGGCATGCCATTCCTCGTCCTTGTATGCTGCATGTTCACAGAGAAATACTGAACTAGGGTAGCACAGGAATGTTTGCCATAATGCCCTCTAGTGCTGATTAATGTGAGGTAGGGGTGATGAAGAGAGAGACCAGGAGCTGTCAGTCACTTCATGAACTCCTGATCATCTTTATCTGAGAGCAGATCCAAAATGTAGATATAATGAACACAGCATATTCACACATATGACAGACTAAATAATAAGATAGGAACATGTAGTAATAACCTTTTGGTCAGTATTGAGAGAGTTTAGAGTTTTATAAAAGATGTTGATACATAACAATTAAAGTCCATGTCACAGTGTTTCTCTGTTGAAGAAATGATAGATGCAGGTGGTAGAAAGCATTTCTTTTTCTTGTCACCATTGTATTAAACAAGGAAGGACAGCTCAAAATGACTCCAGCCTGGAGATAAACCCTGCAAACAATGGTTACCTGGCAAATTGTTTCCCCTTTTCTGAAGATTTTTAAGAAAACTAATGAAAAATGTTATTAAAAACTTACCAATTGTGTTGAGAAAAGCAATTGAGATTGGATAGAAAAAGACATGAAAGTGCAAAAAGAATGTAAAAAGCTGCCTCCTTTGACTTTTGCCCCATAAAAGCAGTCATTTCCATTAACATCTTATCTACATTCCATCCAACATCAGTACCTCTGCTCAACATGCCCTTTTAGTTTACAGACTCTTCCTTGTCTACTTTTTCTCCTTGAGACATTCAACCTTGCACAATAGGCAATGGGTTCTATTTCCTTTCAGACAAACAAAACCTGACTAAATTATCAAACTTCTCAGTGATTACAACAAAATTCCCCTGAGCTAGATGATCTGCCTCATTTCTATCTTTTCTAATATACGAGCACCTTGACCTTTGGTCTGAATTGCTAACAAGAGAGAAACTGCTATTGAGAAAAAGACAATGCCTTTAAAAACTTGCTCTTCCCTAGAGTTTAAAACATAAACATTTTATATTAATGGACGTCAGAAAATAAACTGTTTCCTCTGATGTGTAATTCACAGGAAAATCTATCTGCCTTTATATGTGCTGTTTACAGGAGAGGTTTGTCTCAGAATTTTTCAGTGCCAGACTAGCTTGCTCTACATAAGGAAGGGTTCAGGAATAATGCTAGGAATTATCACAACTATTTTTGACCAAATATCTTCCACTTATTATACTCTGTAATCATTTTAGCTAGAATGGGGTTTCTCTACTCTTCTTCCCATAGAAGTCAATTATTAATTATACTCAATTTCCACTAATCCACCCTTTCCAACCTTTGACTTTGATTCTCACACAATTGCTCTTCTTTCCTTTCTATTTAATATAACTCTCTTATGAATTAATGTCAAGGACAGACAATTTCAGGAAAAGATTTTGCTGATGGTTAATGGTTACTTTATTTCCCTGCATAGCCTACATACTCCATATCTCTTCTCTTTAACTTTCAGGCAGTCATTGTTTGTAATGGGTTGGAGCCCTTCTGCTGATATCACAGAGGCGGACTTTAAAATTATTTAAGAAAAATGGGAGCAGAATAATGTGTTTCGCTGAGTCTATTGGTGGGAGATACTATGCCTCAAATTTCAGACAAATTCCAAATTCCAGTATTTTCTCCAGAAAAAAATCTGGAGAGGGGAAGCAGACCAATTCTGCACAACATTCTCTTCTGGAAGAAGAGAAAGCTTGGTAGCACAGATCTCTCTCCCCTGATTCCTGCACTTTCACAAACATCACCCTAGGAATTATGCAAAATTTCATTCATTCCAGAAGGCAACACAACAGGTGGTATCAGGATTTATGTTAGGTTTAAATCCTGGATCAATCCCTACCAGTTCTGTGTCATTGATAATTTAATTTCTCTAAGGTTTAAATCCTGGATCAATCCCTACCAGTTCTGTGTCATTGATAATTTAATTTCTCTAAGCACATGTTTTCTCATTTATAAACTAGATATTTTAATACATACCTTGCAAGGTGATTATGAAAATGCAATGTAATGCATCAGTGAAGTACACAATAGAGTTCTAAACACTAAATAGAGACATTTCAAATATGTTTAGTTACCTGTTTCCACTCAATAATTTTCTGTGTTATACTTGTGTTTTCCATGCTTCATTGTCATGTATAGGGGCCAAGGAAAAATCTCCCCATTTCTCTCAGGTTCTTCACAAGCAGGATGAAAAAACAAATTCACATTAGACATGTAAGGGGAAATCCCAGATTTGATCATATATGTACAGAGAATTTACATGGTGGTAAATTCTGAGAGGAACTAGGGTAGACCAAAGACATCCGTGCTGAAACATGAGCAAGGGGGCTGGGGTGTCAGGGAGACAAAAGGGTGTCTTCACATTGCAATCATTACTCTGAAAATGAAGACAGGTTTATTCTTCTAGGGTATAAGGGAATAATGATCAATTCTTGATTAGGGGAAGGCTGGAGATCAGGGAATAGTGATGGCTTTTTTTATTAAAAGATGAGTAAAGGGTAAGGGGAAAGCAGGAGGTACTTCTTTGCCTCCAGGGTTGTCCTCCATTGTCCTTGACTCAGGAGGTCAGCTCTGTGAGATGTGTGGGGGTTTGTCTTAGCCCCTTCACATGCAGCACAGGAATACTGCAGAACACCATCAATACTCTCACTGGGCTAGCTTAGGTTAATATTGTCGATAATATATGTGGAATTTATTTCATAATTGTACATAATTTTGAGGTTTCTCTGCTGACAGACTGTTAAAGCTAGGTCGTAATTTTGTCTTAAAGACAGAGTTTGTGGACATGATAAGTATGCCCATGGCAGGAACTCTTTGAGGGCTCAGATCTCTGTGACAGCCCCCTTCCCCACCAAGCAGGTGAAAGTTGAATTCATCCACACTTAGGGCCAGATCTGGCAGTGCATATCCTTGGGAAAGGAAAGATAGCATTTAATAAAATTATCTACTAAATCTTTAGGCTTGAGCTTCAGAACATGGGCTGTCTTTCAGATTTGATAGGTAGAGATACAGAGAGATGCTTCATTGGGTTTATGAGACAGTGTGAGAATCTGCTACTTAGATTAGTAAAAGTTTCCAAGATTTCTCTTTTCTAAACAACTCCAGAGAATTTTTTTTTATTGTGCCCCGAAGGTAGGGGGATTAGTGGCAAGCTGAGTAATTTAGATTTTAATGCAGAAAACTGAAGATTCAGTTGCTAATTGGAATATTTGTTTAAATACCAGCTGTTTCTAAATGGAACTGCTTAGTATTCTAAGTGTCTGGGATGGAAAATCCACACCCTAATGCCACCAGGGCGTCTTCTAGCCTTCACTCTTCCTCCTCACTTGATGACGCCCCTACTACCACAGTGAGTGACTGTCTGTAGCTAGGCAGTGGTTCATCACTCCTATTCAGCAGCATTCCTAGCTCTTAGTTCTTCCCACTGCCTTTCTTGTGACTTCATTTTTTTCTTATGTGTTGAGACCACCAATAAGAGCTTGCTTGGCCTGTGAGAGAAATGGCCTGACTCTTGCTTGCTTCTTCTTGCTTCTCTCAGACAGGCTGTCAGATCCCAGAAGAAGCATAGCTCTTGAAACACCTAGATAGATGGGTTCATAGATAACCTCACAGATTTCAGAGTGCAGTGAAGAGACTTCATTTAGGAAGGTTCCCATGATTCTTACCTCGTGCTTTCCGATGCTCTCCAGTTGAGGGAGGGAAAGAACTGTCACTTGCTTTTGACAATATTATGTATAGCAAAGGTGAAAGAATGGCATCTTCATAATAATATGAGTGAAGCCATCTTGTTAGAATACTCTTCCTTTCTGGCTTTGAAGAAGGAAGGGACCATATTGGAAGGGCTTGCATGGTAAGAAGCTGAGAGGAGTCTCCAGATGACAATCAGCAAAGTTATCCAACAGCCAGAGGTAATTAATGCTACCAACAATCACATGAGCTTGGAAATTGCCTCCTTCTCCAGCTGAGTTTTGGATGAGATGCAATCCTGTCTAACACCTGGACTTCAGCCTGGTAAGATTTCCCATCATAAGACCCAACTAAGTTGTGCAAACTCTTGATCCACGGAAAACACGAAAATGTGTTGCTTAAAGCCACTAATTTTGTGACAACACTGTTATGCAGCAATAGATAACCAACAACTAATATAGGGAGTGCAAATGGAAGGAGGAAAGCAAACTAGAGAAAACCAGCGAACAGAAAGAAAGGACAAATAGTTATTAAAAGTAACTTAGATCGAAGATATTTTTGCAGCTTGTGATCCTTGGAAAGTGGGCTATAAAATGGAGCATAGGGTGCAGGGAGTACATTAGAAAATGCCCTTGGGATCAATAACTATAGAATGGGTCAAACTGGCTGAGTTTTATAACACCGCAGTGAACTGTCATGGAATATGCACAGCCCCAGGAAGGTCACAACCTTGTGTAATGCAGCATCAGCTGAAGGCTGTCTCCTGGCAGTTTTCTTATAATCTGGAGCTATATGGCCTTCACTGAAGAGGGAGCTGGGTCTGACATCACGAGATCCATTATAGGTATGCACTTGAATGGACTGTTGAGTGAAGCATAAGTGACTTTGTCACTTTACCCATGTACACAGACACTCTCTAAGTCTGACACTGCTTCGAGGGTTGTTCATATAAAACTGATGAATAACTTTCTGTTACTAGTTGGAATAGGAAAATCAAAATAAAAACTGAGTTGAGCTATATAGTATATATATATATATATATATATATATATATACTATAAATATAATTCCTTGCATATCAGATCTCATAGACTGAGATTTCACAGCTTTTGCAATAGCTATTATAATTATACCAAAGGATGGAAGCATCAATTTCAAATAGAGGAACCGAGAAAGATTTCATGTACAAGAAGGAACTAATGCTAATCTAACAAAGGTCGATTGAAGAAATCTAATAAAGAGACTAGTGAAAGCAGTGTCAAGGGGACAATCAAGAGACAAGCACAGCCCCTTGGGGACAACAAGAGCATGATGCCATTATCTGTGTTAGGACAGAAGGCTAAGGATGAGAGAGGCATAACTGAGTCTAAGTGTTGTTATATTAGGGTAGAGGCTCACTTTGGTTTTGGGCAGAGGAGGATGGACCAACGGAATGAACAACAAACAAGAAAATAACCTACAGCTCCCATTTCTACTCTCACATCTCTTGCCAATACCTTTATTGACCACCCAATGAGAAGTCAAAAGCTAAGAAATCCAGGTGATGTAGCCCAAAGTGGTAGCCTCTCAGGTTATCGAATAGGCTGGAGGGTCGATTTGGAGGGATCTATTGGAGAATGACCAGCAAGGGATAGGAGTTGATTTAAGTTGATCTAAGGAAATAAAATGAAGACAGAAAACTAATAAATTCCTGAACCTGTTTAAAAAGTTGTTAGTCATTTAATATGTTTGGAGTATAGCAACTTTGGGTGGTAATTGGAGATAAAGCAAACTTGGTTCAGGATAGAAGGCGGGAGAAGGAAGTGAAAGAGTACTGATGCAGTGTCCCACAAGGAAACCCAGAAATACAGAGCAAGATGGGCTTCCTATGCATAGTCCAACCATCTTATAATCCCCAATATTTACTTTGGGAGTCATATTAGGAAGATGTGACTGGCTGGTGACTTTCTGCCTATGTAATAATGAGTCATGCTATCACTAGTTTCTATTGCTTTGCACCTGGTCATTCCCATCAAGTTCTACAAACTCTGCTCATTAACTGTTCCCACCAGAGAACAGCCTAATACCCTTAATCATTGGTCTTGATCACTCCAATTTTCCTTCAATGCTGAGGGACTGAAGAGGCCCCGTTAAATGTGGTATTCCAG
Source organism: Solenodon paradoxus (assembly GCA_004363575.1). Classification (NCBI taxonomy): domain Eukaryota; kingdom Metazoa; phylum Chordata; class Mammalia; order Eulipotyphla; family Solenodontidae; genus Solenodon; species Solenodon paradoxus. Next base: position 8,148 of record RJWH01000353.1, on the reverse strand, counting down.
GTGCATTCACATCACTGTCATGTGGGAAAAATCCTTTGTGTGTTGAAAAATCACACAGGCATGTGTTGCAGCTAATTAATTGGATGACAACCAATCCCTCAAGTCTTTTCCAACATTATTACTTTCCTAGCTTTTCACACCTATCATGTCAACACATGCTTCCCCAGTCGTTAACTCATCCTTTTGCTAACAATCCAATATTAATTTACCAACAGACTGTTTAACCTTTCTCCATTATTTTCAGTTGTTTTGCCTTCTTTGATATTTGAAAAATCTCCTGGGGGAGTATCTCTATAATTTTATTGACATACAACTTCCTCCATCTTTTGGAAGAATCTACCAGTACACAGCAAATCACATTTAATAATTGTTACTTTTTTTTCCAGAAAAATTTTCTTTTTTATATTCCCTCTTTCATTGAAAAAGGAAATTACTTTGGTTGGGCAATTATTTGGTGCTGTGCACTCTAGTAGGTATCACGGAATGCTACATGTATTTCATTTGTTAACATGCTCCTCACAAAACCTCATGAAGAAACTGTTTTGTCACTCTTTTTCATACAATCTTATGGTTCAGAGTCATCACTTAAATACTTGGGTCAGGATTTAAACTCTCTATATGCCATCCTTTGTAGGGCCCTCCTCTATCCTCTTTTGCTCTCCACAAGCAGCCAATGTGGTTTTTCTCTGTAGTTGATGAGGAACTTAAGTTGTTTCCACTACTTGTTGATGCTATTATGAATATTCTTATTTATGTATTATGGTGCACAGATGTATGAAGTGAATGTGTGTCTGTGCATATTACATATATAAAAGTAAAAATGCAGGAAAATAAGATACTGTCATGCTACAGTATTGTCATGATTTTAATCTCCTGATGACAAACATGTTGAGCACCGATGTATGCTTTCAGTCCAGTGGAGATTTGCGGGTGGGTGAAATGCCTGATAACTTCTTTACCATTTTTATTCTATTGGGTGGAATTTTTTGTGTGTGTTATAGGGTATATATAAAGAGCTAAAACTCTTAGTCGATTATATGTATGTCAAATACAGTCTCCATTTTGTGATTTACACTTTTGTCTTCTTAATGGTGTTCATTGAGAAATGAAAGCTACTAATGGCAATAGTGTTCCATTTGCCAGTCTTTTTCCTCTATTGTTAATGACATACTGCTATCATTTTACATTCATCATTTTTGTGTTTTTATGTTAAAGGTTTGCCTTAGAAGCACATACATTTTTTTCACTAAATCTAACGATCCTTATCATCTTAATATTTAAGTGAAGTACTTTGCCCATTCATATTTAATGCAATGAACAATATAGCTGGATAGATACATAGACCTTTCATTTTAATACTTATTTTGTCTCAAGCATTCTGGGTTTTTTTGTTGTTGTTTATTTACCTTTACTTCAATGATTTTTGAAGTAATTTTATTGAACTAATTTTACTTCCTTTACCACATTAGTTACAAATTCCATTTTGTCCTTACCTAGAGATTATCACTTCTATCTGTTATTTATTAACTTCTAATGAAATAGTTCTACGGACATATCTATATTTTTCCAGGAACTTTGATTCTATTAATCACTCTCCTAAGTTATGTATGTGTTCTTATTGTCAAATAAATTGTATTTTTATATTCTGACTCTAAGAACTTATTACTGTTTCATATGATTATTTAGATTTATTTACATATTTACTACATTAATTGCTCTTCTTTATATGATAAATCTTAATTGTAGTTCTGTCATTTACTAAATCCCTCTTTCTCTTGTATAAATTTGTCTTTATTTTGAGCTGCATTATCATAGAATATTTATTTTGCAGTTATGATCTTGCCAACCTTTCCAAATATCATTTTGCTTTCCCCTGACTTTTATTGTTCCTGTTAAGAAGTCGTTTGTCAGACTCAATGTTGCTCCTTCAATGGTGTCTTTTTTAATCTGACTGCTTTTCAGATATTTTGTTTTATTATAATTATAGCAAAAGCATTGTTGCTCTTTTATAAACTTGCTGCTTTGGAATTTGTTGGTAATTATCTCTTCAATTGTGCTTCATTACCATTCTCACTCTCTCCTCATATACTATTTTCAGTATATACCAAATGTCATTTTTCTTTTTTGACAGGCTGATTCTTTACCTTTGTTTTGTTTTGTTTTGTTTTGTCTGGACATGTTTTTAAGATTTATATTTCCAGCATGTCTTCTAGTTCACTAATTATCACTTTAGAAGTGTCTAATATATTCATTCCTTCCATAAGTTGTTTCTTTCTGTTATTATAGTATTCAATTCCTGATATTTTGATTTTTCCTTAACTCTATTGAGATGTAATTGATAGATGACACTGTATAAGTTTAAGGTGTGCAACGTGATTATTTTCAGTAGTTTCTGGTTATGTGATGAAAATCTAATTGCCAAAGTCATCTTTATTACTTGAGTATATTAATCATGTAACATATTAAAGATAATATAAACAACCATATTATCTAACTTTCTTGTGAATCTGTTCCCAATACTTAAAAAAAAAACAACTTTTTCCAGGTTTGACCAATATTGTTTATACTTGGATTACTGATTATTTTTGAGTAAAGTTGAAGAGCTCTATTGTATTACCTTCTCTACAGAGAGTTTATATTTATCACTGATATATAGAGCCAGCCTAAGAGAAATCATTTCAACCCAGGGACTAATGTCATTAAAAACTTATTTCTTATCAGAGATGCTCTATATCTGGGATACGCTTAGCAGTATCTCTCCTCCTTAGTATGGCTGAACTTAAATTTCTTATTCTCCTATTCTGGTAAATCTATGGAGACCTCTCTAGTTCATCCGATTCTTAACCACCTACAACCAGCCTAAGGAAAAGAGTGGTACAAAATATTTAATGCACCTGTCTGTGTATCTCTTTTCTTCCAGATGTTATCCAAATACATTCTTGCTATCCTGGTATTTCTTTGATTTCCTCAAGCAACTTATTATTGAATCCAAGTTTTATAGCTGTTCTTGGTGGAAGATTAAACCTATCTGATCATTTTCAGAAGCAGAGTCCATTGTTTCCTTTCAAAATTAATGAATTGGCTAGGTTAAATCATATCTTTTAATAGTATCACTGTGAATATGTTACTCACCTGTGAGTATGAATGGTATAGTCAAATTCTGGGATGACCACAATAGAAAATTTCAGCATCGTTACCAGAGTCCTGATTCATAGAGCACCACGTGTAGTAAGTACCTGCTAGTAGAAAATTTTCTAAGTAGGCATATGTTGCTATCAAATATATAAATAGCACACAATCCAAATTTTAACCTTCATTTGAACTATGCCAAAATAATTAATAAACATTGCACAATGGCAAAAGTTTTCATGAGCAATCATAGGAATTTTTTTAGTAGTAAATACTTTCTAGATGTTTTCAGAACATATGTTCACTGGTGGCAAACATTGACATCAGTATGCTAATGCATTTATAAAATAGAAACAAATAGCCAAAACAAAATGAAAAGTTAAATGGATTAGATATTGTTTGGGAGGACTTATCTTTGAGTAGCTAAGAAAAGGAATGCAAATTACAGCAACAACAAAAGCACACCAAATAGCGTACATTGAGTATACCTTGTAAGCAAGAAAATTTAAGAGCTTATAAATAGTGCCACCACTTAATTCTCATAATAAGTGTATGAAGTAGCTCTTGTCATTATCTTACAAATAGGGAAGATGAAACTCTAAGATACCAAGAAACTTGCCCAGTCAAGCAGATCATGAATGGCAGGCCTGTAAGAACCTGGAGCCATACTCTTCTTAACCACTATGCCTTAGAGTCCTTTTAATAAAGCAACTGGGGCACTCTGAAACCACATGGCAAATCTGCACCTGTTAGAGTATGAAGACCCAGAATAGCACAGAAGAGTTTAGCATAAAATCCAGATTCTTACTGTCCTCATTCCTCCCAGCTAAAGACCAATCTTACACGAGCAATTGGATAGGAATAAGTGTATGTTTCTCTCTCTATTTATAAAAATGTGTGTATGTGTGAGTTTTAAACTATTCATATAATGTTCATAGTTCATTTACTCATATTCAATTTTCAGATAATAATTTTGAGGTTAAATATCATGGTGCAGTATGAAGCAGATAATTATTTTCTGTTCTCTTATTAGTGGGTATACCAAGTTGAGTTACATTTTTCCATATTTCTTATATTTTTAATTTATTTATGGAACATTGCATAATAACATTATGTTGGTTTAAGTTGTGTATCATTGTAAATCAACATCTACATATAGCACCTTAAGTTTGCTACCAATAGTTCATTTTATCTTTCACCATATAATTGACCGCTCTTGACTGATTTGTCAACCCTTCTCTTCTGGTAACATCTAATTTGATTCTATAGACTAAAGAGATAAATATGTGATTACACTTTCATATAGGATATAGAGAAGCCAAATAAACAAATGAATCAAATTAAACAAAAACAGACTTTTATTCTGAATTGAGTTATTTAAACTATTTCACCTAGAAGTCAGTTTCCTCAGTTAAAAATATGGTGGGAGAGGGAGAAAAAAATATGTAGCTGATCATACTAATCTTTCATGAATGTGAATATATTAAGACAAGGTTTTCTATATACCTGCTGTAGTAGGTACTCAATAAGTTTGGTGTTGTGCCATCTTTGAAAAGCATGATTAATTTAATACTCCCATATATAAATTAAGGAAGACATCTGCATTTAATGAATCCTACTTGTCTGATTTCCATTCTTAGGGTCGAGGAAAGTAACCGAGTGAGGAACTTATGCAAGCGATATGGAGAGGGTAGGCTGGCTTTCTTCTGAAACAGCAAAGCCATGGTAGGAAGTATGTTCCTATGGTGTGTGTGGGAGACCAAGGTTTTAGGTGAGAAAAGAATGCTAAGCACTTGGACCAAAGACCCTGTACTAAGTTCTTAAATGGGGATATAAAACAATAAAACAAAACAAAAACAACATATCAAAAGCCAAGGAATCACTTTTAGAACGGGCTGTCAATCATTGGCACAGTGGATGCTGTTTAGAATGAAAAGCCTGATCAAAAAGATAATACGTACATTTCTGTTTATTTGACTCTAAAGAAGTGGAATGAGGACAAGGAACAATGTTAGGCTGGAAACCTCTAAGAATAATAGTAAAGACCTTTGTGCCCAGATTGGGCAAACTGTATGAGCCCCACCCGCCCACTGAGTGCTGCAGCTTTGCGTCTATTCTCCTAGAAAAACATCAGTCATAGGTATTATTCTGCTGTTGCACATTCAGTGGCATTTTCCCTGGTGACACAATGGCCATCTATATCCTTTCCTGACTATTAGAAATCATCTGAATAGTTCCCAGTTTGGTATAAATAATCTAAATTTTAAATATTTTATTTTTGAAATGCATTAGAAGCCTGATTATGATAAATGTTTTCTTTGTACTTTATATTGACTTTATGCAGGCAAGAAGTTTTTGGCATATTCCCATGATTTCTCCTGGTAGTAAAGAGCAAGTGAACATGAAGATCAGCTCCCTGTGACCTCTTCAGTAGGGTTTCCGCATCAGGGAAAACTATTCCAGTACTGCGCTCCATGTTACCTGGGCATTTTATATTTTAGAAGCATGCTTTGACCAGGAATGCAGACCCAACTGTTATTCTTTCAACCTAGATAGGCCTATTTATAAGTCATGTATCTTACTAACTAGTCATTAATAAAAGGAATCTAGCATAAACTAGATTACAACAATAGAACTGTCTGAACAGTCTATGTGAGGTATGTCTCAAGAACGCATTACAGAAACAGCTTTTTACAGAACAGATCTCACAGTTTGCCCCTTTGTTGGATATCTCTGCCTCTACTCACTCCCATGATGTGCATAACAGTTGCTTTAGGAAACTCTGCTGACATTTGGTTTCCTGCTACTCTTTATACTGAACAGTTCTCAGTCAATCTGGAATGGAGAGGATAGGATATTCTTGGTCTTCTGAAAACATAATTAGCTGTATAAGCAACTGCTGTGCTTATTTATGTTTGACTTATTTGTTCTAATTAAGAGAATTTTGAAGTAGATCCAGTTAAAGTTTTAACCTTGGTAAATATTCAAGATCTAGGCAAAGTGTAGGTGATATTTGTTCTTCTAATCATAATATAATGGGTCACTTCTTTAGATGCCTGACTTTTTCTGAACTCTGACACCAAGAAAGTAATGGTTATCAGGCAGAATGATTTCTTATTACCAAACACATAGTAAAAATGACATAAATTAAATACATACAATGTAATATACTTGTATTTATTTTTTTCTTCTTCTCCAGTAAATGTCTGAACACATAATATGTATAATTTCCACTGTAATGCATTGGCACCATGTTATAGGCGACGGTTTTTTAAATGATTTCTCTGTTCAGTTAAAGTCAGAGTTATTCCTCAATGTTTACAGCCATAGGCAGTTGAAGCAAGTGAAACATGTCATAAAAGATGTATATAACGTAGGCATAGCTGTATATCATTATTGTGTCATTTAGTTCTCATATTAAAATCCTAAGAACACATTTTCAAGTAATGGAACCTTTGATAATATGGTAAATGATTCACAGTTTATTGTTTGCTTTTTTTGATGACCTAAACAAAAGTTTTCCAATAAAATAAAAGGTTGACCTATTATAATAAGCAATAATATATGCTGGCATGCTCTGTTGGCTCAGGTGCTAAGCCAGCAGCTGAGGCGTGGACCAAGTAGAGCCCTAGGATGGGGTGGGGGCAGTATGGGAGAGTAACAACCAAAAATAAAGAACTAAATATATAAATGAAAATGTGTCCACCTCTCTTTTCTTCCTCATTCTTTCCTTCCTTCCCTCCTTCCTTTCCTCTTTCTTCCCTTCTTTAAAAGTGCTTCTTCCTCCCTTCCTTCTCTTAAAAAAAACCCAAAAACCAAAATAATATATGTTTTATTCCTAGAGTAAAATATTTTGTACTTTAAATCTAACATATATTGACTTATTCTTATGTGATTGTAAAAGCTGTGGTTTGATCTTTAATTTGCCTGGCTGTAGGCTTATGCTTTGAAATGCTATGTATATTTAATATTTTAGTCGATATAACTTCTTCTTTATTACTGAAGATGACCCTAGATATGCAGTCTCTCTGTGGTACAGTTTGCAACATTACATATAACAAGGAGGAAGTACAATGCTACTAATGAGCTATATGCTCTCAGCACTGTTTCGACTTAACCTCTGGTTAGAAAGTTACTTCACTATTTGACTCTTAAAAGCTATTCTATACAAAATAAAAGGTGAACTAAAATCATCTAGTTATTCTTGAGCAACGTTTTTGCCCTTATTATATGGAGTTATTGGTTGCCCATTCCTCCCTTGTAGGGTCAGAATATGCCCCTATAATATTGTTTTATTAGAATGTAGCCACACCTATTTATTTAGGCAATCACATGTCCCTTGATGCTGCCTTTGTGCAATGGCAGCAAGACTTGAGTACTTAGGAATTTGACGATGGCTTGTTAAACTAAAATATTTACTCTCTGGCCCTTTAGAAAGAGTTTGCTGAATCCTGCCCTTGATGGATGCTCCAGAAGTTGGTCTTCTGCCTTTACTCCAGCTAGTTTGTGGGCCAGACCACATAATTCCTCAATAAAATATCCTCAAGTCCCTGAATGCTCTGCTATTACAGCTGGTGGTGACCACACAGTTCTCAGTGTGAATGGATGATTGCAGGAAAACTTTCGTCAGGAAGAAAAAGTGAAAGGGCACAGATACCGAGCACAATAGAAACCAAAAGTAAGTAATGGAGAAGGAATGTTCCATGTGCTTTTGCTGTTATTCAGAGCCAAAGGGCTAAAAGTACAGTATTATTTCTTGTCAAGAACTTTCTTCTCTCAGCCCTAAAGGTTGTTACCATATGTTTCATGTTATCGAAAGAAGTTTCCCTACAGTAAAATTCTCCCCTCAGGCACTCTAGCAGGACTACACATGAACTATTTCCATACTTTTCCCAAAGAAACAGAGAAGAGTAGGCAAGATACAAAGTATTCTAAACACTTATCAATGCTTTCTGATGTTATACAACAGTAATAGTTCTGTTTCCATGGAGGTGACGGGCAGCATCCACATACTATTTC